>JAUPFX010000022.1:0-397500 GCA_036937225.1 Sebastes paucispinis
CTAACCCTAACCCTAACCCTAACCCTAACCCTAACCCTAACCCTAACCCTAACCCTAACCCTAACCCTAACCCTAAACCCTAACCCTAACCCTAACCCTAACCCTAACCCTAACCCTAACCCTAACCCTAACCCTAACCCTAACCCTAACCCTAACCCTAACCCTAACCCTAACCCTAACCCTAACCCTAACCCTAACCCTAACCCTAACCCTAACCCTAACCCTAACCCTAACCCTAACCCTAACCCTAACCCTAACCCTAACCCTAACCCTAACCCTAACCCTAACCCTAACCCTAACCCTAACCCTAACCCTAACCCTAACCCTAACCCTAACCCTAACCCTAACCCTAACCCTAACCCTAACCCTAACCCTAACCCTAACCCTAACCCTAACCCTAACCCTAACCCTAACCCTAACCCTAACCCTAACCCTAACCCTAACCCTAACCCTAACCCTAACCCTAACCCTAACCCTAACCCTAACCCTAACCCTAACCCTAACCCTAACCCTAACCCTAACCCTAACCCTAACCCTAACCCTAACCCTAACCCTAACCCTAACCCTAACCCTAACCCTAACCCTAACCCTAACCCTAACCCTAACCCTAACCCTAACCCTAACCCTAACCCTAACCCTAACCCTAACCCTAACCCTAACCCTAACCCTAACCCTAACCCTAACCCTAACCCTAACCCTAACCCTAACCCTAACCCTAACCCTAACCCTAACCCTAACCCTAACCCTAACCCTAACCCTAACCCTAACCCTAACCCTAACCCTAACCCTAACCCTAACCCTAACCCTAACCCTAACCCTAACCCTAACCCTAACCCTAACCCTAACCCTAACCCTAACCCTAACCCTAACCCTAACCCTAACCCTAACCCTAACCCTAACCCTAACCCTAACCCTAACCCTAACCCTAACCCTAACCCTAACCCTAACCCTAACCCTAACCCTAACCCTAACCCTAACCCTAACCCTAACCCTAACCCTAACCCTAACCCTAACCCTAACCCTAACCCTAACCCTAACCCTAACCCTAACCCTAACCCTAACCCTAACCCTAACCCTAACCCTAACCCTAACCCTAACCCTAACCCTAACCCTAACCCTAACCCTAACCCTAACCCTAACCCTAACCCTAACCCTAACCCTAACCCTAACCCTAACCCTAACCCTAACCCTAACCCTAACCCTAACCCTAACCCTAACCCTAACCCTAACCCTAACCCTAACCCTAACCCTAACCCTAACCCTAACCCTAACCCTAACCCTAACCCTAACCCTAACCCTAACCCTAACCCTAACCCTAACCCTAACCCTAACCCTAACCCTAACCCTAACCCTAACCCTAACCCTAACCCTAACCCTAACCCTAACCCTAACCCTAACCCTAACCCTAACCCTAACCCTAACCCTAACCCTAACCCTAACCCTAACCCTAACCCTAACCCTAACCCTAACCCTAACCCTAACCCTAACCCTAACCCTAACCCTAACCCTAACCCTAACCCTAACCCTAACCCTAACCCTAACCCTAACCCTAACCCTAACCCTAACCCTAACCCTAACCCTAACCCTAACCCTAACCCTAACCCTAACCCTAACCCTAACCCTAACCCTAACCCTAACCCTAACCCTAACCCTAACCCTAACCCTAACCCTAACCCTAACCCTAACCCTAACCCTAACCCTAACCCTAACCCTAACCCTAACCCTAACCCTAACCCTAACCCTAACCCTAACCCTAACCCTAACCCTAACCCTAACCCTAACCCTAACCCTAACCCTAACCCTAACCCTAACCCTAACCCTAACCCTAACCCTAACCCTAACCCTAACCCTAACCCTAACCCTAACCCTAACCCTAACCCTAACCCTAACCCTAACCCTAACCCTAACCCTAACCCTAACCCTAACCCTAACCCTAACCCTAACCCTAACCCTAACCCTAACCCTAACCCTAACCCTAACCCTAACCCTAACCCTAACCCTAACCCTAACCCTAACCCTAACCCTAACCCTAACCCTAACCCTAACCCTAACCCTAACCCTAACCCTAACCCTAACCCTAACCCTAACCCTAACCCTAACCCTAACCCTAACCCTAACCCTAACCCTAACCCTAACCCTAACCCTAACCCTAACCCTAACCCTAACCCTAACCCTAACCCTAACCCTAACCCTAACCCTAACCCTAACCCTAACCCTAACCCTAACCCTAACCCTAACCCTAACCCTAACCCTAACCCTAACCCTAACCCTAACCCTAACCCTAACCCTAACCCTAACCCTAACCCTAACCCTAACCCTAACCCTAACCCTAACCCTAACCCTAACCCTAACCCTAACCCTAACCCTAACCCTAACCCTAACCCTAACCCTAACCCTAACCCTAACCCTAACCCTAACCCTAACCCTAACCCTAACCCTAACCCTAACCCTAACCCTAACCCTAACCCTAACCCTAACCCTAACCCTAACCCTAACCCTAACCCTAACCCTAACCCTAACCCTAACCCTAACCCTAACCCTAACCCTAACCCTAACCCTAACCCTAACCCTAACCCTAACCCTAACCCTAACCCTAACCCTAACCCTAACCCTAACCCTAACCCTAACCCTAACCCTAACCCTAACCCTAACCCTAACCCTAACCCTAACCCTAACCCTAACCCTAACCCTAACCCTAACCCTAACCCTAACCCTAACCCTAACCCTAACCCTAACCCTAACCCTAACCCTAACCCTAACCCTAACCCTAACCCTAACCCTAACCCTAACCCTAACCCTAACCCTAACCCTAACCCTAACCCTAACCCTAACCCTAACCCTAACCCTAACCCTAACCCTAACCCTAACCCTAACCCTAACCCTAACCCTAACCCTAACCCTAACCCTAACCCTAACCCTAACCCTAACCCTAACCCTAACCCTAACCCTAACCCTAACCCTAACCCTAACCCTAACCCTAACCCTAACCCTAACCCTAACCCTAACCCTAACCCTAACCCTAACCCTAACCCTAACCCTAACCCTAACCCTAACCCTAACCCTAACCCTAACCCTAACCCTAACCCTAACCCTAACCCTAACCCTAACCCTAACCCTAACCCTAACCCTAACCCTAACCCTAACCCTAACCCTAACCCTAACCCTAACCCTAACCCTAACCCTAACCCTAACCCTAACCCTAACCCTAACCCTAACCCTAACCCTAACCCTAACCCTAACCCTAACCCTAACCCTAACCCTAACCCTAACCCTAACCCTAACCCTAACCCTAACCCTAACCCTAACCCTAACCCTAACCCTAACCCTAACCCTAACCCTAACCCTAACCCTAACCCTAACCCTAACCCTAACCCTAACCCTAACCCTAACCCTAACCCTAACCCTAACCCTAACCCTAACCCTAACCCTAACCCTAACCCTAACCCTAACCCTAACCCTAACCCTAACCCTAACCCTAACCCTAACCCTAACCCTAACCCTAACCCTAACCCTAACCCTAACCCTAACCCTAACCCTAACCCTAACCCTAACCCTAACCCTAACCCTAACCCTAACCCTAACCCTAACCCTAACCCTAACCCTAACCCTAACCCTAACCCTAACCCTAACCCTAACCCTAACCCTAACCCTAACCCTAACCCTAACCCTAACCCTAACCCTAACCCTAACCCTAACCCTAACCCTAACCCTAACCCTAACCCTAACCCTAACCCTAACCCTAACCCTAACCCTAACCCTAACCCTAACCCTAACCCTAACCCTAACCCTAACCCTAACCCTAACCCTAACCCTAACCCTAACCCTAACCCTAACCCTAACCCTAACCCTAACCCTAACCCTAACCCTAACCCTAACCCTAACCCTAACCCTAACCCTAACCCTAACCCTAACCCTAACCCTAACCCTAACCCTAACCCTAACCCTAACCCTAACCCTAACCCTAACCCTAACCCTAACCCTAACCCTAACCCTAACCCTAACCCTAACCCTAACCCTAACCCTAACCCTAACCCTAACCCTAACCCTAACCCTAACCCTAACCCTAACCCTAACCCTAACCCTAACCCTAACCCTAACCCTAACCCTAACCCTAACCCTAACCCTAACCCTAACCCTAACCCTAACCCTAACCCTAACCCTAACCCTAACCCTAACCCTAACCCTAACCCTAACCCTAACCCTAACCCTAACCCTAACCCTAACCCTAACCCTAACCCTAACCCTAACCCTAACCCTAACCCTAACCCTAACCCTAACCCTAACCCTAACCCTAACCCTAACCCTAACCCTAACCCTAACCCTAACCCTAACCCTAACCCTAACCCTAACCCTAACCCTAACCCTAACCCTAACCCTAACCCTAACCCTAACCCTAACCCTAACCCTAACCCTAACCCTAACCCTAACCCTAACCCTAACCCTAACCCTAACCCTAACCCTAACCCTAACCCTAACCCTAACCCTAACCCTAACCCTAACCCTAACCCTAACCCTAACCCTAACCCTAACCCTAACCCTAACCCTAACCCTAACCCTAACCCTAACCCTAACCCTAACCCTAACCCTAACCCTAACCCTAACCCTAACCCTAACCCTAACCCTAACCCTAACCCTAACCCTAACCCTAACCCTAACCCTAACCCTAACCCTAACCCTAACCCTAACCCTAACCCTAACCCTAACCCTAACCCTAACCCTAACCCTAACCCTAACCCTAACCCTAACCCTAACCCTAACCCTAACCCTAACCCTAACCCTAACCCTAACCCTAACCCTAACCCTAACCCTAACCCTAACCCTAACCCTAACCCTAACCCTAACCCTAACCCTAACCCTAACCCTAACCCTAACCCTAACCCTAACCCTAACCCTAACCCTAACCCTAACCCTAACCCTAACCCTAACCCTAACCCTAACCCTAACCCTAACCCTAACCCTAACCCTAACCCTAACCCTAACCCTAACCCTAACCCTAACCCTAACCCTAACCCTAACCCTAACCCTAACCCTAACCCTAACCCTAACCCTAACCCTAACCCTAACCCTAACCCTAACCCTAACCCTAACCCTAACCCTAACCCTAACCCTAACCCTAACCCTAACCCTAACCCTAATTACAGCGCCACCATGTGGCCGATTGGGGTCATAGTTCTTGAGAAGCAGCTGCACATCATTCCAGTTCCTATGCAAAGTTTCATGTTTCCATCTCTTTCCAGCTCACGGCAAATTGCACTTATTCGGCAGACAACGAATAATAATAATAAATTCACACAAAAACAAACTAACTTAATGTAATGTTTACAAGTGTAGCTAGTGTGTTTCTTTACCCTAAACTCCAAATGTCCCTTAGTTTTTATCTTCCCTCAACAACAGAAGAATCCCACATGCAGCTAACTATGCTCTGCTTCCACCTCCAGGAACGCCATGGAACACATCGGGCACGTTCCGCTCAACAAAGAGAAATGATTGAACACTTTTCCACACTGTGTAACAACTTTAATTATATTGAAAAAAAAGATCTGAAAAATGTCGGACAAAAGAAGTCTGAAAAAAAGATCTGAAAATTGTCGGACAAAAAAAGTCTAGAAAGTATATCTGAAAAATGTCAAACAAAAAGAGTCTGAAAAAAAAGTCTGAAACAAAATAACTGAAAAAAATATCTGAAAAATGACGGACAAAAAAAGTTTGAAAAAACTGTCCAAAAAAAAGAACTAAAAATATCTGAAAAAAAAGTCTGAAAAAAAATATCTGAAAAATGTCGGATAAAAGAAGTCTGAAAAAACTGTCTGAAAAAAAAGATCTGAAAATGTCTGAAAAAAATGTCGGACAAAAAAAGTCTGAAAAAAAAGATCTGAAAAATGTCGGACAAAAAAAGTCTGAAAAAAAGATCTGAAAATTGTCGGACAAAAGAAGTCTGAAAAAAAAGATCTGAAAATTGTCGGACAAAAAAAGTCTGGAAAGAATCTCTGAAAATTGTCGGACAAAAAAAGTCTGGAAAGAATCTCTGAAAAAAAGATCTGAAAAATGTTGGACAAAAAAAGTCTGAAAAAAAAGAACTGAAAATGTCTGAAAAAAAGATCTGAAAAATGTCGGACAAAAAAAGTCTGAAAAATGTCGGACAAAAGAAGTCTGAAAAAAAAGATCTGAAAAATGTCGGACAAAAAAAGATCTGAAAAATGTCGGACAAAAAAAGTCTGAAAAAAAGATCTGAAAATTGTCGGACAAAAGAAGTCTGAAAAAAAAGATCTGAAAATTGTCGGACAAAAAAAGTCTGGAAAGAATCTCTGAAAATTGTCGGACAAAAAAAGTCTGGAAAGAATCTCTGAAAAAAAGATCTGAAAAATGTTGGACAAAAAAAGTCTGAAAAAAAAGAACTGAAAATGTCTGAAAAAAAGATCTGAAAAATGTCGGACAAAAAAAGTCTGAAAAATGTCGGACAAAAGAAGTCTGAAAAAAAAGATCTGAAAATGTCTGAAAAAAATATCTGAAAAATGTCGGACAAAAAAAGTCTGAAAAAAAAGATATGAAAATGTCGGACCAAAAAAGTCTGGAAAGAATCTCTGAAAAATGTCGGACAAAAGAAGTCTGAAAAAACTGTCCGAAAAAAAAGATCTGAAAATGTCTGAAAAAAAATCTGAAAAAAAAGATCTGAAAAATGTCGGACAAAAAAAGTCTGGAAAGAATCTCTGAAAAGATGTCTGAAAAATGTCGGACAAAAGAAGTTTGAAAAAAAATATGAAAAAAAATATCTGAAAAAAAGATCTGAAAAATGTTGGACAAAAAAATTTAAAAAAAAAAGATCTCAAAATTGTCGAACAAAAAAAGTCTGAAAAAAAAGATCTGAAAATGTCTGAAAAAAAGATCTGAAAAATGTCGAACAAAAAAAGTCTGAAAAATGTCGGACAAAAAAAGTCTGGAAAGAATCTCTGAAAAATGTCGGACAAAAGAAGTCTGAAAAAACTGTCCGAAAAAAAAGATCTAAAAATGTCTGAAAAAAATATCTGAAAAATGTCGGACAAAAAAATCTGAAAAAAAATCTGAAAAAAAAGATCTGAAAAAAATATCTGAAAAATGTCGGACAAAAAAAGTCTGAAAAAAAAGATCTGAAAATGTCTGAAAAAAATATCTGAAAAATGTCGGACAAAAAAAGTCTGAAAAATGTCGGACAAAAGAAGTCTGAAAAAAAAGATCTGAAAAATGTCGGACAAAAGAAGTCTGAAAAAAAAGATCTGAAAATGTCTGAAAAAAATATCTGAAAAATGTCGGACAAAAAAAGTCTGAAAAATGTCGGACAAAAGAAGTCTGAAAAAAAAGATCTGAAAAATGTCGGACAAAAGAAGTCTGAAAAAAAAGATCTGAAAATTGTCGGACAAAAAAAGTCTGAAAAAAAAGATATGAAAATGTCGGACCAAAAAAGTCTGGAAAGAATCTCTGAAAAATGTCGGACAAAAGATGTCGGACAAAAAAAGTCTGAAAAAAAAGATATGAAAATGTCTGAAAAAAAAGATCTGAAAAATGTCGGATAAAAAAAGTCTGGAAAAAATATCTGAAAAATGTCGGACAGAAGAAAAAACTGTCCAAAAAAAAAGATCTAAAAAAAATATCTGAAAAAAAATTATCTGAAAAAAAGATCTGAAAAATGTCGGAGAAAAAGCCCGAAAAAAAGTCTGAAAAAAAAATCTGAAAAATGTCGGACAAAAGAAGTCTGAAAAATGTCGGACCAAAGAATTCTGAAAAAACTGTCCGAAAAAAAAAATATGAAAATGTCTGAAACAAAAGTCTGAAAAAAAGATTTGAAAAATGTCGGACAAAAAAAGATCTGAATATGTCGGACAAAAAAAGTCTGAAAAAACAGATCTGAAATTGTCGGACAAAAAAAGTCTGAAAAATGTCGGACAAAAAAAGTCTGAAAAAACTGTCCGAAAAAAAAGATCTGAAAATGTCTGAAAAAAATATCTGAAAAATGTCGGACAAAAAAAGTCTGAAAAAAATATCTGAAAAATGTCGGAAAAAAGAAGTCTGAAAAATGTCGGACCAAAGAATTCTGAAAAAACTGTCCGAAAAAAAAAATATGAAAATGTCTGAAACAAAAGTCTGAAAAAAAGATTTGAAAAATGTCGGACAAAAAAAGATCTGAAAATGTCGGACAAAAAAAGTCTGAAAAAACTGTCCGAAAAAAAAGATCTGAAAATGTCTGAAAAAAATATCTGAAAAATGTCGGACAAAAAAAGTCTGAAAAAAATATCTGAAAAAAAGTCTGGAAAAAAAGCCCGAAAAAAAGTCTGAAAAATATCGGACAAAAGAAGTTTGAAAAAAAGTCTGAAAAAAAAGATCTGAAAAAAAGATCTGAAAAATGTTGGACAAAAAAAGTTTAAAAAAAAAGATCTCAAAATTGTCGAACAAAAAAAGTCTGAAAAAAAAGATCTGAAAATGTCTGAAATAAAAGATCTTAAAAATGTCGGACAAAAAAAGTCTGAAAAATGTCGGACAAAAGAAGTCTGAAAAAAAAGGTCTGAAAAATGTCGGACAAAAGAAGTCTGAAAGAAAAGGTCTGAAAAATGTCGGACAAAAGAAGTCTGAAAAAAAAGTCTGAAAAATGTCGGACAAAAGAAGTCTGAAAAAAAAGGTCTGAAAAATGTCGGACAAAAGAAGTCTGAAAAAAAAGGTCTGAAAAATGTCGGACAAAAGAAGTCTGAAAAAAAAGATCTGAAAAATGTCGGACAAAAAAAGTCTGAAAAATGTCGGACAAAAAAAGTCTGAAAAAAAGCCCGAAAAAAAGTCTGAAAAATATCGGACAAAAAAAGTCTGAAAATAAAGATCTGAAAAAAAGTCTGGAAAAAAAGCCCGAAAAAAAGTCTGAAAAATGTCGGACAAAAAAAGTCTGAAAAAAAATATCTGAAAAAAAGTCTGAAAAAAAAGATCTGAAAAAAAGATCTGAAAAATGTTGGACAAAAAAAGTCTGAAAAAAATATCTGAAAAATGTCGGACAAAAAAAGTCTGAAAAATGTCGGACAAAAAAAGTCTGAAAAAAAAGATCTGAAAATTGTCGGACAAAAAAATCTGAAAAAAAAGATCTGAAAAATGTCGGACAAAAAAAGTCTGAAAATAAAGATCTGAAAAATGTCAGACAAAAAAAGTCTGAAAAATGTCGGACAAAAGAAGTCTGAAAAAAAAGATTTGAAAAATGTCGGACAAAAAAAGTCTGAAAAATGTCGGACAAAAAAAGTCCGAAAAAAAAGATCTGAAAATGTCTGAAAAAAATATCTGAAAAATGTCGGATAAAAGAAGTCTGAAAAAAAAGTCTGAAAAAAAAGATCAGAAAAATGTCGGACAAAAAAGTCTGAAAAATGTCGGACAAAAAAGTCTGAAAAATGTCGGAAAAAAGAAGTCTGAACAAAAAGATCTGAAAATTGTCGGACAAAAAAAGTCTGGAAAGAATCTCTTAAAAATGTCGGACAAAAAAAGTCTGAAAAAAAAGATCTGAGAAATGTCGGACAAAAAAAGTCTGAAAAAAAAGATCTGAAAAATGTCGGACAAAAAAAGTCTGAAAAATGTCGGACAAAAGAAGTCTGAACAAAAAGATCTGAAAATTGTCGGACAAAAAAAGTCTGAAAAAAAAGATATGAAAATGTCGGACCAAAAAAGTCTGGAAAGAATCTCTGAAAAATGTCGGACAAAAGAAGTCTGAAAAAACTGTCCTAAAAAAAATATCTGAAAATGTCTGAAAAAAAAGTCTGAAAAATGTCGGACAAAAAAAGTCTGAAAAAAATATCTGAAAAATGTCGGACAAAAAAAGTCTGAAAAAAAAGATCTGAGAATGTCTGAAACAAAAGTCTGAAAAAAAGATTTGAAAAATGTCGGACAAAAAAAGATCTGAAAATGTCGGACAAAAAAAGTCTGAAAAATGTCGGATAAAAAAAGTCTGAACAAAAAGATCTGAAAATTGTCGGACAAAAAAAGTCTGAAAAAAAAGATATGAAAATGTCGGACCAAAAAAGTCTGGAAAGAATCTCTGAAAAATGTCGGACAAAAGAAGTTTGAAAAAAAGTCTGAAAAAAAAGATCTGAAAAAAATATCTGAAAAATGTTGGACAAAAGAAGTCTGAAAAAAACTGTCCGAAAAAAAAGATCTGAAAATTTCTGAAAAAAAAGTCTGAAAAAAAAGATCTGAAAAAGATCGGACAATAGAATTCTGAAAAAACTTCTATTGACTTTTTTTTTGGCCAATGATTCAGACTCATTGCCTCCACAAAGTAGATCAGTGGAAGGTTTGAGGGAGGGCCAAGGCGGGATCTCGTGGCAAATCGGAAGACGCCTGTTCCACTTCCTCGCAGGCTGCAGACGAGGAGTTTCTCCCATCGGGACAGGTCCCCTCTTCGGGCCAGCCCGGGAGATGGCGGCCAGCGCTGTGGCTTCTGTCACGCTGGGGATGAAGAAAATGAAACGAGGGGCATGATTCATACCGATAACTCAAAAAAAGTGGCGGCACACAACAAGTGTATGCTTTTTTTCATCGGGGACAGTGCAGCTGACCACAACGTCACGGGCTGAATTTGGAAATTTTGAATTAGAATTAGACTTTTTTCATTATTTTTTTCAACATATGATATATACAATATTGTATTTTTTTCCAAAAAATTTCAAAATGCTATAACTTTTTTTTCATGACATTTTTTGAAAAACTATACTTTGACTTTTTTTCCAAGAAATTTTTCGACATATCATACAATGGATTTTTTTTAAAACAGTTTAAGCAAGTTTAGTGATGAAAACTAAAGTTTTACATGGCATTGAGGTAAGTGTGAAGGTTTGATGCAGAAAAGCCAACTATTATGTAAAGAAATTGTAAAAATATATTCCATTTTCATCCTGTTTTGTATGTTTCCAGTATAACAGATGTGTTTCTGTAAATAAATCACATATTCTTCATATAAATGCACATTTCAGTGTTTCTTGAGGAGAAATGCGTTCCTGAGTGGTTTTGGATGAGAAAGACATATTAAGCGAGTTTAGTGATGAAAACAAGAGTTTTGCATAGAATTCAGCTCAGAATGAAGATTTGATACTTGGAAGCGAATTCTAATGTCAAATTTGAGAAAACAATGTTTCTTTTCATATTCTGTCTCTTTTTTGTATGTTTCCAGTATAACAGATGTGTTTCTGTAAATAAATCACATATTCTTCATATAAATGCACGTTTCAGTGTTTCTTGAGGAGAAATGCGTTCCTGAGTGGTTTTGGATGAGAAAGACATATTAAGCGAGTTTAGTGATGAAAACTAGCGTTTTACATAGAATTGAGCTCAGAATGAAGATTTGATACTTGGAAGCGAATTGTAATGTAAAATTTGAGAAAACAATGTTTCTTTTCATATTCTGTCTCTTTTTTGTATGTTTCCAGTATAACAGATGTGTTTCTGTAAATAAATCACATATTCTTCATATAAATGCACATTTCAGTGTTTCTAGAGGAGAAATGCGTTCCTGAGTGGTTTTGGGTGAGAAAGACATATTAAGCGAGTTTAGTGATGAAAACTAGCGTTTTATATGGAATTCAGCTCAGACTGACAGTTTGATGCCTGGAGTCCAAAACTATCATATTAGATTTTGGAAAACTGTGTTCCCTTTCATATTTATCCTTTTTTGTGTGTTTCCAATGCAAGAAATGTTTTTCTGTGAAGAAATTTCACATTTTTCATATGAATCCACTTTTCAGTGTTTCTTGAGGCGAAATGCATTCTTTGGCTTAGTGATGAAAACTAGAGTTGTACATTGTGATCGTATAGTGGTACATTTCAACACAGGTTACAATTACATTGTAAAAGAATAAACATGAAATATATAAAACATATTTCCACATCCACATAGTTATATCAATTTAAAATGAATTAAAGCCGCAAGCGGCAATTCGCGGGTTATAGCCTTTATCGCTCAAAGCGCCCGCCTAGTGGTCGATTTGAATAAAACTTTCAGCATGGCGGAAAATTTAGTCGGTGGACTTTCGTGGTCCAAGAGACTTTTTTGTAGATCACATTCAGCAGCACATGTCTGTCAAATTTCAAATTGATACGACTTATGGTGTGAGGGGGCTGGCCTTGAAAATTGTTATAGCGCCACCATGTGGCCAATTGTTTTCATATTTTATGTGAAGCATTATGACATCATGTACAGTTATGGTACCAAGTCTCATGTCTCTAGCTCATTCCAGCTCACAGCAAATTGAGCAAAGGCATAATTTAGCATAAAATGCTAAATAGGCCACGCCCACATGCACCGATCAATATGACACTATAGATCTTGGTTAATACTTGCCCCCAGAGTATGTGCACCAAATTTGATAAAATTCTGTCCACCGGATCTTGCGATTCAAGTTTCTGATATTTGTGGCGCCCCCTATGTGTCAAGCGGAAAATACTTTGGTACGCCTCAAGTTTGGAGACGATGGGCCAAAGGCTTGTGAAGTTAGGTCTACTGATGTGCTGAGCCCTGCCCTCTTAAAGTTCATTGGTCAACAGATTCATAACGCAATGAGGTATCAACACGCTTTATGCAACTTTAGATGACATTAGTCCAATAATGATCCATTGAAAATTTGGTAGCAATCAGACGTCAAAAATGTGTTTTTCAAAAAATCCAATATGGCGGAAAATATTTCCAGGTGCACTTTGGAGGTCCAAGAGGCTTTATTGTAGATCACACGGAGTTGCACATATGTGTCACATTTCAAGTCAATCGGACTTACGGTTTGAGGGGCGTGGCCTTTCCAAAATCACATGTTTGGGCGTTAATTACAGCGCCACCATGTGGCCGATTGGGGTCATAGTTCTTGAGAAGCAGCTGCACATCATTCCAGTTCCTATGCCAAGTTTCATGTTTCCATCTCTTTCCAGCTCACAGCAAATTGCACTTATTCGGCAGACAACGAATAATAATAATAAATTCACACAAAAACAAACTAACTTAATGTAATGTTTACAAGTGTAGCTAGTGTGTTTCTTTACCCTAAAATCCAAATGTCCCTTAGTTTTTATCTTCCCTCAACAACAGAAGAATCCCACATGCAGCTAACTATGCTCTGCTTCCACCTCCAGGAACGCCATGGAACACATCGGGCACGTTCCGCTCAACAAAGAGAAATGATTGAACACTTTTCCACACTGTGTAACAACTTTAATTATATTGAAAAAAAAGATCTGAAAATTGTCGGACAAAAAAAGTCTGAAAAATGTCGGACAAAAGAAGTCTGAAAAAAAAGGTCTGAAAAATGTCGGACAAAAGAAGTCTGAAAAAAAAGATCTGAAAATTGTCGGACAAAAAAAGTCTGAAAAATGTCAGACAAAAGAAGTCTGAAAAATGTCGGACAAAAGAAGTCTGAATAAAAGATCTGAAATTGTTGGAAAAAAAAAGATCTGAAAAAAATATCTGAAAAATTTCAGACAAAAAAAGTCTGAAAAAAAAGATCTGAAAATGTCGGACAAAAGAAGTCTGAAAAAAAGATCTGAAATTGTAGGAAAAAAAAAGATCTGAAAAAAATATCTGAAAAATTTCGGACAAAAAAAGTCTGAAAAAAATATCTGAAAAATGTCGGACAAAAAAAGTCTGAAAAAAAGATCTGAAAATGTCTGAAAAAAATGTCGGACAAAAGATGTCTGAAAAAAAAGATCTGAAAATTTTCGGACAAAAAATCTGAAAAAAAAGATCTGAAGAATGTCGGACAAAAAAAGTCTAAAGAATGTCGGACAAAAAAGTCTGAAAAATGTCGGACAAAAAAAGTCTAAAGAATGTCGGACAAAAAAGTCTGAAAAATGTCGGACAAAAAAAGTCTGAACAATGTCGGACAAAAAAAGTCTGAAAAAAAGATCTGAAAATTGTCGGACAAAAAAAGTCTAGAAAGTATATCTGAAAAATGTCGGACAAAAGAAGTCTGAAAAAAAGATCTGAAAATTGTCGGACAAAAAAAGTCTAGAAAGTATATCTGAAAAATGTCAAACAAAAAGAGTCTGAAAAAAAAGTCTGAAACAAAATAACTGAAAAAAATATCTGAAAAATGACGGACAAAAAAAGTTTGAAAAAACTGTCCAAAAAAAAGAACTAAAAATGTCTGAAAAAAAAGTCTGAAAAAAAATATCTGAAAAATGTCGGATAAAAGAAGTCTGAAAAAACTGTCCAAAAAAAAGATCTGAAAATGTCTGAAAAAAATGTCGGACAAAAAAAGTCTGAAAAAAAAGATCTGAAAAATGTCGGACAAAAAAAGTCTGAAAAATGTCGGACAAAAGAAGTCTGAAAAAAAAGATCTGAAAATGTCTGAAAAAAAAGTCTGAAAAATGTCGGACAAAAAAAGTCTGAAAAAAAAGATCTGAAAAATGTCGGACAAAAAAAGTCTGAAAAATGTCGGACAAAAGAAGTCTGAAAAATGTCGGACAAAAGAAGTCTGAAAAAAAAGATCTGAAAATGTCGGACAAAAGAAGTCTGAAAAAAAGATCTGAAATTGTAGGAAAAAAAAAGATCTGAAAAAAATATCTGAAAAATTTCGGACAAAAAAAGTCTGAAAAAAATATCTGAAAAATGTCGGACAAAAAAAGTCTGAAAAAAAGATCTGAAAATGTCTGAAAAAAATGTCGGACAAAAGATGTCTGAAAAAAAAGATCTGAAAATTGTCGGACAAAAAAATCTGAAAAAAAAGATCTGAAAAATGTCGGACAAAAAAAGTCTGAAAAATGTCGGACTAAAGAAGTCTGAAAAAAAAGATCTGAAAATTGTCGGACAAAAAAAGTCTAAAGAATGTCGGACAAAAAAGTCTGAAAAATGTCAGACAAAAAAAGTCTGAACAATGTCGGACAAAAAAAGTCTGAAAAAAAGATCTGAAAATTGTCGGACAAAAAAAGTCTAGAAAGTATATCTGAAAAATGTCGGACAAAAGAAGTCTGAAAAAAAGATCTGAAAATTGTCGGACAAAAAAAGTCTAGAAAGTATATCTGAAAAATGTCAAACAAAAAGAGTCTGAAAAAAAAGTCTGAAACAAAATAACTGAAAAAAATATCTGAAAAATGACGGACAAAAAAAGTTTGAAAAAACTGTCCAAAAAAAAGAACTAAAAATGTCTGAAAAAAAAGTCTGAAAAAAAATATCTGAAAAATGTCGGATAAAAGAAGTCTGAAAAAACTGTCCAAAAAAAAGATCTGAAAATGTCTGAAAAAAATGTCGGACAAAAAAAGTCTGAAAAAAAAGATCTGAAAAATGTCGGACAAAAAAAGTCTGAAAAATGTCGGACAAAAGAAGTCTGAAAAAAAAGATCTGAAAATGTCTGAAAAAAAAGTCTGAAAAATGTCGGACAAAAAAAGTCTGAAAAAAAAGATCTGAAAAATGTCGGACAAAAAAAGTCTGAAAAATGTCGGACAAAAGAAGTCTGAAAAATGTCGGACAAAAGAAGTCTGAAAAAAAAGATCTGAAAATGTCGGACAAAAGAAGTCTGAAAAAAAGATCTGAAATTGTAGGAAAAAAAAAGATCTGAAAAAAATATCTGAAAAATTTCGGACAAAAAAAGTCTGAAAAAAATATCTGAAAAATGTCGGACAAAAAAAGTCTGAAAAAAAGATCTGAAAATGTCTGAAAAAAATGTCGGACAAAAGATGTCTGAAAAAAAAGATCTGAAAATTGTCGGACAAAAAAATCTGAAAAAAAAGATCTGAAAAATGTCGGACAAAAAAAGTCTGAAAAATGTCGGACTAAAGAAGTCTGAAAAAAAAGATCTGAAAATTGTCGGACAAAAAAAGTCTAAAGAATGTCGGACAAAAAAGTCTGAAAAATGTCAGACAAAAAAAGTCTGAACAATGTCGGACAAAAAAAGTCTGAAAAAAAGATCTGAAAATTGTCGGACAAAAAAAGTCTAGAAAGTATATCTGAAAAATGTCGGACAAAAGAAGTCTGAAAAAAAGATCTGAAAATTGTCGGACAAAAAAAGTCTAGAAAGTATATCTGAAAAATGTCAAACAAAAAGAGTCTGAAAAAAAAGTCTGAAACAAAATAACTGAAAAAAATATCTGAAAAATGACGGACAAAAAAAGTTTGAAAAAACTGTCCAAAAAAAAGAACTAAAAATGTCTGAAAAAAAAGTCTGAAAAAAAATATCTGAAAAATGTCGGATAAAAGAAGTCTGAAAAAACTGTCCAAAAAAAAGATCTGAAAATGTCTGAAAAAAATGTCGGACAAAAAAAGTCTGAAAAAAAAGATCTGAAAAATGTCGGACAAAAAAAGTCTGAAAAATGTCGGACAAAAGAAGTCTGAAAAAAAAGATCTGAAAATGTCTGAAAAAAAAGTCTGAAAAAAGTCGGACAAAAAAAGTCTGAAAAAAAAGATCTGAAAAATGTCGGACAAAAAAAGTCTGAAAAATGTCGGACAAAAGAAGTCTGAAAAATGTCGGACAAAAGAAGTCTGAAAAATGTCGGACAAAAGAAGTCTGAAAAAACTGTCCGAAAAAAAAGATCTGAAAATATCTGAAAAAAATGTCGGACAAAAAAATCTGAAAAAAAAGATCTGAAAATTGTCGGACAAAAAAAGTCTGAAAAATGTCGGACAAAAGAAGTCTGAAAAAAAAGATCTGAAAATGTCTGAAAAAAAAGTCTGAAAAAAGTCGGACAAAAAAAGTCTGAAAAAAAAGATCTGAAAAATGTCGGACAAAAAAAGTCTGAAAAATGTCGGACAAAAGAAGTCTGAAAAATGTCGGACAAAAGAAGTCTGAAAAATGTCGGACAAAAGAAGTCTGAAAAAACTGTCCGAAAAAAAAGATCTGAAAATATCTGAAAAAAATGTCGGACAAAAAAATGTGAAAAAAAAGATCTGAAAATTGTCGGACAAAAAAATCTGAAAAAAAAGATCTGAAAATTGTCGGACAAAAAAATCTGAAAAAAAAGATCTGAAAATTGTCGGACAAAAGAAGTCTGAAAAATGTCGGACAAAAGAAGTCTGAAAAATGTCGGACAAAAGAAGTCCGAAAAAAAAGATCTGAAAAATGTCGGACAAAAGAAGTCTGAAAAATGTCGGACAAAAGAAGTCTGAAAAATGTCGGACAAAAGAAGTCTGAAAAAAAAGATCTGAAAATTGTCGGACAAAAAAAGTCTGAAAAATGTCGGACAAAAGAAGTCTGAAAAAAAAGATCTGAAAATGTCTGAAAAAAAAGTCTGAAAAATGTCGGACAAAAGAAGTCTGAAAATTGTCGGACAAAAAAAGTCTGAAAAATGTCGGACTAAAGAAGTCTGAAAAAAAAGATCTGAAAATTGTCGGACAAAAAAAGTCTGAAAAAAAGATCTGAAAATTGTCGGACAAAAAAAGTCTGAAAAAAATATCTGAAAAATGTCGGACAAAAAAGTCTGAAAAAAAAGATCTGAAAAATGTCGGACAAAAAAAGTCTGAAAAAAAAGATCTGAAAAATGTCGGACAAAAAAAGTCTGAAAAATGTCGGACAAAAAAAGTCTGAAAAATGTCGGACAAAAGAAATCTGAAAAATGTCGGACAAAAAAAGTCTGAAAAATGTCGGACAAAAAAATTCTGAAAAATGTCGGACAAAAGAAGTCTGAAAAATGTCGGACAAAAGAAGTCTGAAAAATGTCGGACAAAAGAAGTCTGAAAAAAAAGATCTGAAAATTGTCGGACAAAAAAAGTCTGAAAAATGTCGGACAAAAGAAGTCTGAAAAAAAAGATCTGAAAAATGTCGGACAAAAAAAGTCTGAAAAATGTCGGACAAAAAAGTCTGAAAAAAAAGATCTGAAAAATGTCGGACAAAAGAAGTCTGAAAAATGTCGGACAAAAGAAGTCTGAAAAATGTCGGACAAAAAAAGTCTGAAAAATGTCGGACAAAAGAAGTCTGAAGAAAAAGATCTGAAAAATGTCGGACAAAAAAAGTCTGAAAAATGTCGGACAAAAAAAGTCTGGAAAGAATCTCTGAAAAATGTCGGACAAAAAAAGTCTGAAAAAAAAGATATTAAAAATGTCGGACAAAAAAAGTCTGAAAAATGTCGGACAAAAAAAGTCTGAAAAAAAAGATCTGAAAAATGTCGGACAAAAAAAGATCTGAAAAATGTCGGACAAAAGAAGTCTGAAAAATGTCGGACAAAAGAAGTCTGAAAAAAAAGATCTGAAAATTGTCGGACAAAAAAAGTCTGAAAAATGTCGGACAAAAGAAGTCTGAAAAAAAAGATCTGAAAATGTCTGAAAAAAAAGTCTGAAAAATGTCGGACAAAAGAAGTCTGAAAAATGTCGGACAAAAGAAGTCTGAAAAAAAAGATCTGAAAATTGTCGGACAAAAAAAGTCTGAAAAAAATATCTGAAAAATGTCGGAAAAAAAAGTCTGAAAAAAAAGATCTGAAAAATGTCGGACAAAAAAAGTCTGAAAAATGTCGGACAAAAAAAGTCTGAAAAAAAAGATCTGAAAAATGTCGGACAAAAAAAGTCTGAAAAATGTCGGACAAAAAAAGTCTGAAAAATGTCGGACAAAAAAAGTCTGAAAAATGTCGGACAAAAAAAGTCTGAAAAATGTCGGACAAAAAAAGTCTGAAAAAAAAGATCTGAAAATTGTCGGACAAAAAAATCTGAAAAAAAAGATCTGAAAAATGTCGGACAA
Source organism: Sebastes paucispinis (assembly GCA_036937225.1). Taxonomy (NCBI): domain Eukaryota; kingdom Metazoa; phylum Chordata; class Actinopteri; order Perciformes; family Sebastidae; genus Sebastes; species Sebastes paucispinis. The sequence continues at coordinate 18,636 of JAUPFX010000022.1, forward strand.
AAGAAGTCTGAAAAATGTCGGACAAAAGAAGTCTGAAAAAAAAGATCTGAAAATTGTCGGACAAAAAAAGTCTGAAAAATGTCGGACAAAAGAAGTCTGAAAAAAAAGATCTGAAAAATGTCGGACAAAAAAAGTCTGAAAAATGTCGGACAAAAAAGTCTGAAAAAAAAGATCTGAAAAATGTCGGACAAAAGAAGTCTGAAAAATGTCGGACAAAAAAAGTCTGAAAAAAATATCTGAAAAATGTCGGACAAAAAAATCTGAAAAAAAAGATCTGAAAAATGTCGGACAAAAAAAGTCTGAAAAATGTCGGACAAAAGAAGTCTGAAAAAAAAGATCTGAAAAATGTCGGACAAAAAAAGTCTGAAAAATGTCGGACAAAAAAAGTCTGGAAAGAATCTCTGAAAAATGTCGGACAAAAAAAGTCTGAAAAAAAAGATATCAAAAATGTCGGACAAAAGAAGTCTGAAAAATGTCGGACAAAAGAAGTCTGAAAAAAAAGATCTGAAAATTGTCGGACAAAAAAAGTCTGAAAAATGTCGGACAAAAGAATTCTGAAAAAAAAGATCTGAAAAATGTCGGACAAAAGAAGTCTGAAAAAAAAGATCTGAAAAATGTCGGACAAAAGAAGTCTGAAAAAAAAGATTTGAAAAAAGTCGGACAAAAAAAGTCTGAAAAATGTCGGACAAAAAAAGTCTGGAAAGAATCTCTGAAAAATGTCGGACAAAAAAAGTCTGAAAAAAAAGATCTGAAAAATGTCGGACAAAAAAAGTCTGAAAAATGTCGGACAAAAAAAGTCTGAAAAATGTCGGACAAAAAAATCTGAAAAAAAAGATCTGAAAATTGTCGGACAAAAAAATCTGAAAAAAAAGATCTGAAAAATGTCGGACAAAAAAAGTCTGAAAAATGTCGGACAAAAAAAGTCTGAAAAATGTCGGACAAAAAAAGTCTTAAAAATGTCGGACAAAAAAAGTCTGAAAAATGTCGGACAAAAAAAGTCTGGAAAGAATCTCTTAACAATGTCGGACAAAAAAAGTCTGAAAAAAAAGATCTGAAAATGTCGGACAAAAGAAGTCTGAAAAAACTGTCCGAAAAAAAAGATCTGAAATTGTCTGAAAAAAAAGTCTGAAAAAAAGATCTGAGAATGTCTGAAACAAAAGTCTGAAAAAAAGATTTGAAAAATGTCGGACAAAAAAAGATCTGAAAATGTCGGACAAAAAAAGTCTGAAAAAAAAGAACTGAAATTGTCAGACAAAAAAAGTCTGAAAAATGTCGGACAAAAAAAGTCTGAAAAAAAAGATCTGAAAATTGTCGGACCAAAAAAGTCTGGAAAGAATCTCTGAAAAATGTCGGACAAAAGAAGTCTGAAAAAAAAGATCTGAAAAATGTCGGACAAAAAAAGTCTGAAAAATGTCGGACAAAAAAAGTCTGGAAAGAATCTCTGAAAAATGTCGGACAAAAAAAGTCTGAAAAAAAAGATATCAAAAATGTCGGACAAAAGAAGTCTGAAAAATGTCGGACAAAAGTCTGAAAAAAAAGATCTGAAAATTGTCGGACAAAAAAAGTCTGAAAAATGTCGGACAAAAGAATTCTGAAAAAAAAGATCTGAAAAATGTCGGACAAAAGAAGTCTGAAAAAAAAGATCTGAAAAATGTCGGACAAAAGAAGTCTGAAAAAAAAGATTTGAAAAAAGTCGGACAAAAAAAGTCTGAAAAATGTCGGACAAAAAAAGTCTGGAAAGAATCTCTGAAAAATGTCGGACAAAAAAAGTCTGAAAAAAAAGATCTGAAAAATGTCGGACAAAAAAAGTCTGAAAAATGTCGGACAAAAAAAGTCTGAAAAATGTCGGACAAAAAAAGTCTGGAAAGAATCTCTTAACAATGTCGGACAAAAAAAGTCTGAAAAAAAAGATCTGAAAATGTCGGACAAAAGAAGTCTGAAAAAACTGTCCGAAAAAAAAGTTCTGAAATTGTCTGAAAAAAAAGTCTGAAAAAAAAGATCTGAAAAATGTCGGACAAAAGAAGTCTGAAAAATGTCGGACAAAAGAAGTCTGAAAAAAAAGATCTGAAAATTGTCGGACAAAAAAAGTCTGAAAAATGTCGGACAAAAGAAGTCTGAAAAAAAAGATCTGAAAAATGTCGGACAAAAAAAGTCTGAAAAATGTCGGACAAAAAAGTCTGAAAAAAAAGATCTGAAAAATGTCGGACAAAAGAAGTCTGAAAAATGTCGGACAAAAAAAGTCTGAAAAAAATATCTGAAAAATGTCGGACAAAAAAATCTGAAAAAAAAGATCTGAAAAATGTCGGACAAAAAAAGTCTGAAAAATGTCGGACAAAAGAAGTCTGAAAAAAAAGATCTGAAAAATGTCGGACAAAAAAAGTCTGAAAAATGTCGGACAAAAAAAGTCTGGAAAGAATCTCTGAAAAATGTCGGACAAAAAAAGTCTGAAAAAAAAGATATCAAAAATGTCGGACAAAAGAAGTCTGAAAAATGTCGGACAAAAGAATTCTGAAAAAAAAGATCTGAAAAATGTCGGACAAAAGAAGTCTGAAAAAAAAGATCTGAAAAATGTCGGACAAAAGAAGTCTGAAAAAAAAGATTTGAAAAAAGTCGGACAAAAAAAGTCTGAAAAATGTCGGACAAAAAAAGTCTGGAAAGAATCTCTGAAAAATGTCGGACAAAAAAAGTCTGAAAAAAAAGATCTGAAAAATGTCGGACAAAAAAAGTCTGAAAAATGTCGGACAAAAAAAGTCTGAAAAATGTCGGACAAAAAAAGTCTGAAAAATGTCGGACAAAAAAATCTGAAAAAAAAGATCTGAAAATTGTCGGACAAAAAAATCTGAAAAAAAAGATCTGAAAAATGTCGGACAAAAAAAGTCTGAAAAATGTCGGACAAAAAAAGTCTGAAAAATGTCGGACAAAAAAAGTCTGAAAAATGTCGGACAAAAAAAGTCTTAAAAATGTCGGACAAAAAAAGTCTGAAAAATGTCGGACAAAAAAAGTCTGGAAAGAATCTCTTAACAATGTCGGACAAAAAAAGTCTGAAAAAAAAGATCTGAAAATGTCGGACAAAAGAAGTCTGAAAAAACTGTCCGAAAAAAAAGATCTGAAATTGTCTGAAAAAAAAGTCTGAAAAAAAGATCTGAGAATGTCTGAAACAAAAGTCTGAAAAAAAGATTTGAAAAATGTCGGACAAAAAAAGATCTGAAAATGTCGGACAAAAAAAGTCTGAAAAAAAAGAACTGAAATTGTCAGACAAAAAAAGTCTGAAAAATGTCGGACAAAAAAAGTCTGAAAAAAAAGATCTGAAAATTGTCGGACCAAAAAAGTCTGGAAAGAATCTCTGAAAAATGTCGGACAAAAGAAGTCTGAAAAAAAAGATCTGAAAAATGTCGGACAAAAAAAGTCTGAAAAATGTCGGACAAAAAAAGTCTGGAAAGAATCTCTGAAAAATGTCGGACAAAAAAATTCTGAAAAAAAAGATATCAAAAATGTCGGACAAAAGAAGTCTGAAAAATGTCGGACAAAAGTCTGAAAAAAAAGATCTGAAAATTGTCGGACAAAAAAAGTCTGAAAAATGTCGGACAAAAGAATTCTGAAAAAAAAGATCTGAAAAATGTCGGACAAAAGAAGTCTGAAAAAAAAGATCTGAAAAATGTCGGACAAAAGAAGTCTGAAAAAAAAGATTTGAAAAAAGTCGGACAAAAAAAGTCTGAAAAATGTCGGACAAAAAAAGTCTGGAAAGAATCTCTGAAAAATGTCGGACAAAAAAAGTCTGAAAAAAAAGATCTGAAAAATGTCGGACAAAAAAAGTCTGAAAAATGTCGGACAAAAAAAGTCTGAAAAAAATATCTGAAAAATGTCGGACAAAAAAATCTGAAAAAAAAGATCTGAAAAATGTCGGACAAAAAAAGTCTGAAAAATGTCGGACAAAAGAAGTCTGAAAAAAAAGATCTGAAAAATGTCGGACAAAAAAAGTCTGAAAAATGTCGGACAAAAAAAGTCTGGAAAGAATCTCTGAAAAATGTCGGACAAAAAAAGTCTGAAAAAAAAGATATCAAAAATGTCGGACAAAAGAAGTCTGAAAAATGTCGGACAAAAGAAGTCTGAAAAAAAAGATCTGAAAATTGTCGGACAAAAAAAGTCTGAAAAATGTCGGACAAAAGAATTCTGAAAAAAAAGATCTGAAAAATGTCGGACAAAAGAAGTCTGAAAAAAAAGATCTGAAAAATGTCGGACAAAAGAAGTCTGACAAAAAAAGTCTGAAAAATGTCGGACAAAAAAAGTCTGAAAAATGTCGGACAAAAAAAGTCTGAAAAATGTCGGACAAAAAAATCTGAAAAAAAAGATCTGAAAATTGTCGGACAAAAAAATCTGAAAAAAAAGATCTGAAAAATGTCGGACAAAAAAAGTCTGAAAAATGTCGGACAAAAAAAGTCTGAAAAATGTCGGACAAAAAAAGTCTTAAAAATGTCGGACAAAAAAAGTCTGAAAGATGTCGGACAAAAAAAGTCTGGAAAGAATCTCTTAACAATGTCGGACAAAAAAAGTCTGAAAAAAAAGATCTGAAAATGTCGGACAAAAGAAGTCTGAAAAAACTGTCCGAAAAAAAAGATCTGAAATTGTCTGAAAAAAAAGTCTGAAAAAAAAGATCTGAGAATGTCTGAAACAAAAGTCTGAAAAAAAGATTTGAAAAATGTCGGACAAAAAAAGATCTGAAAATGTCGGACAAAAAAAGTCTGAAAAAAAAGAACTGAAATTGTCAGACAAAAAAAGTCTGAAAAATGTCGGACAAAAAAAGTCTGAAAAAAAAGATCTGAAAATTGTCGGACCAAAAAAGTCTGGAAAGAATCTCTGAAAAATGTCGGACAAAAGAAGTCTGAAAAAAAAGATCTGAAAAATGTCGGACAAAAAAAGTCTGAAAAATGTCGGACAAAAAAAGTCTGGAAAGAATCTCTGAAAAATGTCGGACAAAAAAAGTCTGAAAAAAAAGATATCAAAAATGTCGGACAAAAGAAGTCTGAAAAATGTCGGACAAAAGTCTGAAAAAAAAGATCTGAAAATTGTCGGACAAAAAAAGTCTGAAAAATGTCGGACAAAAGAATTCTGAAAAAAAAGATCTGAAAAATGTCGGACAAAAGAAGTCTGAAAAAAAAGATCTGAAAAATGTCGGACAAAAGAAGTCTGAAAAAAAAGATTTGAAAAAAGTCGGACAAAAAAAGTCTGAAAAATGTCGGACAAAAAAAGTCTGGAAAGAATCTCTGAAAAATGTCGGACAAAAAAAGTCTGAAAAAAAAGATCTGAAAAATGTCGGACAAAAAAAGTCTGAAAAATGTCGGACAAAAAAAGTCTGAAAAATGTCGGACAAAAAAATCTGAAAAAAAAGATCTGAAAATTGTCGGACAAAAAAAGTCTGAAAAATGTCGGACAAAAAAAGTCTGAAAAATGTCGGACAAAAAAAGTCTGAAAAATGTCGGACAAAAAAAGTCTGGAAAGAATCTCTTAACAATGTCGGACAAAAAAAGTCTGAAAAAAAAGATCTGAAAATGTCGGACAAAAGAAGTCTGAAAAAACTGTCCGAAAAAAAAGTTCTGAAATTGTCTGAAAAAAAAGTCTGAAAAAAAAGATCTGAAAAATGTCGGACAAAAGAAGTCTGAAAAATGTCGGACAAAAGAAGTCTGAAAAAAAAGATCTGAAAATTGTCGGACAAAAAAAGTCTGAAAAATGTCGGACAAAAGAAGTCTGAAAAAAAAGATCTGAAAAATGTCGGACAAAAAAAGTCTGAAAAATGTCGGACAAAAAAGTCTGAAAAAAAAGATCTGAAAAATGTCGGACAAAAAAATCTGAAAAAAAAGATCTGAAAAATGTCGGACAAAAAAAGTCTGAAAAATGTCGGACAAAAGAAGTCTGAAAAAAAAGATCTGAAAAATGTCGGACAAAAAAAGTCTGAAAAATGTCGGACAAAAAAAGTCTGGAAAGAATCTCTGAAAAATGTCGGACAAAAAAAGTCTGAAAAAAAAGATATCAAAAATGTCGGACAAAAGAAGTCTGAAAAATGTCGGACAAAAGAAGTCTGAAAAAAAAGATCTGAAAATTGTCGGACAAAAAAAGTCTGAAAAATGTCGGACAAAAGAATTCTGAAAAAAAAGATCTGAAAAATGTCGGACAAAAGAAGTCTGAAAAAAAAGATCTGAAAAATGTCGGACAAAAGAAGTCTGAAAAAAAAGATTTGAAAAAAGTCGGACAAAAAAAGTCTGAAAAATGTCGGACAAAAAAAGTCTGGAAAGAATCTCTGAAAAATGTCGGACAAAAAAAGTCTGAAAAAAAAGATCTGAAAAATGTCGGACAAAAAAAGTCTGAAAAATGTCGGACAAAAAAAGTCTGAAAAATGTCGGACAAAAAAATCTGAAAAAAAAGATCTGAAAATTGTCGGACAAAAAAATCTGAAAAAAAAGATCTGAAAAATGTCGGACAAAAAAAGTCTGAAAAATGTCGGACAAAAAAAGTCTGAAAAATGTCGGACAAAAAAAGTCTTAAAAATGTCGGACAAAAAAAGTCTGAAAAATGTCGGACAAAAAAAGTCTGGAAAGAATCTCTTAACAATGTCGGACAAAAAAAGTCTGAAAAAAAAGATCTGAAAATGTCGGACAAAAGAAGTCTGAAAAAACTGTCCGAAAAAAAAGATCTGAAATTGTCTGAAAAAAAAGTCTGAAAAAAAGATCTGAGAATGTCTGAAACAAAAGTCTGAAAAAAAGATTTGAAAAATGTCGGACAAAAGAAGATCTGAAAATGTCGGACAAAAAAAGTCTGAAAAAAAAGAACTGAAATTGTCAGACAAAAAAAGTCTGAAAAATGTCGGACAAAAAAAGTCTGAAAAAAAAGATCTGAAAATTGTCGGACCAAAAAAGTCTGGAAAGAATCTCTGAAAAATGTCGGACAAAAGAAGTCTGAAAAAAAAGATCTGAAAAATGTCGGACAAAAAAAGTCTGAAAAATGTCGGACAAAAAAAGTCTGGAAAGAATCTCTGAAAAATGTCGGACAAAAAAATTCTGAAAAAAAAGATATCAAAAATGTCGGACAAAAGAAGTCTGAAAAATGTCGGACAAAAGTCTGAAAAAAAAGATCTGAAAATTGTCGGACAAAAAAAGTCTGAAAAATGTCGGACAAAAGAATTCTGAAAAAAAAGATCTGAAAAATGTCGGACAAAAGAAGTCTGAAAAAAAAGATCTGAAAAATGTCGGACAAAAGAAGTCTGAAAAAAAAGATTTGAAAAAAGTCGGACAAAAAAAGTCTGAAAAATGTCGGACAAAAAAAGTCTGGAAAGAATCTCTGAAAAATGTCGGACAAAAAAAGTCTGAAAAAAAAGATCTGAAAAATGTCGGACAAAAAAAGTCTGAAAAATGTCGGACAAAAAAAGTCTGAAAAAAATATCTGAAAAATGTCGGACAAAAAAATCTGAAAAAAAAGATCTGAAAAATGTCGGACAAAAAAAGTCTGAAAAATGTCGGACAAAAGAAGTCTGAAAAAAAAGATCTGAAAATTGTCGGACAAAAAAAGTCTGAAAAATGTCGGACAAAAGAATTCTGAAAAAAAAGATCTGAAAAATGTCGGACAAAAGAAGTCTGAAAAAAAAGATCTGAAAAATGTCGGACAAAAGAAGTCTGACAAAAAAAGTCTGAAAAATGTCGGACAAAAAAAGTCTGAAAAATGTCGGACAAAAAAAGTCTGAAAAATGTCGGACAAAAAAATCTGAAAAAAAAGATCTGAAAATTGTCGGACAAAAAAATCTGAAAAAAAAGATCTGAAAAATGTCGGACAAAAAAAGTCTGAAAAATGTCGGACAAAAAAAGTCTGAAAAATGTCGGACAAAAAAAGTCTTAAAAATGTCGGACAAAAAAAGTCTGAAAGATGTCGGACAAAAAAAGTCTGAAAAATGTCGGACAAAAAAAGTCTTAAAAATGTCGGACAAAAAAAGTCTGAAAAATGTCGGACAAAAAAAGTCTGGAAAGAATCTCTTAACAATGTCGGACAAAAAAAGTCTGAAAAAAAAGATCTGAAAATGTCGGACAAAAGAAGTCTGAAAAAACTGTCCGAAAAAAAAGATCTGAAATTGTCTGAAAAAAAAGTCTGAAAAAAAGATCTGAGAATGTCTGAAACAAAAGTCTGAAAAAAAGATTTGAAAAATGTCGGACAAAAAAAGATCTGAAAATGTCGGACAAAAAAAGTCTGAAAAAAAAGAACTGAAATTGTCAGACAAAAAAAGTCTGAAAAATGTCGGACAAAAAAAGTCTGAAAAAAAAGATCTGAAAATTGTCGGACCAAAAAAGTCTGGAAAGAATCTCTGAAAAATGTCGGACAAAAGAAGTCTGAAAAAAAAGATCTGAAAAATGTCGGACAAAAAAAGTCTGAAAAATGTCGGACAAAAAAAGTCTGGAAAGAATCTCTGAAAAATGTCGGACAAAAAAATTCTGAAAAAAAAGATATCAAAAATGTCGGACAAAAGAAGTCTGAAAAATGTCGGACAAAAGTCTGAAAAAAAAGATCTGAAAATTGTCGGACAAAAAAAGTCTGAAAAATGTCGGACAAAAGAATTCTGAAAAAAAAGATCTGAAAAATGTCGGACAAAAGAAGTCTGAAAAAAAAGATCTGAAAAATGTCGGACAAAAGAAGTCTGAAAAAAAAGATTTGAAAAAAGTCGGACAAAAAAAGTCTGAAAAATGTCGGACAAAAAAAGTCTGGAAAGAATCTCTGAAAAATGTCGGACAAAAAAAGTCTGAAAAAAAAGATCTGAAAAATGTCGGACAAAAAAAGTCTGAAAAATGTCGGACAAAAAAAGTCTGAAAAAAATATCTGAAAAATGTCGGACAAAAAAATCTGAAAAAAAAGATCTGAAAAATGTCGGACAAAAAAAGTCTGAAAAATGTCGGACAAAAGAAGTCTGAAAAAAAAGATCTGAAAATTGTCGGACAAAAAAAGTCTGAAAAATGTCGGACAAAAGAATTCTGAAAAAAAAGATCTGAAAAATGTCGGACAAAAGAAGTCTGAAAAAAAAGATCTGAAAAATGTCGGACAAAAGAAGTCTGACAAAAAAAGTCTGAAAAATGTCGGACAAAAAAAGTCTGAAAAATGTCGGACAAAAAAAGTCTGAAAAATGTCGGACAAAAAAATCTGAAAAAAAAGATCTGAAAATTGTCGGACAAAAAAATCTGAAAAAAAAGATCTGAAAAATGTCGGACAAAAAAAGTCTGAAAAATGTCGGACAAAAAAAGTCTGAAAAATGTCGGACAAAAAAAGTCTTAAAAATGTCGGACAAAAAAAGTCTGAAAGATGTCGGACAAAAAAAGTCTGGAAAGAATCTCTTAACAATGTCGGACAAAAAAAGTCTGAAAAAAAAGATCTGAAAATGTCGGACAAAAGAAGTCTGAAAAAACTGTCCGAAAAAAAAGATCTGAAATTGTCTGAAAAAAAAGTCTGAAAAAAAAGATCTGAGAATGTCTGAAACAAAAGTCTGAAAAAAAGATTTGAAAAATGTCGGACAAAAAAAGATCTGAAAATGTCGGACAAAAAAAGTCTGAAAAAAAAGAACTGAAATTGTCAGACAAAAAAAGTCTGAAAAATGTCGGACAAAAAAAGTCTGAAAAAAAAGATCTGAAAATTGTCGGACCAAAAAAGTCTGGAAAGAATCTCTGAAAAATGTCGGACAAAAGAAGTCTGAAAAAAAAGATCTGAAAAATGTCGGACAAAAAAAGTCTGAAAAATGTCGGACAAAAAAAGTCTGGAAAGAATCTCTGAAAAATGTCGGACAAAAAAAGTCTGAAAAAAAAGATATCAAAAATGTCGGACAAAAGAAGTCTGAAAAATGTCGGACAAAAGTCTGAAAAAAAAGATCTGAAAATTGTCGGACAAAAAAAGTCTGAAAAATGTCGGACAAAAGAATTCTGAAAAAAAAGATCTGAAAAATGTCGGACAAAAGAAGTCTGAAAAAAAAGATCTGAAAAATGTCGGACAAAAGAAGTCTGAAAAAAAAGATTTGAAAAAAGTCGGACAAAAAAAGTCTGAAAAATGTCGGACAAAAAAAGTCTGGAAAGAATCTCTGAAAAATGTCGGACAAAAAAAGTCTGAAAAAAAAGATCTGAAAAATGTCGGACAAAAAAAGTCTGAAAAATGTCGGACAAAAAAAGTCTGAAAAATGTCGGACAAAAAAATCTGAAAAAAAAGATCTGAAAATTGTCGGACAAAAAAAGTCTGAAAAATGTCGGACAAAAAAAGTCTGAAAAATGTCGGACAAAAAAAGTCTGAAAAATGTCGGACAAAAAAAGTCTGAAAAATGTCGGACAAAAAAAGTCTGGAAAGAATCTCTTAACAATGTCGGACAAAAAAAGTCTGAAAAAAAAGATCTGAAAATGTCGGACAAAAGAAGTCTGAAAAAACTGTCCGAAAAAAAAGTTCTGAAATTGTCTGAAAAAAAAGTCTGAAAAAAAAGATCTGAAAAATGTCGGACAAAAGAAGTCTGAAAAATGTCGGACAAAAGAAGTCTGAAAAAAAAGATCTGAAAATTGTCGGACAAAAAAAGTCTGAAAAATGTCGGACAAAAGAAGTCTGAAAAAAAAGATCTGAAAAATGTCGGACAAAAAAAGTCTGAAAAATGTCGGACAAAAAAGTCTGAAAAAAAAGATCTGAAAAATGTCGGACAAAAGAAGTCTGAAAAATGTCGGACAAAAAAAGTCTGAAAAAAATATCTGAAAAATGTCGGACAAAAAAATCTGAAAAAAAAGATCTGAAAAATGTCGGACAAAAAAAGTCTGAAAAATGTCGGACAAAAGAAGTCTGAAAAAAAAGATCTGAAAAATGTCGGACAAAAAAAGTCTGAAAAATGTCGGACAAAAAAAGTCTGGAAAGAATCTCTGAAAAATGTCGGACAAAAAAAGTCTGAAAAAAAAGATATCAAAAATGTCGGACAAAAGAAGTCTGAAAAATGTCGGACAAAAGAAGTCTGAAAAAAAAGATCTGAAAATTGTCGGACAAAAAAAGTCTGAAAAATGTCGGACAAAAGAATTCTGAAAAAAAAGATCTGAAAAATGTCGGACAAAAGAAGTCTGAAAAAAAAGATCTGAAAAATGTCGGACAAAAGAAGTCTGAAAAAAAAGATTTGAAAAAAGTCGGACAAAAAAAGTCTGAAAAATGTCGGACAAAAAAAGTCTGGAAAGAATCTCTGAAAAATGTCGGACAAAAAAAGTCTGAAAAAAAAGATCTGAAAAATGTCGGACAAAAAAAGTCTGAAAAATGTCGGACAAAAAAAGTCTGAAAAATGTCGGACAAAAAAATCTGAAAAAAAAGATCTGAAAATTGTCGGACAAAAAAATCTGAAAAAAAAGATCTGAAAAATGTCGGACAAAAAAAGTCTGAAAAATGTCGGACAAAAAAAGTCTGAAAAATGTCGGACAAAAAAAGTCTTAAAAATGTCGGACAAAAAAAGTCTGAAAAATGTCGGACAAAAAAAGTCTGGAAAGAATCTCTTAACAATGTCGGACAAAAAAAGTCTGAAAAATGTCGGACAAAAGAATTCTGAAAAAAAAGATCTGAAAAATGTCGGACAAAAGAAGTCTGAAAAAAAAGATCTGAAAAATGTCGGACAAAAGAAGTCTGAAAAAAAAGATTTGAAAAAAGTCGGACAAAAAAAGTCTGAAAAATGTCGGACAAAAAAAGTCTGGAAAGAATCTCTGAAAAATGTCGGACAAAAAAAGTCTGAAAAAAAAGATCTGAAAAATGTCGGACAAAAAAAGTCTGAAAAATGTCGGACAAAAAAAGTCTGAAAAATGTCGGACAAAAAAAGTCTGAAAAATGTCGGACAAAAAAATCTGAAAAAAAAGATCTGAAAATTGTCGGACAAAAAAATCTGAAAAAAAAGATCTGAAAAATGTCGGACAAAAAAAGTCTGAAAAATGTCGGACAAAAAAAGTCTGAAAAATGTCGGACAAAAAAAGTCTTAAAAATGTCGGACAAAAAAAGTCTGAAAGATGTCGGACAAAAAAAGTCTGGAAAGAATCTCTTAACAATGTCGGACAAAAAAAGTCTGAAAAAAAAGATCTGAAAATGTCGGACAAAAGAAGTCTGAAAAAACTGTCCGAAAAAAAAGATCTGAAATTGTCTGAAAAAAAAGTCTGAAAAAAAAGATCTGAGAATGTCTGAAACAAAAGTCTGAAAAAAAGATTTGAAAAATGTCGGACAAAAAAAGATCTGAAAATGTCGGACAAAAAAAGTCTGAAAAAAAAGAACTGAAATTGTCAGACAAAAAAAGTCTGAAAAATGTCGGACAAAAAAAGTCTGAAAAAAAAGATCTGAAAATTGTCGGACCAAAAAAGTCTGGAAAGAATCTCTGAAAAATGTCGGACAAAAGAAGTCTGAAAAAAAAGATCTGAAAAATGTCGGACAAAAAAAGTCTGAAAAATGTCGGACAAAAAAAGTCTGGAAAGAATCTCTGAAAAATGTCGGACAAAAAAAGTCTGAAAAAAAAGATATCAAAAATGTCGGACAAAAGAAGTCTGAAAAATGTCGGACAAAAGTCTGAAAAAAAAGATCTGAAAATTGTCGGACAAAAAAAGTCTGAAAAATGTCGGACAAAAGAATTCTGAAAAAAAAGATCTGAAAAATGTCGGACAAAAGAAGTCTGAAAAAAAAGATCTGAAAAATGTCGGACAAAAGAAGTCTGAAAAAAAAGATTTGAAAAAAGTCGGACAAAAAAAGTCTGAAAAATGTCGGACAAAAAAAGTCTGGAAAGAATCTCTGAAAAATGTCGGACAAAAAAAGTCTGAAAAAAAAGATCTGAAAAATGTCGGACAAAAAAAGTCTGAAAAATGTCGGACAAAAAAAGTCTGAAAATTGTCGGACAAAAAAAGTCTGAAAATTGTCGGACAAAAAAAGTCTGAAAAATGTCGGACAAAAAAAGTCTGAAAAATGTCGGACAAAAAAAGTCTGAAAAATGTCGGACAAAAAAAGTCTGGAAAGAATCTCTTAACAATGTCGGACAAAAAAAGTCTGAAAAAAAAGATCTGAAAATGTCGGACAAAAGAAGTCTGAAAAAACTGTCCGAAAAAAAAGTTCTGAAATTGTCTGAAAAAAAAGTCTGAAAAAAAAGATCTGAGAATGTCTGAAACAAAAGTCTGAAAAAAAGATTTGAAAAATGTCGGACAAAAAAAGATCTGAAAAATGTCGGACAAAAAAAGTCTGAAAAAAAAGATCTGAAAATTGTCGGACCAAAAAAGTCTGGAAAGAATCTCTGAAAAATGTCGGACAAAAGAAGTCTGAACAAAAAGATCTGAAAATTGTCGGACAAAAAAAGTCTGAAAAAAAAGATATGAAAATGTCGGACCAAAAAAGTCTGGAAAGAATCTCTGAAAAATGTCGGACAAAAGAAGTCTGAAAAAACTGTCCTAAAAAAAATATCTGAAAATGTCTGAAAAAAAAGTCTGAAAAATATCGGACAAAAGAAGTTTGAAAAAAAGTCTGAAAAAAAAGATCTGAAAAAAATATCTGAAAAATGTTGGACAAAAAAAGTTTGAAAAAAAAGATCTGAAAATTGTCGGACAAAAAAAATCTGAAAAAAAAATCTGAAAAATGTTGGACAAAAGAAGTCTGAAAAAAACTGTCCGAAAAAAAAGATCTGAAAATTTCTGAAAAAAAAGTCTGAAAAAAAAGATCTGAAAAAGATCGGACAATAGAATTCTGAAAAAACTTCTATTGACTTTTTTTTTGGCCAATGATTCAGACTCATTGCCTCCACAAAGTAGATCAGTGGAAGGTTTGAGGGAGGGCCAAGGCGGGATCTCGTGGCAAATCGGAAGACGCCTGTTCCACTTCCTCGCAGGCTGCAGACGAGGAGAGTTTCTCCCATCGGGACAGGTCCCCTCTTCGGGCCAGCCCGGGAGATGGCGGCCAGCGCTGTGGCTTCTGTCACGCTGGGGATGAAGAAAATGAAACGAGGGGCATGATTCATACCGATAACTCAAAAAAAGTGGCGGCACACAACAAGTGTATGCTTTTTTTCATCGGGGACAGTGCAGCTGACCACAACGTCACGGGCTGAATTTGGAAATTTTGAATTAGAATTAGACTTTTTTCATTATTTTTTTCAACATATGATATATACAATATTGTATTTTTTTCCAAAAAATTTCAAAATGCTATAACTTTTTTTTCATGACATTTTTTGAAAAACTATACTTTGACTTTTTTTCCATGAAATTTTTCGACATATCATACAATGGATTTTTTTTAAAACAGTTTAAGCAAGTTTAGTGATGAAAACTAAAGTTTTACATGGCATTGAGGTCAGTGTGAAGGTTTGATGCAGAAAAGCCAACTATTATGTAAAAAAAATGTAAAAATATATTCCATTTTCATCCTGTTTTGTATGTTTCCAGTATAACAGATGTGTTTCTGTAAATAAATCACATATTCTTCATATAAATGCACATTTCAGTGTTTCTTGAGGAGAAATGCGTTCCTGAGTAGTTTTGGGTGAGAAAGACATATTAAGCGAGTTTAGTGATGAAAACTAGCGTTTTACATGGAATTCAGCTCAGAATGAAGATTTGATACTTGGAAGCGAATTGTAATGTAAAATTTGAGAAAACAATGTTTCTTTTCATATTCTGTCTCTTTTTTGTATGTTTCCAGTATAACAGATGTGTTTCTGTAAATAAATCACATATTCTTCATATAAATGCACATTTCAGTGTTTCTAGAGGAGAAATGCGTTCCTGAGTGGTTTTGGGTGAGAAAGACATATTAAGCGAGTTTAGTGATGAAAACAAGAGTTTTGCATAGAATTGAGCTCAGAATGAAGATTTGATACTTGGAAGCGAATTCTAATGTAAAATTTGAGAATACAATGTTTCTTTTCATATTCTGTCTCTTTTTTGTATGTTTCCAGTATAACAGATGTGTTTCTGTAAATAAATCACATATTCTTCATATAAATGCACATTTCAGTGTTTCTAGAGGAGAAATGCGTTCCTGAGTGTTTTTGGGTGAGAAAGACATATTAAGCGAGTTTAGTGATGAAAACTAGCGTTTTACATGGAATTCAGCTCAGAATGAAGATTTGATACTTGGAAGCGAATTCTAATGTCAAATTTCAGAAAACAATGTTTCTTTTCATATTCTGTCTCTTTTTTGTATGTTTCCAGTATAACAGATGTGTTTCTGTAAATAAATCACATATTCTTCATATAAATGCACGTTTCAGTGTTTCTTGAGGAGAAATGCGTTCCTGAGTGGTTTTGGATGAGAAAGACTTATTAAGCGAGTTTAGTGATGAAAACTAGCGTTTTACATGGAATTCAGCTCAGAATGAAGATTTGATACTTGGAAGCGAATTGTAATGTAAAATTTGAGAAAACAATGTTTCTTTTCATATTCTGTCTC
The DNA here is from genome assembly GCA_036937225.1 of Sebastes paucispinis. Lineage (NCBI taxonomy): Eukaryota > Metazoa > Chordata > Actinopteri > Perciformes > Sebastidae > Sebastes > Sebastes paucispinis. The sequence continues at coordinate 34,062 of JAUPFX010000022.1, forward strand.
TTTTTTGTATGTTTCCAGTATAACAGATGTGTTTCTGTAAATAAATCACATATTCTTCATATAAATGCACATTTCAGTGTTTCTAGAGGAGAAATGCGTTCCTGAGTGGTTTTGGGTGAGAAAGACATATTAAGCGAGTTTAGTGATGAAAACAAGAGTTTTGCATAGAATTGAGCTCAGAATGAAGATTTGATACTTGGAAGCGAATTCTAATGTAAAATTTGAGAATACAATGTTTCTTTTCATATTCTGTCTCTTTTTTGTATGTTTCCAGTATAACAGATGTGTTTCTGTAAATAAATCACATATTCTTCATATAAATGCACATTTCAGTGTTTCTTGAGGAGAAATGCGTTCCTGACTAGTTTTGGGTGAGAAAGACATATTAAGCGAGTTTAGTGATGAAAACTAGCGTTTTACATGGAATTCAGCTCAGAATGAAGATTTGATACTTGGAAGCGAATTCTAATGTCAAATTTCAGAAAACAATGTTTCTTTTCATATTCTGTCTCTTTTTTGTATGTTTCCAGTATAACAGATGTGTTTCTGTAAATAAATCACATATTCTTCATATAAATGCACATTTCAGTGTTTCTAGAGGAGAAATGCGTTCCTGAGTGGTTTTGGGTGAGAAAGACATATTAAGCGAGTTTAGTGATGAAAACAAGAGTTTTGCATAGAATTGAGCTCAGAATGAAGATTTGATACTTGGAAGCGAATTCTAATGTACAATTTGAGAAAACAATGTTTCTTTTCATATTCTGTCTCTTTTTTGTATGTTTCCAGTATAACAGATGTGTTTCTGTAAATAAATCACATATTCTTCATATAAATGCACATTTCAGTGTTTCTAGAGGAGAAATGCGTTCCTGAGTGTTTTTGGGTGAGAAAGACATATTAAGCGAGTTTAGTGATGAAAACTAGCGTTTTACATGGAATTCAGCTCAGACTGACAGTTTGATGCCTGGAGTCCAAAACTATCATATTAGATTTTGGAAAACTGTGTTCCCTTTCATATGTATCCTTTTTTGTGTGTTTCCAATGCAAGAAATGTTTTTCTGTGAAGAAATTTCACATTTTTCATATGAATCCACTTTTCAGTGTTTCTTGAGGCGAAATGCATTCTTTGGCTTAGTGATGAAAACTAGAGTTGTACATTGTGATCGTATAGTGGTACATTTCAACACAGGTTACAATTACATTGTAAAAGAATAAACATGAAATATATAAAACATATTTCCACATCCACATAGTTATATCAATTTAAAATGAATTAAAGCCGCAAGCGGCAATTCGCGGGTTATAGCCTTTATCGCTCAAAGCGCCCGCCTAGTGGTCGATTTGAATAAAACTTTCAGCATGGCGGAAAATTTAGTCGGTGGACTTTCGTGGTCCAAGAGACTTTTTTGTAGATCACATTCAGCAGCACATGTCTGTCAAATTTCAAATTGATACGACTTATGGTGTGAGGGGGCTGGCCTTGAAAATTGTTATAGCGCCACCATGTGGCCAATTGTTTTCATATTTTATGTGAAGCATTATGACATCATGTACAGTTATGGTACCAAGTCTCATGTCTCTAGCTCATTCCAGCTCACAGCAAATTGAGCAAAGGCATAATTTAGCATAAAATGCTAAATAGGCCACGCCCACATGCACCGATCAATATGACACTATAGATCTTGGTTAATACTTGCCCCCAGAGTATGTGCACCAAATTTGATAAAATTCTGTCCACCGGATCTTGCGATTCAAGTTTCTGATATTTGTGGCGCCCCCTATGTGTCAAGCGGAAAATGCTTTGGTACGCCTCAAGTTTGGAGACGATGGGCCAAAGGCTTGTGAAGTTAGGTCTACTGATGTGCTGAGCCCTGCCCTCTTAAAGTTCATTGGTCAACAGATTCATAACGCAATGAGGTATCAACACGCTTTATGCAACTTTAGATGACATTAGTCCAATAATGATCCATTGAAAATTTGGTAGCAATCAGACTTCAAAAATGTGTTTTTCAAAAAATCCAATATGGCGGAAAATATTTCCAGGTGCACTTTGGAGGTCCAAGAGGCTTTATTGTAGATCACACGGAGTTGCACATATGTGTAACATTTCAAGTCAATCGGACTTACGGTTTGAGGGGCGTGGCCTTTCCAAAATCACATGTTTGGGCGTTAATTACAGCGCCACCATGTGGCCGATTTGAATGAAACTTTCAGCAGATGTTTCAGCTACTCTTGTGAACATATGCTGCAAGTTTGGAGATGATGGGCCAAAGGCTTGTGAAGTTAGGTCTATTGATGTGCTGAGCCCGCCCCTTAAAAATCAATTGGTCAATATCTTCAAAACACAATAACATATCAACAAGCTTTATGCAACCTTGGATGAGCCTGGTCCAATAATGATTCGCAGAAAATATGCCAGCAATCAGACCTACGGTTTAGGAGGAGATGTCAAAAATGTGTTTTTCAAAAAATTCAACATGGCGGAAAATTTAGTTGGTGGACTTTCGTGGTCCAAGAGACTTTTTTGTAGATCACATTCAGCAGCACATGGCTGTCAAATTTCAAATTGATACGACTTATGGTGTGAGGGGGCTGGCCTTGAAAATTGTTATAGCGCCACCATGTGGCCAATTGTTTTCATATTTTATGTGAAGCATTATGACATCATGTACAGTTATGGTACCAAGTCTCATGTCTCTAGCTCATTCCAGCTCACAGCAAATTGAGCAAAGGCATAATTTAGCATAAAATGCTAAATAGGCCACGCCCACATGCACCGATCAATATGACACTATAGATCTTGGTTAATACTTGCCCCCAGAGTATGTGCACCAAATTTGATAAAATTCTGTCCACCAGATCTTGCGATTCAAGTTTCTGATATTTGTGGCGCCCCCTATGTGTCAAGCGGAAAATGCTTTGGTACGCCTCAAGTTTGGAGACGATGGGCCAAAGGCTTGTGAAGTTAGGTCTACTGATGTGCTGAGCCCTGCCCTCTTAAAGTTCATTGGTCAACAGATTCATAACGCAATGAGGTATCAACACGCTTTATGTAATTTTAGATGCCATTAGTCCAATAATGATCCACAGAAAATTTGGTAGCAATCGGACCTACGGTTTAGGAGGAGATGTCAAAAATGTGTTTTTCAAAAAATCCAATATGGCGGAAAATATTTCCAGGTGCACTTTGGAGGTCCAAGAGGCTTTATTGTAGATCACACGGAGTTGCACATATGTGTCACATTTCAAGTCAATCGGACTTACGGTTTGAGGGGCGTGGCCTTTCCAAAATCACATGTTTGGGCGTTAATTACAGCGCCACCATGTGGCCGATTGGGGTCATAGTTCTTGAGAAGCAGCTGCACATCATTCCAGTTCCTATGCCAAGTTTCATGTTTCCATCTCTTTCCAGCTCACAGCAAATTGCACTTATTCGGCAGACAACGAATAATAATAATAAATTCACACAAAAACAAACTAACTTAATGTAATGTTTACAAGTGTAGCTAGTGTGTTTCTTTACCCTAAACTCCAAATGTCCCTTAGTTTTTATCTTCCCTCAACAACAGAAGAATCCCACATGCAGCTAACTATGCTCTGCTTCGACCTCCAGGAACGCCATGGAACACATCGGGCACGTTCCGCTCAACAAAGAGAAATGATTGAACACTTTTCCACACTGTGTAACAACTTTAATTATATTGAAAAAAAAGATCTGAAAATTGTCGGACAAAAAAAGTCTGGAAAAAATATCTGAAAAATGTTGGACAAAAGAAGTCTGAAATAACTGTCCGAAAAAAAAGATCTGAAAAATGTCGGACAAAAGAAGTCTGAAAAATGTCGGACAAAAGGAGTCTGAAAAAAAGATCTGAAATTGTTGGAAAAAAAAAGATCTGAAAAAAATATCTGAAAAATTTCAGACAAAAAAAGTCTGAAAAAAAAGATCTGAAAATGTCGGACAAAAGAAGTCTGAAAAAAAAGATCTGAAAATTGTCGGACAAAAAAAGTCTGAAAAATGTCAGACAAAAGAAGTCTGAAAAATGTCGGACAAAAAAAGATCTGAAAAAAATATCTGAAAAATTTCGGACAAAAAAAGTCTGAAAAAAAGATCTGAAAATTGTCGGATAAAAGAAGTCTGAAAAAACTGTCCAAAAAAAAGAACTAAAAATGTCTGAAAAAAAAGTCTGAAAAAAAATATCTGAAAAATGTCGGATAAAAGAAGTCTGAAAAAACTGTCCAAAAAAAATATCTGAAAAAAGGATCTGAAAAATATCTGACAAAAAAAGTCTGAAAAAAATATCTGAAAAATGTCGGATAAAAGAAGTCTGAAAAAACTGTCCGAAAAAAAAGATCTGAAAATGTCTGAAAAAAATGTCGGACAAAAAAAGTCTGAAAAAAAAGATCTGAAAAATGTCGGACAAAAAAGTCTGAAAAAAAATATCTGAAAAATGTCGGATAAAAGAAGTCTGAAAAAACTGTCCAAAAAAAATATCTGAAAAAAGGATCTGAAAAATATCGGACAAAAAAAGTCTGAAAAAAATATCTGAAAAATGTCGGATAAAAGAAGTCTGAAAAAACTGTCCGAAAAAAAAGATCTGAAAATGTCTGAAAAAAATGTCGGACAAAAAAAGTCTGAAAAAAAAGATCTGAAAAATGTCGGACAAAAAAGTCTGAAAAGAATCTCTGAAAAATGTCGGAAAAAAAAGTCTGAAAAATGTCGGACAAAAAAAGTCTGAAAAATGTCGGACAAAAAAGTCTGAAAAAAAAGATCTGAAAAATGTCGGACAAAAAAAGTCTGAAAAATGTCGGACAAAAAAAGTCTGAAAAAAAGATCTGAAAATTGTCGGACAAAAAAAGTCTGAAAAATGTCGGACAAAAAAGTCTGAAAAAAAAGATCTGAAAAATGTCGGACAAAAAAAGTCTGAAAAATGTCGGACAAAAAAAGTCTGAAAAATGTCGGACAAAAAAATCTGAAAAAAAAGATCTGAAAAATGTCGGACAAAAAAAGTCTGAAAAATGTCGGACTAAAGAAGTCTGAAAAAAATATCTGAAAAATGTCGGATAAAAGAAGTCTGAAAAAACTGTCCGAAAAAAAAGATCTGAAAATGTCTGAAAAAAATGTCGGACAAAAAAAGTCTGAAAAAAAAGATCTGAAAAATGTCCGACAAAAAAGTCTGAAAAGAATCTCTGAAAAATGTCGGACAAAAAAAGTCTGAAAAATGTCGGACAAAAAAATCTGAAAAAAAAGATCTGAAAAATGTCGGACAAAAAAAGTCTGAAAAATGTCGGACTAAAGAAGTCTGAAAAAAAAGATCTGAAAATTGTCGGACAAAAAAAGTCTGAAAAAAAGATCTGAAAATTGTCGGACAAAAAAAGTCTGAAAAATGTCGGACAAAAAAGTCTGAAAAAAAAGATCTGAAAAATGTCGGACAAAAAAAGTCTGAAAAATGTCGGACAAAAAAAGTCTGAAAAATGTCGGACAAAAAAAGTCTGAAAAAAAAGATCTGAAAAATGTCGGACAAAAGAAGTCTGAAAAATGTCGGACAAAAGGAGTCTGAAAAAAAGATCTGAAATTGTTGGAAAAAAAAAGATCTGAAAAAAATATCTGAAAAATTTCAGACAAAAAAAGTCTGAAAAAAAAGATCTGAAAATGTCGGACAAAAGAAGTCTGAAAAAAAAGATCTGAAAATTGTCGGACAAAAAAAGTCTGAAAAATGTCAGACAAAAGAAGTCTAAAAAATGTCGGACAAAAGAAGTCTGAAAAAAAGATCTGAAATTGTTGGAAAAAAAAAGATCTGAAAAAAATATCTGAAAAATTTCGGACAAAAAAAGTCTGAAAAAAAGATCTGAAAATTGTCGGACAAAAAAAGTCTAGAAAGTATATCTGAAAAATGTCAAACAAAAAGAGTCTGAAAAAAAAGTCTGAAACAAAATAACTGAAAAAAATATCTGAAAAATGACGGACAAAAAAAGTTTGAAAAAACTGTCCAAAAAAAAGAAATAAAAATGTCTGAAAAAAAAGTCTGAAAAAAAATATCTGAAAAATGTCGGATAAAAGAAGTCTGAAAAAACTGTCAAAAAAAAATATCTGAAAAAAGGATCTGAAAAATATCGGACAAAAAAAGTCTGAAAAAAAGATCTGAAAAATGTCGGATAAAAGAAGTCTGAAAAAACTGTCCGAAAAAAAAGATCTGAAAATGTCTGAAAAAAATGTCGGACAAAAAAAGTCTGAAAAAAAAGATCTGAAAAATGTCGGACAAAAAAAGTCTGAAAAATGTCGGACAAAAGAAGTCTGAAAAATGTCGGACAAAAAAATCTGAAAAAAAAGATCTGAAAAATGTCGGACAAAAAAAGTCTGGAAAGAATCTCTGAAAAATGTCGGAAAAAAAAGTCTGAAAAATGTCGGACAAAAAAAGTCTGAAAAATGTCGGACAAAAAAATCTGAAAAAAAAGATCTGAAAAATGTCGGACAAAAAAAGTCTGAAAAATGTCGGACTAAAGAAGTCTGAAAAAAAAGATCTGAAAATTGTCGGACAAAAGAAGTCTGAAAAAAAAATCTGAAAATTGTCGGACAAAAAAAGTCTGAAAAAAATATCTGAAAAATGTCGGACAAAAAAGTCTGAAAAAAAAGATCTGAAAAATGTCGGACAAAAAAAGTCTGAAAAACGTCGGACAAAAAAAGTCTGAAAAATGTCGGACAAAAAAAGTCTGAAAAAAAGATCTGAAAAATGTCGGACAAAAAAAGTCTGAAAAATGTCGGACAAAAAAAGTCTGAAAAATGTCGGACAAAAAAAGTCTGAAAAATGTCGGACAAAAGAAGTCTGAAAAATGTCGGACCAAAGAATTCTGAAAAAACTGTCCGAAAAAAAAAATATGAAAATGTCTGAAACAAAAGTCTGAAAAAAAGATTTGAAAAATGTCGGACAAAAAAAGTCTGAAAAATGTCGGACAAAAAAAGTCTGAAAAAAAAGATCTGAAAATTGTCGGACCAAAAAAGTCTGGAAAGAATCTCTGAAAAATGTCGGACAAAAGAAGTCTGAAAAAACTGTCCGAAAAAAAAGATCTGAAAATGTCTGAAAAAAATATCTGAAAAATGTCGGACAAAAAAAGTCTGAAAAAAATATCTGAAAAATGTCGGACAAAAAATGTCTGAAAAATGTTGGACAAAAAAAGTCTGAAAAAAAAGATCTGAAAAAAAGTCTGGAAAAAAAGCCCGAAAAAAAGTCTGAAAAATATCGGACAAAAGAAGTTTGAAAAAAAGTCTGAAAAAAAAGATCTGAAAAAAAGATCTGAAAATTGTCAGACAAAAAAAATCTGAAAAAAAATATCTGAAAAATGTTGGACTAAAGAAGTCTGAAAAAAACTGTCCGAAAAAAAAGATCTGAAGATTTCTGAAAAAAAAGTCTGAAAAAAAAGATCTGAAAAACATCGGACAATAGAATTCTGAAAAAACTTCTATTGACTTTTTTTTTGGCCAATGATTCAGACTCATTGCCTCCACAAAGTAGATCAGTGGAGGGAGGGCCAAGGCGGGATCTCGTGGCAAATCGGAAGACGCCTGTTCCACTTCCTCGCAGGCTGCAGACGAGGAGAGTTTCTCCCATCGGGACAGGTCCCCTCTTCGGGCCAGCCCGGGAGATGGCGGCCAGCGCTGTGGCTTCTGTCACGCTGGGGATGAAGAAAATGAAACGAGGGGCATGATTCATACCGATAACTCAAAAACAGTGGCGGCACACAACAAGTGTATGCTTTTTTTCATCGGGGACAGTGCAGCTGACCACAACGTCACGGGCTGAATTTGGAAATTTTGAATTAGAATTAGACTTTTTTCATTATTTTTTTCAACATATGATATATACAATATTGTATTTTTTTCCAAAAAATTTCAAAATGCTATAACTTTTTTTTCATGACATTTTTTGAAAAACTATACTTTGACTTTTTTTCCAAGAAATTTTTCGACATATCATACAATGGATTTTTTTTAAAACAGTTTAAGCAAGTTTAGTGATGAAAACTAAAGTTTTACATGGCATTGAGGTCAGTGTGAAGGTTTGATGCAGAAAAGCCAACTATTATGTAAAAAAATTGTAAAAATATATTCCATTTTCATCCTGTTTTGTATGTTTCCAGTATAACAGATGTGTTTCTGTAAATAAATCACATATTCTTCATATAAATGCACATTTCAGTGTTTCTTGAGGAGAAATGCGTTCCTGAGTAGTTTTGGGTGAGAAAGACATATTAAGCGAGTTTAGTGATGAAAACTAGCGTTTTACATGGAATTCAGCTCAGACTGACAGTTTGATGCCTGGAGTCCAAAACTATCATATTAGATTTTGGAAAACTGTGTTCCCTTTCATATTTATCCTTTTTTGTGTGTTTCCAATGCAAGAAATGTTTTTCTGTGAAGAAATTTCACATTTTTCATATGAATCCACTTTTCAGTGTTTCTTGAGGTGAAATGCATTCTTTGGCTTAGTGATGAAAACTAGAGTTGTACATTGTGATCGTATAGTGGTACATTTCAACACAGGTTACAATTACATTGTAAAAGAATAAACATGAAATATATAAAACATATTTCCACATCCACATAGTTATATCAATTTAAAATGAATTAAAGCCGCAAGCGGCAATTCGCGGGTTATAGCCTTTATCGCTCAAAGCGCCCGCCTAGTGGTCGATTTGAATAAAACTTTCAGCATGGCGGAAAATTTAGTCGGTGGACTTTCGTGGTCCAAGAGACTTTTTTGTAGATCACATTCAGCAGCACATGTCTGTCAAATTTCAAATTGATACGACTTATGGTGTGAGGGGGCTGGCCTTGAAAATTGTTATAGCGCCACCATGTGGCCAATTGTTTTCATATTTTATGTGAAGCATTATGACATAATGTACAGTTATGGTACCAAGTCTCATGTCTCTAGCTCATTCCAGCTCACAGCAAATTGAGCAAAGGCATAATTTAGCATAAAATGCTAAATAGGCCACGCCCACATGCACCGATCAATATGACACTATAGATCTTGGTTAATACTTGCCCCCAGAGTATGTGCACCAAATTTGATAAAATTCTGTCCACCGGATCTTGCGATTCAAGTTTCTGATATTTGTGGCGCCCCCTATGTGTCAAGCGGAAAATGCTTTGGTACGCCTCAAGTTTGGAGACGATGGGCCAAAGGCTTGTGAAGTTAGGTCTACTGATGTGCTGAGCCCTGCCCTCTTAAAGTTCATTGGTCAACAGATTCATAACGCAATGAGGTATCAACACGCTTTATGCAACTTTAGATGACATTAGTCCAATAATGATCCATTGAAAATTTGGTAGCAATCAGACTTCAAAAATGTGTTTTTCAAAAAATCCAATATGGCGGAAAATATTTCCAGGTGCACTTTGGAGGTCCAAGAGGCTTTATTGTAGATCACACGGAGTTGCACATATGTGTCACATTTCAAGTCAATCGGACTTACGGTTTGAGGGGCGTGGCCTTTCCAAAATCACATGTTTGGGCGTTAATTACAGCGCCACCATGTGGCCGATTGGGGTCATAGTTCTTGAGAAGCAGCTGCACATCATTCCAGTTCCTATGCCAAGTTTCATGTTTCCATCTCTTTCCAGCTCACAGCAAATTGCACTTATTCGGCAGACAACGAATAATAATAATAAATTCACACAAAAACAAACTAACTTAATGTAATGTTTACAAGTGTAGCTAGTGTGTTTCTTTACCCTAAACTCCAAATGTCCCTTAGTTTTTATCTTCCCTCAACAACAGAAGAATCCCACATGCAGCTAACTATGCTCTGCTTCCACCTCCAGGAACGCCATGGAACACATCGGGCACGTTCTGCTCAACAAAGAGAAATGATTGAACACTTTTCCACACTGTGTAACAACTTTAATTATATTGAAAAAAAATATCTGAAAATTGTCGGACAAAAAAAGTCTGGAAAAAATATCTGAAAAATGTTGGACAAAAGAAGTCTGAAATAACTGTCCGAAAAAAAAGATCTGAAAAAAATATCTGAAAAATTTCGGACAAAAAAAGTCTGAAAAAAATATCTGAAAAATGTCGGACAAAAAAATCTGAAAAAAAAGATCTGAAAAATGTCGGACAAAAAAAGTCTGAAAAATGTCGGACTAAAGAAGTCTGAAGAAAAAGATCTGAAAATTGTCGGACAAAAAAATCTGAAAAAAAAGATCTGAAAAATGTCGGACAAAAAAAGTCTGAAAAATGTCGGACTAAAGAAGTCTGAAAAAAAAGATCTGAAAATTGTCGGACAAAAAAAGTCTGAAAAATGTCGGACAAAAAAGTCTGAAAAAAAGATCTGAAAATGTCTGAAAAAAATGTCGGACAAAAGATGTCTGAAAAAAAAGATCTGAAAATTGTCGGACAAAAAAATCTGAAAAAAAAGATCTGAAAAATGTCGGACAAAAAAAGTCTGAAAAAAAAGATCTGAAAATTGTCGGACAAAAAAAGTCTGAAAAATGTCAGACAAAAAAAGTCTGAAAAATGTCGGACAAAAAAATCTGAAAAAAAAGATCTGAAAAATGTCGGACAAAAAAAGTCTGAAAAAAAAGATCTGAAAAATGTTGGACAAAAAAAGTCTGAAAAAAAAGATCTGAAAAATGTCGGACAAAAAAAGTCTGAAAAAAAAGATCTGAAAAATGTTGGACAAAAAAAGTCTGAAAGATGTCGGACAAAAAAATCTGAAAAAAAAGATCTGAAAAATGTCGGACAAAAAAAGTCTGAAAAATGTCGGACAAAAGAAGTCTGATAAATGTCGGACAAAAGAAGTCTGAAAAAAAAGATCTGAAAATTGTCGGACAAAAAAAGTCTAAAAATGTCGGACAAAAGAAGTCTGAAAAAAAAGATCTGAAAATTGTCGGACAAAAAAAGTCTGAAAAATGTCGGACAAAAAAAGTCTGAAAAATGTCGGACAAAAAAAGTCTGAAAAAAAAGATCTGAAAATTGTCAGACAAAAAAATCTGAAAAAAAAGATCTGAAAAATGTCGGACAAAAAAAGTCTGAAAAATGTCGGACAAAAGAAGTCTGAAAAAAAAGATCTGAAAATGTCTGAAAAAAAAGATCTGAAAACTGTCCAAAAAAAAAGATCTGAAAAAATATTATCTGAAAAAAAGATCTGAAAAATGTCGGACAAAAAGCTCGAAAAAAAGTCTGAAAAAAAAATCTGAAAAATGTCGGACAGAAGAAAAAACTGTCCAAAAAAAAAGATCTGAAAAAAATATCTGAAAAAAAATTATCTGAAAAAAATATCTGAAAAATGTCGGACAAAAAGCCCGAAAAAAAGTCTGAAAAAAAAATGTCGGACAAAAAAAGTCTGAAAAAAAAGATCTGAAAAATGTCGGACAAAAAAAGATCTGAAAAATGTCAGACAAAAAAAGTCTGAAAAATGTCGGACAAAAAAATCTGAAAAAAAAGATCTGAAAAATGTCGGACAAAAAAAGTCTGAAAAATGTCGGACAAAAAAATCTGAAAAAAAAGATCTGAAAATTGTCGGACAAAAAAAGTCTGAAAAATGTTGGACTAAAGAAGTCTGAAAAAAAAGATCTGAAAATTGTCGGACAAAAAAAGTCTGAAAAATGTCGGACTAAAGAAGTCTGAAAAAAAAGATCTGAAAATTGTCGGACAAAAAAAGTCTGAAAAATGTCGGACAAAAAAGTCTGAAAAAAAGATCTGAAAATGTCTGAAAAAAATGTCGGACAAAAGATGTCTGAAAAAAAAGATCTGAAAATTGTCGGACAAAAAAAGTCTGAAAAATGTCGGACAAAAAAAGTCTGAAAAATGTCGGACAAAAAAATCTGAAAAAAAAGATCTGAAAAATGTCGGACAAAAAAAGTCTGAAAAAAAAGATCTGAAAAATGTTGGACAAAAAAAGTCTGAAAAAAAAGATCTGAAAAATGTCGGACAAAAAAAGTCTGAAAAAAAAGATCTGAAAAATGTTGGACAAAAAAAGTCTGAAAAAAAAGATCTGAAAAATGTCGGACAAAAAAAGTCTGAAAAATGTCGGACAAAAAAATCTGAAAAAAAAGATCTGAAAAATGTCGGACAAAAAAAGTCTGAAAAATGTCGGACAAAAGAAGTCTGATAAATGTCGGACAAAAGAAGTCTGAAAAAAAAGATCTGAAAATTGTCGGACAAAAAAAGTCTAAAAATGTCGGACAAAAGAAGTCTGAAAAAAAAGATCTGAAAATTGTCGGACAAAAAAAGTCTGAAAAATGTCGGACAAAAAAAGTCTGAAAAATGTCGGACAAAAAAAGTCTGAAAAAAAAGATCTGAAAATTGTCAGACAAAAAAATCTGAAAAAAAAGATCTGAAAAATGTCGGACAAAAAAAGTCTGAAAAATGTCGGACTAAAGAAGTCTGAAAAAGAAGATCTGAAAATTGTCGGACAAAAAAAGTCTGAAAAATGTCGGACAAAAAAAGTCTGAAAAATGTCGGACAAAAGAAGTCTGAAAAAAAAGATCTGAAAATGTCTGAAAAAAAAGATCTGAAAACTGTCCAAAAAAAAAGATCTGAAAAAATATTATCTGAAAAAAAGATCTGAAAAATGTCGGACAAAAAGCTCGAAAAAAAGTCTGAAAAAAAAATCTGAAAAATGTCGGACAGAAGAAAAAACTGTCCAAAAAAAAAGATCTGAAAAAAATATCTGAAAAAAAATTATCTGAAAAAAATATCTGAAAAATGTCGGACAAAAAGCCCGAAAAAAAGTCTGAAAAAAAAATGTCGGACAAAAAAAGTCTGAAAAAAAAGATCTGAAAAATGTCGGACAAAAAAAGATCTGAAAAATGTCAGACAAAAAAAGTCTGAAAAATGTCGGACAAAAAAATCTGAAAAAAAAGATCTGAAAAATGTCGGACAAAAAAAGTCTGAAAAATGTCGGACAAAAAAATCTGAAAAAAAAGATCTGAAAATTGTCGGACAAAAAAAGTCTGAAAAATGTTGGACTAAAGAAGTCTGAAAAAAAAGATCTGAAAATTGTCGGACAAAAAAAGTCTGAAAAATGTCGGACTAAAGAAGTCTGAAAAAAAAGATCTGAAAATTGTCGGACAAAAAAAGTCTGAAAAATGTCGGACAAAAAAGTCTGAAAAAAAGATCTGAAAATGTCTGAAAAAAATGTCGGACAAAAGATGTCTGAAAAAAAAGATCTGAAAATTGTCGGACAAAAAAAGTCTGAAAAATGTCGGACAAAAAAAGTCTGAAAAATGTCGGACAAAAAAATCTGAAAAAAAAGATCTGAAAAATGTCGGACAAAAAAAGTCTGAAAAAAAAGATCTGAAAAATGTTGGACAAAAAAAGTCTGAAAAAAAAGATCTGAAAAATGTCGGACAAAAAAAGTCTGAAAAAAAAGATCTGAAAAATGTTGGACAAAAAAAGTCTGAAAAAAAAGATCTGAAAAATGTCGGACAAAAAAAGTCTGAAAAATGTCGGACAAAAAAATCTGAAAAAAAAGATCTGAAAAATGTCGGACAAAAAAAGTCTGAAAAATGTCGGACAAAAGAAGTCTGATAAATGTCGGACAAAAGAAGTCTGAAAAAAAAGATCTGAAAATTGTCGGACAAAAAAAGTCTAAAAATGTCGGACAAAAGAAGTCTGAAAAAAAAGATCTGAAAATTGTCGGACAAAAAAAGTCTGAAAAATGTCGGACAAAAAAAGTCTGAAAAATGTCGGACAAAAAAAGTCTGAAAAAAAAGATCTGAAAATTGTCAGACAAAAAAATCTGAAAAAAAAGATCTGAAAAATGTCGGACAAAAAAAGTCTGAAAAATGTCGGACTAAAGAAGTCTGAAAAAGAAGATCTGAAAATTGTCGGACAAAAAAAGTCTGAAAAATGTCGGACAAAAAAAGTCTGAAAAATGTCGGACAAAAGAAGTCTGAAAAAAAAGATCTGAAAATGTCTGAAAAAAAAGATCTGAAAACTGTCCAAAAAAAAAGATCTGAAAAAATATTATCTGAAAAAAAGATCTGAAAAATGTCGGACAAAAAGCTCGAAAAAAAGTCTGAAAAAAAAATCTGAAAAATGTCGGACAGAAGAAAAAACTGTCCAAAAAAAAAGATCTGAAAAAAATATCTGAAAAAAAATTATCTGAAAAAAATATCTGAAAAATGTCGGACAAAAAGCCCGAAAAAAAGTCTGAAAAAAAAATGTCGGACAAAAAAAGTCTGAAAAAAAATATCTGAAGATGTCGGACAAAAGAAGTCTGAAAAAACTGTCCGAAAAAAAAGATCTGAAAAATGTCGGACAAAAGAAGTCTGAAAAAAAAGTCTGAAAAAAAAGATCTGAAAAATGTCGGACAAAAGAAGTCTGAAAAAAAAGATCTGAAAATGTCAGACAAAAGAAGTCTGAAAAAAAAGATCTGAAAATTGTCGGACAAAAAAATCTGAAAAAAAAGATCTGAAAAATGTCGGACAAAAAAAGTCTGAAAAATGTCGGACAAAAAAAGTCTGAAAAAAAAGATATGAAAATTGTCGGACAAAAAAATCTGAAAAAAAAGATCTGAAAAATGTCGGACAAAAAAAGTCTGAAAAAAATATCTGAAAAATGTCGGACAAAAAAATCTGAAAAAAAAAAGATCTGAAAAATGTCCGACAAAAAATGTCTGAAAAATGTCGGACAAAAAATGTCTGAAAAATGTCGGACAAAAAAAGTCTGAAAAAAAAGATCTGAAAAAAAGATCTGAAAATTGTCGGACAAAAAAAGTCTGAAAAATGTCTGAGAAAAAGCCCGAAAAAATGTCTAAAAAAAAAATCTGAAAATGTCGGACAAAAGAAGTCTGAAAAAACTGTCCGAAAAAAAATATCTGAAATTGTCTGAAAAAAAAGTCTGAAAAAAAAGATCTGAAAATGTCTGAAAAAAAAGTCTGAAAAAAAAGATCTGAAAAATGTCGGACAAAAGAAGTCTGAAAAATGTCGGACCAAAGAATTCTGAAAAAACTGTCCGAAAAAAAAAATATGAAAATGTCTGAAACAAAAGTCTGAAAAAAAGATTTGAAAAATGTCGGACAAAAAAAGATCTGAAAATGTCGGACAAAAAAAGTCTGAAAAATGTCGGACAAAAAAAGTCTGAAAAAAAAGATCTGAAAATTGTCGGACCAAAAAAGTCTGGAAAGAATCTCTGAAAAATGTCGGACAAAAGAAGTCTGAAAAAACTGTCCGAAAAATGTCGGACAAAAAATGTCTGAAAAATGTCAGACAAAAAAAGTCTGAAAAAAAAGATCTGAAAAAAAGTCTGGAAAAAAAGCCCGAAAAAAAGTCTGAAAAATATCGGACAAAAGAAGTTTGAAAAAAAGTCTGAAAAAAAAGATCTGAAAAAAAGATCTGAAAAATGTTGGACAAAAAAAGTTTGAAAAAAAAGATCTGAAAATTGTCAGACAAAAAAAATCTGAAAAAAAAGATCTGAAAAATGTCGGACAAAAAAAGTCTGAAAAATGTCGGACAAAAGAAGTCTGATAAATGTCGGACAAAAGAAGTCTGAAAAAAAAGATCTGAAAATTGTCGGACAAAAAAAGTCTAAAAATGTCGGACAAAAGAAGTCTGAAAAAAAAGATCTGAAAATTGTCGGACAAAAAAAGTCTGAAAAATGTCGGACAAAAAAAGTCTGAAAAATGTCGGACAAAAAAAGTCTGAAAAAAAAGATCTGAAAATTGTCAGACAAAAAAATCTGAAAAAAAAGATCTGAAAAATGTCGGACAAAAAAAGTCTGAAAAATGTCGGACTAAAGAAGTCTGAAAAAGAAGATCTGAAAATTGTCGGACAAAAAAAGTCTGAAAAATGTCGGACAAAAAAAGTCTGAAAAATGTCGGACAAAAGAAGTCTGAAAAAAAAGATCTGAAAATGTCTGAAAAAAAAGATCTGAAAACTGTCCAAAAAAAAAGATCTGAAAAAATATTATCTGAAAAAAAGATCTGAAAAATGTCGGACAAAAAGCTCGAAAAAAAGTCTGAAAAAAAAATCTGAAAAATGTCGGACAGAAGAAAAAACTGTCCAAAAAAAAAGATCTGAAAAAAATATCTGAAAAAAAATTATCTGAAAAAAATATCTGAAAAATGTCGGACAAAAAGCCCGAAAAAAAGTCTGAAAAAAAAATGTCGGACAAAAAAAGTCTGAAAAAAAAGATCTGAAAAATGTCGGACAAAAAAAGATCTGAAAAATGTCAGACAAAAAAAGTCTGAAAAATGTCGGACAAAAAAATCTGAAAAAAAAGATCTGAAAAATGTCGGACAAAAAAAGTCTGAAAAATGTCGGACAAAAAAATCTGAAAAAAAAGATCTGAAAATTGTCGGACAAAAAAAGTCTGAAAAATGTTGGACTAAAGAAGTCTGAAAAAAAAGATCTGAAAATTGTCGGACAAAAAAAGTCTGAAAAATGTCGGACTAAAGAAGTCTGAAAAAAAAGATCTGAAAATTGTCGGACAAAAAAAGTCTGAAAAATGTCGGACAAAAAAGTCTGAAAAAAAGATCTGAAAATGTCTGAAAAAAATGTCGGACAAAAGATGTCTGAAAAAAAAGATCTGAAAATTGTCGGACAAAAAAAGTCTGAAAAATGTCGGACAAAAAAAGTCTGAAAAATGTCGGACAAAAAAATCTGAAAAAAAAGATCTGAAAAATGTCGGACAAAAAAAGTCTGAAAAAAAAGATCTGAAAAATGTTGGACAAAAAAAGTCTGAAAAAAAAGATCTGAAAAATGTTGGACAAAAAAATTCTGAAAAAAAAGATCTGAAAAATGTCGGACAAAAAAAGTCTGAAAAATGTCGGACAAAAAAATCTGAAAAAAAAGATCTGAAAAATGTCGGACAAAAAAAGTCTGAAAAATGTCGGACAAAAGAAGTCTGATAAATGTCGGACAAAAGAAGTCTGAAAAAAAAGATCTGAAAATTGTCGGACAAAAAAAGTCTAAAAATGTCGGACAAAAGAAGTCTGAAAAAAAAGATCTGAAAATTGTCGGACAAAAAAAGTCTGAAAAATGTCGGACAAAAAAAGTCTGAAAAAAAAGATCTGAAAAATGTTGGACAAAAAAAGTCTGAAAAAAAAGATCTGAAAAATGTCGGACAAAAAAAGTCTGAAAAAAAAGATCTGAAAAATGTTGGACAAAAAAAGTCTGAAAAAAAAGATCTGAAAAATGTCGGACAAAAAAAGTCTGAAAAATGTCGGACAAAAAAATCTGAAAAAAAAGATCTGAAAAATGTCGGACAAAAAAAGTCTGAAAAATGTCGGACAAAAGAAGTCTGATAAATGTCGGACAAAAGAAGTCTGAAAAAAAAGATCTGAAAATTGTCGGACAAAAAAAGTCTAAAAATGTCGGACAAAAGAAGTCTGAAAAAAAAGATCTGAAAATTGTCGGACAAAAAAAGTCTGAAAAATGTCGGACAAAAAAAGTCTGAAAAATGTCGGACAAAAAAAGTCTGAAAAAAAAGATCTGAAAATTGTCAGACAAAAAAATCTGAAAAAAAAGATCTGAAAAATGTCGGACAAAAAAAGTCTGAAAAATGTCGGACTAAAGAAGTCTGAAAAAGAAGATCTGAAAATTGTCGGACAAAAAAAGTCTGAAAAATGTCGGACAAAAAAAGTCTGAAAAATGTCGGACAAAAGAAGTCTGAAAAAAAAGATCTGAAAATGTCTGAAAAAAAAGATCTGAAAACTGTCCAAAAAAAAAGATCTGAAAAAATATTATCTGAAAAAAAGATCTGAAAAATGTCGGACAAAAAGCTCGAAAAAAAGTCTGAAAAAAAAATCTGAAAAATGTCGGACAGAAGAAAAAACTGTCCAAAAAAAAAGATCTGAAAAAAATATCTGAAAAAAAATTATCTGAAAAAAATATCTGAAAAATGTCGGACAAAAAGCCCGAAAAAAAGTCTGAAAAAAAAATGTCGGACAAAAAAAGTCTGAAAAAAAATATCTGAAGATGTCGGACAAAAGAAGTCTGAAAAAACTGTCCGAAAAAAAAGATCTGAAAAATGTCGGACAAAAGAAGTCTGAAAAAAAAGTCTGAAAAAAAAGATCTGAAAAATGTCGGACAAAAGAAGTCTGAAAAAAAAGATCTGAAAATGTCAGACAAAAGAAGTCTGAAAAAAAAGATCTGAAAATTGTCGGACAAAAAAATCTGAAAAAAAAGATCTGAAAAATGTCGGACAAAAAAAGTCTGAAAAATGTCGGACAAAAAAAGTCTGAAAAAAAAGATATGAAAATTGTCGGACAAAAAAATCTGAAAAAAAAGATCTGAAAAATGTCGGACAAAAAAAGTCTGAAAAAAATATCTGAAAAATGTCGGACAAAAAAATCTGAAAAAAAAAAGATCTGAAAAATGTCCGACAAAAAATGTCTGAAAAATGTCGGACAAAAAATGTCTGAAAAATGTCGGACAAAAAAAGTCTGAAAAAAAAGATCTGAAAAAAAGATCTGAAAATTGTCGGACAAAAAAAGTCTGAAAAATGTCTGAGAAAAAGCCCGAAAAAATGTCTAAAAAAAAAATCTGAAAATGTCGGACAAAAGAAGTCTGAAAAAACTGTCCGAAAAAAAATATCTGAAATTGTCTGAAAAAAAAGTCTGAAAAAAAAGATCTGAAAATGTCTGAAAAAAAAGTCTGAAAAAAAAGATCTGAAAAATGTCGGACAAAAGAAGTCTGAAAAATGTCGGACCAAAGAATTCTGAAAAAACTGTCCGAAAAAAAAAATATGAAAATGTCTGAAACAAAAGTCTGAAAAAAAGATTTGAAAAATGTCGGACAAAAAAAGATCTGAAAATGTCGGACAAAAAATGTCTGAAAAATGTCAGACAAAAAAAGTCTGAAAAAAAAGATCTGAAAAAAAGTCTGGAAAAAAAGCCCGAAAAAAAGTCTGAAAAATATCGGACAAAAGAAGTTTGAAAAAAAGTCTGAAAAAAAAGATCTGAAAAAAAGATCTGAAAAATGTTGGACAAAAAAAGTTTGAAAAAAAAGATCTGAAAATTGTCAGACAAAAAAAATCTGAAAAAAATATCTGAAAAATGTTGGACAAAAGAAGTCTGAAAAAAACTGTCCGAAAAAAAAGATCTGAAAATTTCTGAAAAAAAAGTCTGAAAAAAAAGATCTGAAAAAGATCGGACAATAGAATTCTGAAAAAACTTCTATTGACTTTTTTTTTGGCCAATGATTCAGACTCATTGCCTCCACAAAGTAGATCAGTGGAAGGTTTGAGGGAGGGCCAAGGCGGGATCTCGTGGCAAATCGGAAGACGCCTGTTCCACTTCCTCGCAGGCTGCAGACGAGGAGAGTTTCTCCCATCGGGACAGGTCCCCTCTTCGGGCCAGCCCGGGAGATGGCGGCCTGCGCTGTGGCTTCTGTCACGCTGGGGATGAAGAAAATGAAACGAGGGGCATGATTCATACCGATAACTCAAAAAAAGTGGCGGCACACAACAAGTGTATGCTTTTTTTCATCGGGGACAGTGCAGCTGACCACAACGTCACGGGCTGAATTTGGAAATTTTGAATTAGAATTAGACTTTTTTCATTATTTTTTTCAACATATGATATATACAATATTGTATTTTTTTCCAAAAAATTTCAAAATGCTATAACTTTTTTTTCATGACATTTTTTGAAAAACTATACTTTGACTTTTTTTCCAAGAAATCTTTCGACATATCATACAATGGATTTTTTTTAAAACAGTTTAAGCAAGTTTAGTGATGAAAACTAAAGTTTTACATGGCATTGAGGTCAGTGTGAAGGTTTGATGCAGAAAAGCCAACTATTATGTAAAAAAATTGTAAAAATATATTCCATTTTCATCCTGTTTTGTATGTTTCCAGTATAACAGATGTGTTTCTGTAAATAAATCACATATTCTTCATATAAATGCACATTTCAGTGTTTCTTGAGGAGAAATGCGTTCCTGAGTAGTTTTGGGTGAGAAAGACATATTAAGCGAGTTTAGTGATGAAAACTAGCGTTTTACATGGAATTCAGCTCAGAATGAAGATTTGATACTTGGAAGCGAATTCTAATGTCAAATTTCAGAAAACAATGTTTCTTTTCATATTCTGTCTCTTTTTTGTATGTTTCCAGTATAACAGATGTGTTTCTGTAAATAAATCACATATTCTTCATATAAATGCACATTTCAGTGTTTCTAGAGGAGAAATGCGTTCCTGAGTGGTTTTGGGTGAGAAAGACATATTAAGCGAGTTTAGTGATGAAAACAAGAGTTTTGCATAGAATTGAGCTCAGAATGAAGATTTGATACTTGGAAGCGAATTCTAATGTACAATTTGAGAAAACAATGTTTCTTTTCATATTCTGTCTCTTTTTTGTATGTTTCCAGTATAACAGATGTGTTTCTGTAAATAAATCACATATTCTTCATATAAATGCACATTTCAGTGTTTCTAGAGGAGAAATGCGTTCCTGAGTGGTTTTGGGTGAGAAAGACATATTAAGCGAGTTTAGTGATGAAAACTAGCGTTTTACATGGAATTCAACTCAGACTGACAGTTTGATGCCTGGAGTCCAAAACTATCATATTAGATTTTGGAAAACTGTGTTCCCTTTCATATTTATCCTTTTGTGTGTGTTTCCAATGCAAGAAATGTTTTTCTGTGAAGAAATTTCACATTTTTCATATGAATCCACTTTTCAGTGTTTCTTGAGGCGAAATGCATTCTTTGGCTTAGTGATGAAAACTAGAGTTGTACATTGTGATCGTATAGTGGTACATTTCAACACAGGTTACAATTACATTGTAAAAGAATAAACATGAAATATATAAAACATATTTCCACATCCACATAGTTATATCAATTTAAAATGAATTAAAGCCGCAAGCGGCAATTCGCGGGTTATAGCCTTTATCGCTCAAAGCGCCCGCCTAGTGGTCGATTTGAATAAAACTTTCAGCATGGCGGAAAATTTAGTCGGTGGACTTTCGTGGTCCAAGAGACTTTTTTGTAGATCACATTCAGCAGCACATGTCTGTCAAATTTCAAATTGATACGACTTATGGTGTGAGGGGGCTGGCCTTGAAAATTGTTATAGCGCCACCATGTGGCCAATTGTTTTCATATTTTATGTGAAGCATTATGACATCATGTACAGTTATGGTACCAAGTCTCATGTCTCTAGCTCATTCCAGCTCACAGCAAATTGAGCAAAGGCATAATTTAGCATAAAATGCTAAATAGGCCACGCCCACATGCACCGATCAATATGACACTATAGATCTTGGTTAATACTTGCCCCCAGAGTATGTGCACCAAATTTGATAAAATTCTGTCCACCGGATCTTGCGATTCAAGTTTCTGATATTTGTGGCGCCCCCTATGTGTCAAGCGGAAAATGCTTTGGTACGCCTCAAGTTTGGAGACGATGGGCCAAAGGCTTGTGAAGTTAGGTCTACTGATGTGCTGAGCCCTGCCCTCTTAAAGTTCATTGGTCAACAGATTCATAACGCAATGAGGTATCAACACGCTTTATGCAACTTTAGATGCCATTAGTCGAATAATGATCCACAGAAAATTTGGTAGCAATCGGACCTACGGTTTAGGAGGAGATGTCAAAAATGTGTTTTTCAAAAAATCCAATATGGCGGAAAATATTTCCAGGTGCACTTTGGAGGTCCGAGAGGCTTTATTGTAGATCACACGGAGTTGCACATATGTGTCACATTTCAAGTCAATCGGACTTACGGTTTGAGGGGCGTAGCCTTTCCAAAATCACATGTTTGGGCGTTAATTACAGCGCCACCATGTGGCCGATTGGGGTCATAGTTCTTGAGAAGCAGCTGCACATCATTCCAGTTCCTATGCCAAGTTTCATGTTTCCATCTCTTTCCAGCTCACGGCAAATTGCGCTTATTCGGCAGACAACGAATAATAATAATAAATTCACACAAAAACAAACTAACTTAATGTAATGTTTACAAGTGTAGCTAGTGTGTTTCTTTAACCTAAACTCCAAATGTCCCTTAGTTTTTATCTTCCCTCAACAACAGAAGAATCCCACATGCAGCTAACTATGCTCTGCTTCCACCTCCAGGAACGCCATGGAACACATCGGGCACGTTCCGCTCAACAAAGAGAAATGATTGAACACTTTTCCACACTGTGTAACAACTTTAATTATATTGAAAAAAAAGATCTGAAAATTGTCGGAAAAAAGAAGTCTGAAAAAACTGTCCGAACAAAAAGATCTGAAAATGTCTGAAAAAAAAGTCCTAAAAAAAAAGTTCTGAAAATTGTCGGACAAAAAAATTCTGAAAAAATTATCTGAAAAATGTCGAAAAAAAGAAGTCTGAAAAAAAAGTCTGAAAAATGTCGGACAAAAGAAGTCTGAAAAAAAAGATTTGAAAAATGTCGGACAAAAAAAGTCTGAAAAATGTCGGACAAAAAAAGTCTGGAAAGAATCTCTGAAAAATGTCGGACAAAAAAAGTCTGAAAAAAAAGATCTGAAAAATGTCGGACAAAAAAAGTCTGAAAAATGTCGGACTAAAGAAGTCTGAAAAAAAAGATCTGAAAATTGTCGGACAAAAAAAGTCTGAAAAATGTCGGACAAAAAAGTCTGAAAAAAAAGATCTGAAAAATGTCGGACAAAAAAAGTCTGAAAAATTTCGGACAAAAAAAGTCTGAAAAAAAAGATCTGAAAATTGTCGGACAAAAAAATCTGAAAAAAAAGATCTGAAAAATGTCGGACAAAAAAAGTCTGAAAAATGTCGGACAAAAAAAGTCTGGAAAGAATCTCTGAAAAATGTCGGACAAAAGAAATCTGAAAAATGTCGGACAAAAAAGTCTGAAAAAAAAGATCTGAAAAATGTCGTACAAAAAAAGTCTGAAAAATGTCGGACTAAAGAAGTCTGAAAAAAAAGATCTGAAAATTGTCGGACAAAAAAAGTCTGAAAAATGTCGGACAAAAAAGTCTGAAAAAAAAGATCTGAAAAATGTCGGACAAAAAAAGTCTGAAAAATTTCGGACAAAAAAAGTCTGAAAAAAAAGATCTGAAAAATGTCGGACAAAAAAAGTCTGAAAAATTTCGGACAAAAAAAGTCTGAAAAAAAAGATCTGAAAATTGTCGGACAAAAAAATCTGAAAAAAAAGATCTGAAAAATGTCGGACAAAAAAAGTCTGAAAAATGTCGGACAAAAAAAGTCTGGAAAGAATCTCTGAAAAATGTCGGACAAAAGAAATCTGAAAAATGTCGGACAAAAAAGTCTGAAAAAAAAGATCTGAAAAATGTCGGACAAAAAAAGTCTGAAAAATGTCGGACTAAAGAAGTCTGAAAAAAAAGATCTGAAAATTGTCGGACAAAAAAAGTCTGAAAAATGTCGGACAAAAAAGTCTGAAAAAAAAGATCTGAAAAATGTCGGACAAAAAAAGTCTGAAAAATTTCGGACAAAAAAAGTCTGAAAAAAAAGATCTGAAAAATGTCGGACAAAAAAAGTCTGAAAAATTTCGGACAAAAAAAGTCTGAAAAAAAAGATCTGAAAATTGTCGGACAAAAAAATCTGAAAAAAAAGATCTGAAAAATGTCGGACAAAAAAAGTCTGAAAAATGTCGGACTAAAGAAGTCTGAAAAAGAAGATTTGAAAATTGTCGGACAAAAAAAGTCTGAAAAATGTCGGACAAAAAAAATCTGAAAAAAAAGATCTGAAAAATGTCAGACAAAAAAAGTCTGAAAAAAAAGATATGAAAATGTCGGACCAAAAAAGTCTGGAAAGAATCTCTGAAAAATGTCGGACAAAAGAAGTCTGAAAAAACTGTCCGAAAAAAAAGATCTGAAAATGTCTGAAAAAAAAGTCTGAAAAATGTCGGACAAAAAAAGTCTGAAAAAAATATCTGAAAAATGTCGGACAAAAAAATCTGAAAAAAAAGATCTGAAAAATGTCGGACAAAAAAAGTCTGAAAAAAAAGATCTGAAAATTGTCGGACAAAAAAAGTCTGGAAAGAATCTCTGAAAAGAAGTCTGAAAAATGTCGGACAAAAGAAGTTTGAAAAAAAAGATCTCAAAATTGTCGAACAAAAAAAGACTGAAAAAAAAGATCTGAAAATGTCTGAAAAAAATATCTGAAGAATGTCGGACAAAAAAAGTCTGAAAAATGTCGGACAAAAAAGTCTGAAAAAAAAGATCTGAAAAATGTCGGACAAAAGAAGTCTGAACATAAAGATCTGAAAAATGTCGGACAAAAAAAGTCTGAAAAATGTCGGACAAAAGAAGTCTGAAAAAACTGTCCGAAAAAAAAGATCTGAAAATGTCTGAAAAAAAAGTCTGAAAAATGTCGGACAACAAAAGTCTGAAAAAAATATCTGAAAAATGTCGGACAAAAAAATCTGAAAAAAAAGATCTGAAAAATGTCGGACAAAAAAAGTCTGAAAAAAAAGATCTGAAAATTGTCGGACAAAAAAAGTCTGGAAAGAATCTCTGAAAAGAAGTCTGAAAAATGTCGGACAAAAGAAGTTTGAAAAAAAAGATCTCAAAATTGTCGAACAAAAAAAGACTGAAAAAAAAGATCTGAAAATGTCTGAAAAAAATATCTGAAGAATGTCGGACAAAAAAAGTCTGAAAAATGTCGGACAAAAAAGTCTGAAAAAAAAGATCTGAAAAATGTCGGACAAAAGAAGTCTGAACATAAAGATCTGAAAAATGTCGGACAAAAAAAGTCTGAAAAATGTCGGACAAAAGAAGTCTGAAAAAAAAGATCTGAAAAATGTCGGACAAAAAAAGTCTGAAAAATGTCGGACAAAAGAAGTCTGAACAAAAAGATCTGAAAATTGTCGGACAAAAAAAGTCTGAAAAAAAAGATATGAAAATGTCGGACCAAAAAAGTCTGGAAAGAATCTCTGAAAAATGTCGGACAAAAGAAGTCTGAAAAAACTGTCCTAAAAAAAAGATCTGAAAATGTCTGAAAAAAAAGTCTGAAAATGTCGGACAAAAGAAGTCTGAAAAAAAAGATCTGAAAATTGTCGGACAAAAAAAGTCTGAAAAATGTCGGACAAAAGAAGTCTGAAAAAAAAGATCTGAAAATGTCTGAAAAAAAAGTCTGAAAAATGTCGGACAAAAAAAGTCTGAAAAATGTCGGACAAAAGAAGTCTGAAAAAAAAGATCTGAAAATTGTCGGACAAAAAAAGTCTGAAAAATGTCGGACAAAAAAGTCTGAAAAAAAAGATCTGAAAAATGTCGGACAAAAAAAGTCTGAAAAAAAAGATCTGAAAATTG
The DNA here is from genome assembly GCA_036937225.1 of Sebastes paucispinis. Taxonomy (NCBI): domain Eukaryota; kingdom Metazoa; phylum Chordata; class Actinopteri; order Perciformes; family Sebastidae; genus Sebastes; species Sebastes paucispinis. Next base: position 59,265 of record JAUPFX010000022.1, read on the forward strand.
TCGGACAAAAAAAGTCTGGAAAGAATCTCTGAAAAGAAGTCTGAAAAATGTCGGACAAAAGAAGTTTGAAAAAAAAGATCTCAAAATTGTCGAACAAAAAAAGACTGAAAAAAAAGATCTGAAAATGTCTGAAAAAAATATCTGAAGAATGTCGGACAAAAAAAGTCTGAAAAATGTCGGACAAAAAAGTCTGAAAAAAAAGATCTGAAAAATGTCGGACAAAAGAAGTCTGAACATAAAGATCTGAAAAATGTCGGACAAAAAAAGTCTGAAAAATGTCGGACAAAAGAAGTCTGAAAAAACTGTCCGAAAAAAAAGATCTGAAAATGTCTGAAAAAAAAGTCTGAAAAATGTCGGACAACAAAAGTCTGAAAAAAATATCTGAAAAATGTCGGACAAAAAAATCTGAAAAAAAAGATCTGAAAAATGTCGGACAAAAAAAGTCTGAAAAAAAAGATCTGAAAATTGTCGGACAAAAAAAGTCTGGAAAGAATCTCTGAAAAGAAGTCTGAAAAATGTCGGACAAAAGAAGTTTGAAAAAAAAGATCTCAAAATTGTCGAACAAAAAAAGACTGAAAAAAAAGATCTGAAAATGTCTGAAAAAAATATCTGAAGAATGTCGGACAAAAAAAGTCTGAAAAATGTCGGACAAAAAAGTCTGAAAAAAAAGATCTGAAAAATGTCGGACAAAAGAAGTCTGAACATAAAGATCTGAAAAATGTCGGACAAAAAAAGTCTGAAAAATGTCGGACAAAAGAAGTCTGAAAAAAAAGATCTGAAAAATGTCGGACAAAAAAAGTCTGAAAAATGTCGGACAAAAGAAGTCTGAACAAAAAGATCTGAAAATTGTCGGACAAAAAAAGTCTGAAAAAAAAGATATGAAAATGTCGGACCAAAAAAGTCTGGAAAGAATCTCTGAAAAATGTCGGACAAAAGAAGTCTGAAAAAAAAGATCTGAAAATTGTCGGACAAAAAAAGTCTGAAAAATGTCGGACAAAAGAAGTCTGAAAAAAAAGATCTGAAAATGTCTGAAAAAAAAGTCTGAAAAATGTCGGACAAAAAAAGTCTGAAAAATGTCGGACAAAAGAAGTCTGAAAAAAAAGATCTGAAAAATGTCGGACAAAAAAAGTCTGAAAAATGTCGGACTAAAGAAGTCTGAAAAAAAAGATCTGAAAATTGTCGGACAAAAAAAGTCTGAAAAATGTCGGACAAAAAAGTCTGAAAAAAAAGATCTGAAAAATGTCGGACAAAAAAAGTCTGAAAAATTTCGGACAAAAAAAGTCTGAAAAAAAAGATCTGAAAATTGTCGGACAAAAAAATCTGAAAAAAAAGATCTGAAAAATGTCGGACAAAAAAAGTCTGAAAAATGTCGGACAAAAAAAGTCTGAAAAATTTCGGACAAAAAAAGTCTGAAAAAAAAGATCTGAAAATTGTCGGACAAAAAAATCTGAAAAAAAAGATCTGAAAAATGTCGGACAAAAAAAGTCTGAAAAATGTCGGACTAAAGAAGTCTGAAAAAGAAGATTTGAAAATTGTCGGACAAAAAAAGTCTGAAAAATGTCGGACAAAAAAAATCTGAAAAAAAAGATCTGAAAAATGTCAGACAAAAAAAGTCTGAAAAAAAAGATCTGAAAAATGTCGGACAAAAAAAGTCTGAAAAAAAAGATATGAAAATGTCGGACCAAAAAAGTCTGGAAAGAATCTCTGAAAAATGTCGGACAAAAGAAGTCTGAAAAAACTGTCCGAAAAAAAAGATCTGAAAATGTCTGAAAAAAAAGTCTGAAAAATGTCGGACAAAAAAATTCTGAAAAAAATATCTGAAAAATGTCGGACAAAAAAATCTGAAAAAAAAGATCTGAAAAATGTCGGACAAAAAAAGTCTGAAAAAAAAGATCTGAAAATTGTCGGACAAAAAAAGTCTGGAAAGAATCTCTGAAAAGAAGTCTGAAAAATGTCGGACAAAAGAAGTCTGAAAAAAAAGATCTCAAAATTGTCGAACAAAAAAAGACTGAAAAAAAAGATCTGAAAATGTCTGAAAAAAATATCTGAAGAATGTCGGACAAAAAAAGTCTGAAAAATGTCGGACAAAAAAGTCTGAAAAAAAAGATCTGAAAAATGTCGGACAAAAGAAGTCTGAACATAAAGATCTGAAAAATGTCGGACAAAAAAAATCTGAAAAATGTCGGACAAAAGAAGTCTGAAAAAAAAGATATGAAAATGTCGGACCAAAAAAGTCTGGAAAGAATCTCTGAAAAATGTCGGACAAAAGAAGTCTGAAAAAAAAGATCTGAAAATGTCTGAAAAAAAAGTCTGAAAATGTCGGACAAAAGAAGTCTGAAAAAAAAGATCTGAAAATTGTCGGACAAAAAAAGTCTGAAAAATGTCGGACAAAAGAAGTCTGAAAAAAAAGATCTGAAAATGTCTGAAAAAAAAGTCTGAAAAATGTCGGACAAAAAAAGTCTGAAAAATGTCGGACAAAAGAAGTCTGAAAAAAAAGATCTGAAAAATGTCGGACAAAAGAAGTCTGAAAAAAAAGATTTGAAAAATGTCGGACAAAAAAAGTCTGAAAAATGTCGGACAAAAAAAGTCTGGAAAGAATCTCTGAAAAATGTCGGAAAAAAAAAGTCTGAAAAAAAAGATCTGAAAAATGTCGGACAAAAAAAGTCTGAAAAATGTCGGACTAAAGAAGTCTGAAAAAAAAGATCTGAAAAATTTCGGACAAAAAAAGTCTGAAAAAAAAGATCTGAAAATTGTCGGACAAAAAAATCTGAAAAATGTCGGACAAAAAAAGTCTGAAAAATGTCGGACAAAAAAAGTCTGAAAAATGTCGGACAAAAAAAGTCTGAAAAAAAAGATCTGAAAATTGTCGGACAAAAAAATCTGAAAAAAAATATCTGAAAATGTCGGACCAAAAAAGTCTGGAAAGAATCTCTGAAAAATGTCGGACAAAAGAAGTCTGAAAAAACTGTCCGAAAAAAAAGATCTGAAAATGTCTGAAAAAAAAGTCTGAAAAATGTCGGACAAAAAAAGTCTGAAAAATGTCGGACAAAAGAAGTCTGAAAAAACTGTCCGAAAAAAAAAAAATCTAAAAATGTCTGAAAAAAAATCTGAAAAAAAAGATCTGAAAAAAAGGTCTGAAAAATGTCGGACAAAAGAAGTCTGAAAAAAAAGATCTGAAAAATGTCGGACAAAAAAAGTCTGAAAAATGTCGGACAATAAAATCTGAAAAAAAAGATATGAAAATGTCGGACCAAAAAAGTCTGGAAAGAATCTCTGAAAAATGTCGGACAAAAGAAGTCTGAAAAAACTGTCCGAAAAAAAAGATCTGAAAATGTCTGAAAAAAATATCTGACAAATGTCGGATAAAAGAAGTCTGAAAAAACTGTCCAAAAAAAAGATCTGAAAAATGTCGGACAAAAAATGTCTGAAAAATGTCGGACAAAAAAAGTCTGAAAAATGTCGGACAAAAAAAGTCTGAAAAAAATATCTGAAAAATGTCGGATGAAAGAAGTCTGAAAAAACTGTCTGAAAAAAAAGATCTGAAAAATGTCGGACAAAAAATGTCTGAAAAATGTCGGACAAAAAAAGTCTGAAAAATGTCGGACAAAAAAAGTCTGAAAAATGTCGGACAAAAAAAGTCTGAAAAATGTCGGACAAAAAAAGTCTGAAAAAAAAGATCTGAAAATTGTCGGACAAAAAAATCTGAAAAAAAAGATCTGAAAAATGTCGGACAAAAAAAGTCTGAAAAATGTCGGACAAAAAAAGTCTGAAAAAAAAGATCTGAAAAATGTCGGACAAAAAAAGTCTGAAAAATGTCGGACAAAAAAAGTCTGAAAAATGTCGGACAAAAAAAGTCTGAAAAATGTCGGACAAAAAAAGTCTGAAAAATGTCGGACAAAAAAATCTGAAAAAAAAGATCTGAAAAATGTCGGACAAAAAAATCTGAAAAAAAAGATCTGAAAAATGTCGGACAAAAAAAGTCTGAAAAATGTCGGACAAAAAAAGTCTGAAAAAAAAGATATGAAAATGTCGGACCAAAAAAGTCTGGAAAGAATCTCTGAAAAATGTCGGACAAAAGAAGTCTGAAAAAAAAGATCTGAAAAAAAGTCTGGAAAAAAAGCCCGAAAAAAAGTCTGAAAAATGTCGGACAAAAGAAGTCTGAAAAATGTCGGACAAAAGAAGTTTGAAAAAAAATATCTGACAAAAAGATCTGAAAAATGTTGGACAAAAAAAGTTTAAAAAAAAAGATCTCAAAATTGTCGAACAAAAAAAGTCTGAAAAAAAAGATCTGAAAATGTCTGAAATAAAAGATCTTAAAAATGTCGGACAAAAAAAGTCTGAAAAATGTCGGACAAAAGAAGTCTGAAAAAAAAGTCTGAAAAATGTCGGACAAAAGAAGTCTGAAAAAAAAGGTCTGAAAAATGTCGGACAAAAGAAGTCTGAAAAAAAAGGTCTGAAAAATGTCGGACAAAAGAAGTCTGAAAAAAAAGGTCTGAAAAATGTCGGACAAAAAAAGTCTGAAAAATGTCGGACAAAAAAAGTCTGAAAAAAAGCCCGAAAAAAAGTCTGAAAAATATCGGACAAAAAAAGTCTGAAAATAAAGATCTGAAAAAAAGTCTGGAAAAAAATATCTGAAAAAAAGTCTGAAAAAAAAGATCTGAAAAAAAGATCTGAAAAATGTTGGACAAAAAAAGTCTGAAAAAAATAACTGAAAAATGTCGGATAAAAGAAGTCTGAAAAATGTCGGACAAAAAAAGTCTGAAAAATGTCGGACAAAAAAAGTCTGAAAAAAAAGATCTGAAAATTGTCGGACAAAAAAATCTGAAAAAAAAGATCTGAAAAATGTCGGACAAAAAAAGTCTGAAAATAAAGATCTGAAAAATGTCAGACAAAAAAAGTCTGAAAAATGTCGGACAAAAGAAGTCTGAAAAAAAAGATTTGAAAAATGTCGGACAAAAAAAGTCTGAAAAATGTCGGACAAAAAAAGTCCGAAAAAAAAGATCTGAAAATGTCTGAAAAAAATATCTGAAAAATGTCGGATAAAAGAAGTCTGAAAAAAAAGTCTGAAAAAAAAGATCAGAAAAATGTCGGACAAAAAAGTCTGAAAAATGTCGGACAAAAAAGTCTGAAAAATGTCGGAAAAAAGAAGTCTGAACAAAAAGATCTGAAAATTGTCGGACAAAAAAAGTCTGGAAAGAATCTCTTAAAAATGTCGGACAAAAAAAGTCTGAAAAAAAAGATCTGAGAAATGTCGGACAAAAAAAGTCTGAAAAAAAAGATCTGAAAAATGTCGGACAAAAAAAGTCTGAAAAATGTCGGACAAAAGAAGTTTGAACAAAAAGATCTGAAAATTGTCGGACAAAAAAAGTCTGGAAAGAATCTCTTAAAAATGTCGGACAAAAAAAGTCTGAAAAAAAAGATCTGAAAAATGTCGGACAAAAGAAGTCTGAACAAAAAGATCTGAAAATTGTCGGACAAAAAAAGTCTGAAAAAAAAGATATGAAAATGTCGGACCAAAAAAGTCTGGAAAGAATCTCTGAAAAATGTCGGACAAAAGAAGTCTGAAAAAACTGTCCTAAAAAAAATATCTGAAAATGTCTGAAAAAAAAGTCTGAAAAATGTCGGACAAAAAAAGTCTGAAAAAAATATCTGAAAAATGTCGGACAAAAAAAGTCTGAAAAAAAAGATCTGAGAATGTCTGAAACAAATGTCTGAAAAAAAGATTTGAAAAATGTCGGACAAAAAAAGATCTGAAAATGTCGGACAAAAAAAGTCTGAAAAATGTCGGATAAAAAAAGTCTGAACAAAAAGATCTGAAAATTGTCGGACAAAAAAAGTCTGAAAAAAAAGATATGAAAATGTCGGACCAAAAAAGTCTGGAAAGAATCTCTGAAAAATGTCGGACAAAAGAAGTTTGAAAAAAAGTCTGAAAAAAAAGATCTGAAAAAAATATCTGAAAAATGTTGGACAAAAGAAGTCTGAAAAAAACTGTCCGAAAAAAAAGATCTGAAAATTTCTGAAAAAAAAGTCTGAAAAAAAAGATCTGAAAAAGATCGGACAATAGAATTCTGAAAAAACTTCTATTGACTTTTTTTTTGGCCAATGATTCAGACTCATTGCCTCCACAAAGTAGATCAGTGGAAGGTTTGAGGGAGGGCCAAGGCGGGATCTCGTGGCAAATCGGAAGACGCCTGTTCCACTTCCTCGCAGGCTGCAGACGAGGAGTTTCTCCCATCGGGACAGGTCCCCTCTTCGGGCCAGCCCGGGAGATGGCGGCCAGCGCTGTGGCTTCTGTCACGCTGGGGATGAAGAAAATGAAACGAGGAGCATGATTCATACCGATAACTCAAAAAAAGTGGCGGCACACAACAAGTGTATGCTTTTTTTCATCGGGGACAGTGCAGCTGACCACAACGTCACGGGCTGAATTTGGAAATTTTGAATTAGAATTAGACTTTTTTCATTATTTTTTTCAACATATGATATATACAATATTGTATTTTTTTCCAAAAAATTTCAAAATGCTATAACTTTTTTTTCATGACATTTTTTGAAAAACTATACTTTGACTTTTTTTCCATGAAATTTTTCGACATATCATACAATGGATTTTTTTTAAAACAGTTTAAGCAAGTTTAGTGATGAAAACTAAAGTTTTACATGGCATTGAGGTAAGTGTGAAGGTTTGATGCAGAAAAGCCAACTATTATGTAAAGAAATTGTAAAAATATATTCCATTTTCATCCTGTTTTGTATGTTTCCAGTATAACAGATGTGTTTCTGTAAATAAATCACATATTCTTCATATAAATGCACATTTCAGTGTTTCTTGAGGAGAAATGCGTTCCTGAGTGGTTTTGGATGAGAAAGACATATTAAGCGAGTTTAGTGATGAAAACAAGAGTTTTGAATAGAATTCAGCTCAGAATGAAGATTTGATACTTGGAAGCGAATTCTAATGTCAAATTTGAGAAAACAATGTTTCTTTTCATATTCTGTCTCTTTTTTGTATGTTTCCAGTATAACAGATGTGTTTCTGTAAATAAATCACATATTCTTCATATAAATGCACGTTTCAGTGTTTCTTGAGGAGAAATGCGTTCCTGAGTGGTTTTGGATGAGAAAGACTTATTAAGCGAGTTTAGTGATGAAAACTAGCGTTTTACATGGAATTCAGCTCAGAATGAAGATTTGATACTTGGAAGCGAATTCTAATGTAAAATTTGAGAAAACAATGTTTCTTTTCATATTCTGTCTCTTTTTTGTATGTTTCCAGTATAACAGATGTGTTTCTGTAAATAAATCACATATTCTTCATATAAATGCACATTTCAGTGTTTCTTGAGGAGAAATGCGTTCCTGAGTGTTTTTGGGTGAGAAAGACATATTAAGCGAGTTTAGTGATGAAAACTAGCGTTTTACATGGAATTCAGCTCAGAATGAAGATTTGATACTTGGAAGCGAATTCTAATGTCAAATTTCAGAAAACAATGTTTCTTTTCATATTCTGTCTCTTTTTTGTATGTTTCCAGTATAACAGATGTGTTTCTGTAAATAAATCACATATTCTTCATATAAATGCACGTTTCAGTGTTTCTTGAGGAGAAATGCGTTCCTGAGTGTTTTTGGGTGAGAAAGACATATTAAGCGAGTTTAGTGATGAAAACAAGAGTTTTGCATAGAATTGAGCTCAGAATGAAGATTTGATACTTGGAAGCGAATTCTAATGTAAAATTTGAGAAAACAATGTTTCTTTTCATATTCTGTCTCTTTTTTGTATGTTTCCAGTATAACAGATGTGTTTCTGTAAATAAATCACATATTCTTCATATAAATGCACATTTCAGTGTTTCTAGAGGAGAAATGCGTTCCTGAGTGTTTTTGGGTGAGAAAGACATATTAAGCGAGTTTAGTGATGAAAACTAGCGTTTTACATGGAATTCAGCTCAGACTGACAGTTTGATGCCTGGAGTCCAAAACTATCATATTAGATTTTGGAAAACTGTGTTCCCTTTCATATTTATCCTTTTTTGTGTGTTTCCAATGCAAGAAATGTTTTTCTGTGAAGAAATTTCACATTTTTCATATGAATCCACTTTTCAGTGTTTCTTGAGGCGAAATGCATTCTTTGGCTTAGTGATGAAAACTAGAGTTGTACATTGTGATCGTATAGTGGTACATTTCAACACAGGTTACAATTACATTGTAAAAGAATAAACATGAAATATATAAAACATATTTCCACATCCACATAGTTATATCAATTTAAAATGAATTAAAGCCGCAAGCGGCAATTCGCGGGTTATAGCCTTTATCGCTCAAAGCGCCCGCCTAGTGATCGATTTGAATAAAACTTTCAGCATGGCGGAAAATTTAGTCGGTGGACTTTCGTGGTCCAAGAGACTTTTTTGTAGATCACATTCAGCAGCACATGTCTGTCAAATTTCAAATTGATACGACTTATGGTGTGAGGGGGCTGGCCTTGAAAATTGTTATAGCGCCACCATGTGGCCAATTGTTTTCATATTTTATGTGAAGCATTATGACATCATGTACAGTTATGGTACCAAGTCTCATGTCTCTAGCTCATTCCAGCTCACAGCAAATTGAGCAAAGGCATAATTTAGCATAAAATGCTAAATAGGCCACGCCCACATGCACCGATCAATATGACACTATAGATCTTGGTTAATACTTGCCCCCAGAGTATGTGCACCAAATTTGATAAAATTCTGTCCACCGGATCTTGCGATTCAAGTTTCTGATATTTGTTGCGCCCCCTATGTGTCAAGCGGAAAATGCTTTGGTACGCCTCAAGTTTGGAGACGATGGGCCAAAGGCTTGTGAAGTTAGGTCTACTGATGTGCTGAGCCCTGCCCTCTTAAAGTTCATTGGTCAACAGATTCATAACGCAATGAGGTATCAACACGCTTTATGCAACTTTAGATGACATTAGTCCAATAATGATCCATTGAAAATTTGGTAGCAATCAGACGTCAAAAATGTGTTTTTCAAAAAATCCAATATGGCGGAAAATATTTCCAGGTGCACTTTGGAGGTCAAAGAGGCTTTATTGTAGATCACACGGAGTTGCACATATGTGTCACATTTCAAGTCAATCGGACTTACGGTTTGAGGGGCGTGGCCTTTCCAAAATCACATGTTTGGGCGTTAATTACAGCGCCACCATGTGGCCGATTGGGGTCATAGTTCTTGAGAAGCAGCTGCACATCATTCCAGTTCCTATGCCAAGTTTCATGTTTCCATCTCTTTCCAGCTCACAGCAAATTGCACTTATTCGGCAGACAACGAATAATAATAATAAATTCACACAAAAACAAACTAACTTAATGTAATGTTTACAAGTGTAGCTAGTGTGTTTCTTTACCCTAAACTCCAAATGTCCCTTAGTTTTTATCTTCCCTCAACAACAGAAGAATCCCACATGCAGCTAACTATGCTCTGCTTCCACCTCCAGGAACGCCATGGAACACATCGGGCATGTTCCGCTCAACAAAGAGAAATGATTGAACACTTTTCCACACTGTGTAACAACTTTAATTATATTGAAAAAAAAGATCTGAAAATTGTCGGACAAAAAAATCTGAAAAAAAAGATCTGAAAAATGTCGGACAAAAAAAGTCTGAAAAATGTCGGACTAAAGAAGTCTGAAAAAAAAGATCTGAAAATTGTCGGACAAAAGAAGTTTGATAAATGTCGGACAAAAGAAGTCTGAAAAAAAAGATCTGAAAAATGTCGGACAAAAGAAGTCTGAAAAATGTCGGACAAAAAAAGTCTGAAAAATGTCGGACAAAAAAATTCTGAAAAATGTCGGACAAAAGAAGTCTGAAAAATGTCGGACAAAAGAAGTCTGAAAAATGTCGGACAAAAGAAGTCTGAAAAATGTCGGACAAAAGAAGTCTGAAAAAAAAGATCTGAAAATTGTCGGACAAAAAAAGTCTGAAAAATGTCAGACAAAAGAAGTCTGAAAAATGTCGGACAAAAGAAGTCTGAAAAAAAGATCTGAAATTGTTGGAAAAAAAAAGATCTGAAAAAAATATCTGAAAAATTTCGGACAAAAAAAGTCTGAAAAAAAAGATATGAAAATGTCGGACCAAAAAAGTCTGGAAAAAATCTCTGAAAAATGTCGGACAAAAGAAGTCTGAAAAAACTGTCCGAAAAAAAAGATCTGAAAATGTCTGAAAAAAAAGTCTGAAAAATGTCGGACAAAAAAAGTCTGAAAAAAATATCTGAAAAATGTTGGACAAAAAAATCTGAAAAATAAAAATCTGAAAAATGTCGGACAAAAAAAGTCTGAAAAATGTCGGACAAAAGAAGTCTGAAAAAAAAGATCTGAAAATTGTCGGACAAAAAAAGTCTGGAAAGAATCTCTGAAAAATGTCGGACAAAAAAAGTCTGAACAAAAAGATCTGAAAATTGTCGGACAAAAAAAGTCTGGAAAGAATCTCTGAAAAATGTCGGACAAAAGAAGTCTGAAAAATGTCGGACCAAAGAATTCTGAAAAAACTGTCTGAAAAAAAAGATCTGAAAATGTCAGACAAAAGAAGTCTGAAAAAAAAGATCTGAAAAATGTCGGACAAAAAAAGTCTGAAAAATGTCGGACAAAAGAAGTCTGAAAAAAAAGATCTGAAAAATGTCGGACAAAAAAAGTCTGAAAAATGTCGGACAAAAGAAGTCTGAAAAAAAAGATCTGAAAATTGTCGGACAAAAAAATCTGAAAAAAAAGATCTGAAAAATGTCGGACAAAAAAAGTCTGAAAAATGTCGGACTAAAGAAGTCTGAAAAAAAAGATCTGAAAATTGTCGGACAAAAAAAGTCTGAAAAATGTCGGACAAAAGAAGTCTGAAAAATGTCGGACCAAAGAATTCTGAAAAAACTGTCTGAAAAAAAAGATCTGAAAATGTCAGACAAAAGAAGTCTGAAAAAAAAGATCTGAAAAATGTCGGACCAAAGAATTCTGAAAAAACTGTCCGAAAAAAAAAATATGAAAATGTCTGAAACAAAAGTCTGAAAAAAAGATTTGAAAAATGTCGGACAAAAAAAGATCTGAAAATGTCGGACAAAAAAAGTCTGAAAAAAAAGATCTGAAATTGTCGGACAAAAAAAGTCTGTAAAAAAAGATCTGAAAAATGTCGGACAAAAAAAGTCTGAAAAATGTCGGACAAAAAAAGTCTGAAAAAAAATATCTGAAAAATGTCGGACAAAGAAATCTGAAAAAAAAGATCTGAAAAATGTCGGACAAAAAAGTCTGAAAAATGTCGGACAAAAAAAGTCTGAAAAATGTCGGACAAAAAAAGTCTGAAAAATGTCGGACAAAAGAAGTCTGAAAAATGTCGGACAAAAGAAGTCTGAAAAAAAAGATCTGAAAATTGTCGGACAAAAAAATCTGAAAAAAAAGATCTGAAAAATGTCGGACAAAAGAAGTCTGAAAAATGTCGGACCAAAGAATTCTGAAAAAACTGTCCGAAAAAAAAAATATGAAAATGTCTGAAACAAAAGTCTGAAAAAAAGATTTGAAAAATGTTGGACAAAAAAAGATCTGAAAATGTCGGACAAAAAAAGTCTGAAAAATGTCGGACAAAAAAAGTCTGAAAAAAAATATCTGAAAAATGTCGGACAAAGAAATCTGAAAAAAAAGATCTGAAAAATGTCGGACAAAAAAAGTCTGAAAAATGTCGGACAAAAAAAGTCTGAAAAATGTCGGACAAAAGAAGTCTGAAAAATGTCGGACAAAAGAAGTCTGAAAAAAAAGATCTGAAAATTGTCGGACAAAAAAATCTGAAAAAAAAGATCTGAAAAATGTCGGACAAAAGAAGTCTGAAAAATGTCGGACCAAAGAATTCTGAAAAAACTGTCCGAAAAAAAAAATATGAAAATGTCTGAAACAAAAGTCTGAAAAAAAGATTTGAAAAATATTGGACAAAAAAAGATCTGAAAATGTCGGACAAAAAAAGTCTGAAAAAAAAGATCTTAAAATGTCAGACAAAAGAAGTCTGAAAAAAAAGATCTGAAAATTGTCGGACAAAAAAAGTCTGGAAAGAATCTCTGAAAAGAAGTCTGAAAAATGTCGGACAAAAGAAGTTTGAAAAAAAATATGAAAAAAAATATCTGAAAAAAAGATCTGAAAAATGTTGGACAAAAAAAGTTTAAAAAAAAAGATCTCAAAATTGTTGACCAAAAAAAGTCTGAAAAAAAAGATCTGAAAATGTCTGAAAAAAAGATCTGAAAAATGTCGGACAAAAAAAGTCTGAAAAATGTCGGACAAAAGAAGTCTGAAAAAAAAGATCTGAAAAATGTCGGACAAAAAAAGATCTGAAAAATGTCGGACAAAAAAAGTCTGAAAAATGTCGGACAAAAGAAGTCTGAACAAAAAGATCTGAAAATTGTCGGACAAAAAAAGTCTGGAAAGAATCTCTGAAAAATGTCGGACAAAAAAAGTCTGAAAAAAAAGATCTGAAAAATGTCGGACAAAAAATGTCTGAAAAATGTCGGATAAAAGAAGTCTGAAAACAAAGATCTGAAAAATGTCGGACAAAAAAAGTCTGAAAAAAAAAAGATCTGAAAAATGTCGGACAAAAAAAGTCTGAAAAAAAAAAGATCTGAAAAATGTCGGACAAAAGAAGTCTGAAAAAAAGATCTGAAATTGTTGGAAAAAAAAAGATCTGAAAAAAATATCTGAAAAATTTCGGACAAAAAAAGTCTGAAAAAAAGATCTGAAAAATGTCGGACAAAAAAAGTCTGAAAAAAAGATCTGAAAATGTCTGAAAAAAATGTCGGACAAAAGAAGTCTGAAAAAAAAGATCTGAAAATTGTCGGACAAAAAAATCTGAAAAAAAAGATCTGAAAAATGTCGGACAAAAAAAGTCTGAAAAATGTCGGACAAAAAAGTCTGAAAAATGTCGGACAAAAAAAGTCTGAAAAAAAAGATCTGAAAATTGTCGGACAAAAAAATCTGAAAAAAAAGATCTGAAAATTGTCGGACAAAAAAATCTGAAAAAAAAGATCTGAAAATTGTCGGACTAAAAAATCTGAAAAAAAAGATCTGAAAATTGTCGGACAAAAGAAGTCTGAAAAAAAAGAACTGAAAAATGTCGGACAAAAAAAGTCTGAAAAATGTCGGACAAAAAAAGTCTGAAAAATGTCGGACAAAAAAAGTCTGAAAAATGTCGGACAAAAGAAGTCTGAACAAAAAGATCTGAAAATTGTCGGACAAAAAAAGTCTGAAAAAAAAGATATGAAAATGTCGGACCAAAAAAGTCTGGAAAGAATCTCTGAAAAATGTCGGACAAAAGAAGTCTGAAAAAACTGTCCGAAAAAAAAGATCTGAAAATGTCTGAAAAAAAAGTCTGAAAAATGTCGGACAAAAAAATCTGAAAAATAAAAATCTGAAAAATGTCGGACAAAAGAAGTCTGAACAAAAAGATCTGAAAATTGTCGGACAAAAAAAGTCTGGAAAGAATCTCTGAAAAATGTCGGACAAAAAAAGTCTGAACAAAAAGATCTGAAAATTGTCGGACAAAAAAAGTCTGGAAAGAATCTCTGAAAAATGTCGGACAAAAGAAGTCTGAAAAATGTCGGACCAAAGAATTCTGAAAAAACTGTCTGAAAAAAAAGATCTGAAAATGTCAGACAAAAGAAGTCTGAAAAAAAAGATCTGAAAAATGTCGGACCAAAGAATTCTGAAAAAACTGTCCGAAAAAAAAAATATGAAAATGTCTGAAACAAAAGTCTGAAAAAAAGATTTGAAAAATGTCGGACAAAAAAAGATCTGAAAATGTCGGACAAAAAAAGTCTGAAAAAAAAGATCTGAAATTGTCGGACAAAAAAAGTCTGTAAAAAAAGATCTGAAAAATGTCGGACAAAAAAAAGTCTGAAAAATGTCGGACAAAAAAAGTCTGAAAAAAAATATCTGAAAAATGTCGGACAAAGAAATCTGAAAAAAAAGATCTGAAAAATGTCGGACAAAAAAAGTCTGAAAAATGTCGGACAAAAAAAGTCTGAAAAATGTCGGACAAAAAAAGTCTGAAAAATGTCGGACAAAAGAAGTCTGAAAAATGTCGGACAAAAGAAGTCTGAAAAAAAAGATCTGAAAATTGTCGGACAAAAAAATCTGAAAAAAAAGATCTGAAAAATGTCGGACAAAAGAAGTATGAAAAATGTCGGACCAAAGAATTCTGAAAAAACTGTCCGAAAAAAAAAATATGAAAATGTCTGAAACAAAAGTCTGAAAAAAAGATTTGAAAAATGTTGGACAAAAAAAGATCTGAAAATGTCGGACAAAAAAAGTCTGAAAAAAAAGATCTGAAAATGTCAGACAAAAGAAGTCTGAAAAAAAAGATCTGAAAAATGTCGGATAAAAGAAGTCTGAAAAAAAAGATCTGAAAAATGTCGGACAAAAAAAGTCTGAAAAAAAAAAGATCTGAAAAATGTCGGAAAAAAAAATCTGAAAAAAAAAAGATCTGAAAAATGTCGGACAAAAAGCCCGAAAAAAAGTCTGAAAAAAAAATCTGAAAAATGTCGGACAAAAAAATCTGAAAAAAAAAAGATCTGAAAAATGTCGGACAAAAAGCCCGAAAAAAAGTCTGAAAAAAAAATCTGAAAAATGTCGGACAAAAAAATCTGAAAAAAAAAAGATCTGAAAAATGTCGGACAAAAAAAGTCTGAAAAAAAATATCTGAAGATGTCGGACAAAAGAAGTCTGAAAAAACTGTCCGAAAAAAAAGATCTGAAAAATGTCGGACAAAAGAAGTCTGAAAAAAAAGTCTGAAAAAAAAGATCTGAAAAATGTCGGACAAAAGAATTCTGAAAAATGTCGGACAAAAAAAGATCTGAAAATGTCGGACAAAAAAAGTCTGAAAAAAAAGATCTGAAAATGTAAGACAAAAGAAGTCTGAAAAAAAAATCTGAAAATTGTCGGACAAAAAAAGTCTGTAAAAAAAGATCTGAAAAATGTCGGACAAAAAAAGTCTGAAAAATGTCGGACAAAAAAAGTCTGAAAAAAAAGATCTGAAAATTGTCGGACAAAAAAATCTGAAAAAAAAGATCTGAAAAATGTCGGACAAAAAAAGTCTGAAAAATGTCGGACAAAAAAAGTCTGAAAAAAAAGATCTGAAAATTGTCGGACAAAAAAATCTGAAAAAAAAGATCTGAAAAATGTCGGACAAAAAAAGTCTGAAAAAAATATCTGAAAAATGTCGGACAAAAAAAGTCTGAAAAAAAAGATCTGAAAAAAAGATCTGAAAAATGTCGGACAAAAGAAGTCTGAAAAAAAAGATCTGAAAAAAAGATCTGAAAAATGTCGGACAAAAAATGTCTGAAAAATGTCGGACAAAAAAAGTCTGAAAAAAAAGATCTGAAAAAAAGATCTGAAAAATGTCGGACAAAAGAAGTCTGAAAAAAAAGATCTGAAAATTGTCGGACAAAAAAAGTCTGAAAAAAAAGATCTGAAAAAAAGTCTGGAAAAAAAGCCCGAAAAAAAGTCTGAAAAATGTCGGACAAAAGAATTCTGAAAAATGTCGGACAAAAGAAGTTTGAAAAAAAGTCTGAAAAAAAATATCTGAAAAAAAGATCTGAAAAATGTTGGACAAAAAAAGTTTGAAAAAAAAGATCTGAAAATTGTCGGACAAAAAAAGTCTGAAAAAAAAGATCTGAAAAAGATCGGACAATAGAATTCTGAAAAAAACTTCTATTGACTTTTTTTTTGGCCAATGATTCAGACTCATTGCCTCCACAAAGTAGGTCAGTGGAAGGTTTGAGGGAGGGCCAAGGCGGGATCTCGTGGCAAATCGGAAGACGCCTGTTCCACTTCCTCGCAGGCTGCAGACGAGGAGAGTTTCTCCCATCGGGACAGGTCCCCTCTTCGGGCCAGCCCGGGAGATGGCGGCCAGCGCTGTGGCTTCTGTCACGCTGGGGATGAAGAAAATGAAACGAGGGGCATGATTCATACCGATAACTCAAAAAAAGTGGCGGCACACAACAAGTGTATGCTTTTTTTCATCGGGGACAGTGCAGCTGACCACAACGTCACGGGCTGAATTTGGAAATTTTGAATTAGAATTAGACTTTTTTCATTATTTTTTTCAACATATGATATATACAATATTGTATTTTTTTCCAAAAAATTTCAAAATGCTATAACTTTTTTTTCATGACATTTTTTGAAAAACTATACTTTGACTTTTTTTCCAAGAAATTTTTCGACATATCATACAATGGATTTTTTTTAAAACAGTTTAAGTAAGTTTAGTGATGAAAACTAAAGTTTTACATGGAATTGAGGTCAGTGTGAAGGTTTGATGCAGAAAAGCCAACTATTATGTAAAAAAAATGTAAAAATATATTCCATTTTCATCCTGTTTTGTATGTTTCCAGTATAACAGATGTGTTTCTGTAAATAAATCACATATTCTTCATATAAATGCACATTTCAGTGTTTCTTGAGGAGAAATGCGTTCCTGACTAGTTTTGGGTGAGAAAGACATATTAAGCGAGTTTAGTGATGAAAACTAGCGTTTTACATGGAATTCAGCTCAGAATGAAGATTTGATACTTGGAAGCGAATTCTAATGTCAAATTTCAGAAAACAATGTTTCTTTTCATATTCTGTCTCTTTTTTGTATGTTTCCAGTATAACAGATGTGTTTCTGTAAATAAATCACATATTCTTCATATAAATGCACATTTCAGTGTTTCTAGAGGAGAAATGCGTTCCTGAGTGGTTTTGGGTGAGAAAGACATATTAAGCGAGTTTAGTGATGAAAACAAGAGTTTTGCATAGAATTGAGCTCAGAATGAAGATTTGATACTTGGAAGCGAATTCTAATGTACAATTTGAGAAAACAATGTTTCTTTTCATATTCTGTCTCTTTTTTGTATGTTTCCAGTATAACAGATGTGTTTCTGTAAATAAATCACATATTCTTCATATAAATGCACATTTCAGTGTTTCTAGAGGAGAAATGCGTTCCTGAGTGTTTTTGGGTGAGAAAGACATATTAAGCGAGTTTAGTGATGAAAACTAGCGTTTTACATGGAATTCAGCTCAGACTGACAGTTTGATGCCTGGAGTCCAAAACTATCATATTAGATTTTGGAAAACTGTGTTCCCTTTCATATGTATCCTTTTTTGTGTGTTTCCAATGCAAGAAATGTTTTTCTGTGAAGAAATTTCACATTTTTCATATGAATCCACTTTTCAGTGTTTCTTGAGGCGAAATGCATTCTTTGGCTTAGTGATGAAAACTAGAGTTGTACATTGTGATCGTATAGTGGTACATTTCAACACAGGTTACAATTACATTGTAAAAGAATAAACATGAAATATATAAAACATATTTCCACATCCACATAGTTATATCAATTTAAAATGAATTAAAGCCGCAAGCGGCAATTCGCGGGTTATAGCCTTTATCGCTCAAAGCGCCCGCCTAGTGGTCGATTTGAATAAAACTTTCAGCATGGCGGAAAATTTAGTCGGTGGACTTTCGTGGTCCAAGAGACTTTTTTGTAGATCACATTCAGCAGCACATGTCTGTCAAATTTCAAATTGATACGACTTATGGTGTGAGGGGGCTGGCCTTGAAAATTGTTATAGCGCCACCATGTGGCCAATTGTTTTCATATTTTATGTGAAGCATTATGACATCATGTACAGTTATGGTACCAAGTCTCATGTCTCTAGCTCATTCCAGCTCACAGCAAATTGAGCAAAGGCATAATTTAGCATAAAATGCTAAATAGGCCACGCCCACATGCACCGATCAATATGACACTATAGATCTTGGTTAATACTTGCCCCCAGAGTATGTGCACCAAATTTGATAAAATTCTGTCCACCGGATCTTGCGATTCAAGTTTCTGATATTTGTGGCGCCCCCTATGTGTCAAGCGGAAAATGCTTTGGTACGCCTCAAGTTTGGAGACGATGGGCCAAAGGCTTGTGAAGTTAGGTCTACTGATGTGCTGAGCCCTGCCCTCTTAAAGTTCATTGGTCAACAGATTCATAACGCAATGAGGTATCAACACGCTTTATGTAATTTTAGATGCCATTAGTCCAATAATGATCCACAGAAAATTTGGTAGCAATCGGACCTACGGTTTAGGAGGAGATGTCAAAAATGTGTTTTTCAAAAAATCCAATATGGCGGAAAATATTTCCAGGTGCACTTTGGAGGTCCAAGAGGCTTTATTGTAGATCACACGGAGTTGCACATATGTGTCACATTTCAAGTCAATCGGACTTACGGTTTGAGGGGCGTGGCCTTTCCAAAATCACATGTTTGGGCGTTAATTACAGCGCCACCATGTGGCCGATTGGGGTCATAGTTCTTGAGAAGCAGCTGCACATCATTCCAGTTCCTATGCCAAGTTTCATGTTTCCATCTCTTTCCAGCTCACAGCAAATTGCACTTATTCGGCAGACAACGAATAATAATAATAAATTCACACAAAAACAAACTAACTTAATGTAATGTTTACAAGTGTAGCTAGTGTGTTTCTTTACCCTAAACTCCAAATGTCCCTTAGTTTTTATCTTCCCTCAACAACAGAAGAATCCCACATGCAGCTAACTATGCTCTGCTTCGACCTCCAGGAACGCCATGGAACACATCGGGCACGTTCCGCTCAACAAAGAGAAATGATTGAACACTTTTCCACACTGTGTAACAACTTTAATTATATTGAAAAAAAAGATCTGAAAATTGTCGGACAAAAAAAGTCTGGAAAAAATATCTGAAAAATGTTGGACAAAAGAAGTCTGAAATAACTGTCCGAAAAAAAAGATCTGAAAAATGTCGGACAAAAGAAGTCTGAAAAATGTCGGACAAAAGGAGTCTGAAAAAAAGATCTGAAATTGTTGGAAAAAAAAAGATCTGAAAAAAATATCTGAAAAATTTCGGACAAAAAAAGTCTGAAAAAAAGATCTGAAAATTGTCGGACAAAAAAAGTCTAGAAAGTATATCTGAAAAATGTCAAACAAAAAGAGTCTGAAAAAAAAGTCTGAAACAAAATAACTGAAAAAAATATCTGAAAAATGACGGACAAAAAAAGTGTGAAAAAACTGTCCAAAAAAAAGAACTAAAAATGTCTGAAAAAAAAGTCTGAAAAAAAATATCTGAAAAATGTCGGATAAAAGAAGTCTGAAAAAACTGTCCAAAAAAAATATCTGAAAAAAGGATCTGAAAAATATCGGACAAAAAAAGTCTGAAAAAAATATCTGAAAAATGTCGGATAAAAGAAGTCTGAAAAAACTGTCCGAAAAAAAAGATCTGAAAATGTCTGAAAAAAATGTCGGACAAAAAAAGTCTGAAAAAAAAGATCTGAAAAATGTCGGACAAAAGAAGTCTGAAAAAAAAGATCTGAAAAATGTCGGACAAAAAAAGTCTGAAAAATGTCGGACAAAAGAAGTCTGAACAAAAAGATCTGAAAATTGTCGGACAAAAAAAGTCTGGAAAGAATCTCTGAAAAATGTCGGACAAAAAAAGTCTGAACAAAAAGATCTGAAAATTGTCGGACAAAAAAAGTCTGGAAAGAATCTCTGAAAATGTCGGACAAAAGAAGTCTGAAAAAAAGATCTGAAATTGTTGGAAAAAAAAAGATCTGAAAAATTTCGGACAAAAAAAGTCTGAAAAAAATATCTGAAAAATGTCGGACAAAAAAAGTCTGAAAAAAAGATCTGAAAATGTCTGAAAAAAATGTCGGACAAAAGAAGTCTGAAAAAAAAGATCTGAAAATTGTCGGACAAAAAAATCTGAAAAAAAAGATCTGAAAAATGTCGGACAAAAAAAGATCTGAAAATTGTCGGACAAAAAAAGTCTGAAAAATGTCGGACAAAAGAAGTCTGAAAAATGTCGGACCAAAGAATTCTGAAAAAACTGTCTGAAAAAAAAGATCTGAAAATGTCAGACAAAAGAAGTCTGAAAAAAAAGATCTGAAAAATGTCGGACCAAAGAATTCTGAAAAAACTGTCCGAAAAAAAAAATATGAAAATGTCTGAAACAAAAGTCTGAAAAAAAGATTTGAAAAATGTCGGACAAAAAAAGATCTGAAAATGTCGGACAAAAAAAGTCTGAAAAAAAAGATCTGAAATTGTCGGACAAAAAAAGTCTGTAAAAAAAGATCTGAAAAATGTCGGACAAAAAAAGTCTGAAAAATGTCGGACAAAAAAAGTCTGAACAAAAAGATCTGAAAATTGTCGGACAAAAAAAGTCTGGAAAGAATCTCTGAAAATGTCGGACAAAAGAAGTCTGAAAAAAAGATCTGAAATTGTTGGAAAAAAAAAGATCTGAAAAATTTCGGACAAAAAAAGTCTGAAAAAAATATCTGAAAAATGTCGGACAAAAAAAGTCTGAAAAAAAGATCTGAAAATGTCTGAAAAAAATGTCGGACAAAAGAAGTCTGAAAAAAAAGATCTGAAAATTGTCGGACAAAAAAATCTGAAAAAAAAGATCTGAAAAATGTCGGACAAAAAAAGATCTGAAAATTGTCGGACAAAAAAAGTCTGAAAAATGTCGGACAAAAGAAGTCTGAAAAATGTCGGACCAAAGAATTCTGAAAAAACTGTCTGAAAAAAAAGATCTGAAAATGTCAGACAAAAGAAGTCTGAAAAAAAAGATCTGAAAAATGTCGGACCAAAGAATTCTGAAAAAACTGTCCGAAAAAAAAAATATGAAAATGTCTGAAACAAAAGTCTGAAAAAAAGATTTGAAAAATGTCGGACAAAAAAAGATCTGAAAATGTCGGACAAAAAAAGTCTGAAAAAAAAGATCTGAAATTGTCGGACAAAAAAAGTCTGTAAAAAAAGATCTGAAAAATGTCGGACAAAAAAAGTCTGAAAAATGTCGGACAAAAAAAGTCTGAAAAAAAATATCTGAAAAATGTCGGACAAAGAAATCTGAAAAAAAAGATCTGAAAAATGTCGGACAAAAAAGTCTGAAAAATGTCGGACAAAAAAAGTCTGAAAAATGTCGGACAAAAGAAGTCTGAAAAATGTCGGACAAAAGAAGTCTGAAAAAAAAGATCTGAAAATTGTCGGACAAAAAAATCTGAAAAAAAAGATCTGAAAAATGTCGGACAAAAGAAGTCTGAAAAATGTCGGACCAAAGAATTCTGAAAAAACTGTCCGAAAAAAAAAATATGAAAATGTCTGAAACAAAAGTCTGAAAAAAAGATTTGAAAAATGTTGGACAAAAAAAGATCTGAAAATGTCGGACAAAAAAAGTCTGAAAAATGTCGGACAAAAAAAGTCTGAAAAAAAATATCTGAAAAATGTCGGACAAAGAAATCTGAAAAAAAAGATCTGAAAAATGTCGGACAAAAAAAGTCTGAAAAATGTCGGACAAAAAAAGTCTGAAAAATGTCGGACAAAAGAAGTCTGAAAAATGTCGGACAAAAGAAGTCTGAAAAAAAAGATCTGAAAATTGTCGGACAAAAAAATCTGAAAAAAAAGATCTGAAAAATGTCGGACAAAAGAAGTCTGAAAAATGTCGGACCAAAGAATTCTGAAAAAACTGTCCGAAAAAAAAAATATGAAAATGTCTGAAACAAAAGTCTGAAAAAAAGATTTGAAAAATATTGGACAAAAAAAGATCTGAAAATGTCGGACAAAAAAAGTCTGAAAAAAAAGATCTTAAAATGTCAGACAAAAGAAGTCTGAAAAAAAAGATCTGAAAAATGTCGGACAAAAAAAGTCTGAAAAAAAAGATCTGAAAATTGTCGGACAAAAAAAGTCTGGAAAGAATCTCTGAAAAGAAGTCTGAAAAATGTCGGACAAAAGAAGTTTGAAAAAAAATATGAAAAAAAATATCTGAAAAAAAGATCTGAAAAATGTTGGACAAAAAAAGTTTAAAAAAAAAGATCTCAAAATTGTTGACCAAAAAAAGTCTGAAAAAAAAGATCTGAAAATGTCTGAAAAAAAGATCTGAAAAATGTCGGACAAAAAAAGTCTGAAAAATGTCGGACAAAAGAAGTCTGAAAAAAAAGATCTGAAAAATGTCGGACAAAAAAAGATCTGAAAAATGTCGGACAAAAAAAGTCTGAAAAATGTCGGACAAAAGAAGTCTGAACAAAAAGATCTGAAAATTGTCGGACAAAAAAAGTCTGGAAAGAATCTCTGAAAAATGTCGGACAAAAAAAGTCTGAAAAAAAAGATCTGAAAAATGTCGGACAAAAAATGTCTGAAAAATGTCGGATAAAAGAAGTCTGAAAACAAAGATCTGAAAAATGTCGGACAAAAAAAGTCTGAAAAAAAAAAGATCTGAAAAATGTCGGACAAAAAAAGTCTGAAAAAAAAAAGATCTGAAAAATGTCGGACAAAAGAAGTCTGAAAAAAAGATCTGAAATTGTTGGAAAAAAAAAGATCTGAAAAAAATATCTGAAAAATTTCGGACAAAAAAAGTCTGAAAAAAAGATCTGAAAAATGTCGGACAAAAAAAGTCTGAAAAAAAGATCTGAAAATGTCTGAAAAAAATGTCGGACAAAAGAAGTCTGAAAAAAAAGATCTGAAAATTGTCGGACAAAAAAATCTGAAAAAAAAGATCTGAAAAATGTCGGACAAAAAAAGTCTGAAAAATGTCGGACTAAAGAAGTCTGAAAAAAAAGATCTGAAAATTGTCGGACAAAAAAAGTCTGAAAAATGTCGGACAAAAAAGTCTGAAAAATGTCGGACAAAAAAAGTCTGAAAAAAAAGATCTGAAAATTGTCGGACAAAAAAATCTGAAAAAAAAGATCTGAAAATTGTCGGACAAAAAAATCTGAAAAAAAAGATCTGAAAATTGTCGGACAAAAAAATCTGAAAAAAAAGATCTGAAAATTGTCGGACAAAAGAAGTCTGAAAAAAAAGAACTGAAAAATGTCGGACAAAAAAAGTCTGAAAAATGTCGGACAAAAAAAGTCTGAAAAATGTCGGACAAAAAAAGTCTGAAAAATGTCGGACAAAAGAAGTCTGGAAAGAATCTCTGAAAAATGTCGGACAAAAGAAGTCTGAAAAAACTGTCCGAAAAAAAAGATCTGAAAATGTCTGAAAAAAAAGTCTGAAAAATGTCGGACAAAAAAATCTGAAAAATAAAAATCTGAAAAATGTCGGACAAAAGAAGTCTGAACAAAAAGATCTGAAAATTGTCGGACAAAAAAAGTCTGGAAAGAATCTCTGAAAAATGTCGGACAAAAAAAGTCTGAACAAAAAGATCTGAAAATTGTCGGACAAAAAAAGTCTGGAAAGAATCTCTGAAAAATGTCGGACAAAAGAAGTCTGAAAAATGTCGGACCAAAGAATTCTGAAAAAACTGTCTGAAAAAAAAGATCTGAAAATGTCAGACAAAAGAAGTCTGAAAAAAAAGATCTGAAAAATGTCGGACCAAAGAATTCTGAAAAAACTGTCCGAAAAAAAAAATATGAAAATGTCTGAAACAAAAGTCTGAAAAAAAGATTTGAAAAATGTCGGACAAAAAAAGATCTGAAAATGTCGGACAAAAAAAGTCTGAAAAAAAAGATCTGAAATTGTCGGACAAAAAAAGTCTGTAAAAAAAGATCTGAAAAATGTCGGACAAAAAAAAGTCTGAAAAATGTCGGACAAAAAAAGTCTGAAAAAAAATATCTGAAAAATGTCGGACAAAGAAATCTGAAAAAAAAGATCTGAAAAATGTCGGACAAAAAAAGTCTGAAAAATGTCGGACAAAAAAAGTCTGAAAAATGTCGGACAAAAAAAGTCTGAAAAATGTCGGACAAAAAAAGTCTGAAAAATGTCGGACAAAAGAAGTCTGAAAAATGTCGGACAAAAGAAGTCTGAAAAAAAAGATCTGAAAATTGTCGGACAAAAAAATCTGAAAAAAAAGATCTGAAAAATGTCGGACAAAAGAAGTATGAAAAATGTCGGACCAAAGAATTCTGAAAAAACTGTCTGAAAAAAAAAATATGAAAATGTCTGAAACAAAAGTCTGAAAAAAAGATTTGAAAAATGTTGGACAAAAAAAGATCTGAAAATGTCGGACAAAAAAAGTCTGAAAAAAAAGATCTGAAAATGTCAGACAAAAGAAGTCTGAAAAAAAAGATCTGAAAAATGTCGGATAAAAGAAGTCTGAAAAAAAAGATCTGAAAAATGTCGGACAAAAAAAGTCTGAAAAAAAAAAGATCTGAAAAATGTCGGAAAAAAAAATCTGAAAAAAAAAAGATCTGAAAAATGTCGGACAAAAAGCCCGAAAAAAAGTCTGAAAAAAAAATCTGAAAAATGTCGGACAAAAAAATCTGAAAAAAAAAAGATCTGAAAAATGTCGGACAAAAAGCCCGAAAAAAAGTCTGAAAAAAAAATCTGAAAAATGTCGGACAAAAAAATCTGAAAAAAAAAAGATCTGAAAAATGTCGGACAAAAAAAGTCTGAAAAAAAATATCTGAAGATGTCGGACAAAAGAAGTCTGAAAAAACTGTCCGAAAAAAAAGATCTGAAAAATGTCGGACAAAAAAAGTCTGAAAAAAAAGATCTGAAAATGTAAGACAAAAGAAGTCTGAAAAAAAAATCTGAAAATTGTCGGACAAAAAAAGTCTGTAAAAAAAGATCTGAAAAATGTCGGACAAAAAAAGTCTGAAAAATGTCGGACAAAAAAAGTCTGAAAAAAAAGATCTGAAAATTGTCGGACAAAAAAATCTGAAAAAAAAGATCTGAAAAATGTCGGACAAAAAAAGTCTGAAAAATGTCGGACAAAAAAAGTCTGAAAAAAAAGATCTGAAAATTGTCGGACAAAAAAATCTGAAAAAAAAGATCTGAAAAATGTCGGACAAAAAAATCTGAAAAAAAAAAGATCTGAAAAATGTCGGACAAAAAAAGTCTGAAAAAAAATATCTGAAGATGTCGGACAAAAGAAGTCTGAAAAAACTGTCCGAAAAAAAAGATCTGAAAAATGTCGGACAAAAGAAGTCTGAAAAAAAAGTCTGAAAAAAAAGATCTGAAAAATGTCGGACAAAAGAATTCTGAAAAATGTCGGACAAAAAAAGATCTGAAAATGTCGGACAAAAAAAGTCTGAAAAAAAAGATCTGAAAATGTAAGACAAAAGAAGTCTGAAAAAAAAATCTGAAAATTGTCGGACAAAAAAAGTCTGTAAAAAAAGATCTGAAAAATGTCGGACAAAAAAAGTCTGAAAAATGTCGGACAAAAAAAGTCTGAAAAAAAAGATCTGAAAATGTCGGACAAAAAAAGTCTGGAAAGAATCTCTGAAAAGAAGTCTGAAAAATGTCGGACAAAAGAAGTTTGAAAAAAAATATGAAAAAAAATATCTGAAAAAAAGATCTGAAAAATGTTGGACAAAAAAAGTTTAAAAAAAAAGATCTCAAAATTGTTGACCAAAAAAAGTCTGAAAAAAAAGATCTGAAAATGTCTGAAAAAAAGATCTGAAAAATGTCGGACAAAAAAAGTCTGAAAAATGTCGGACAAAAGAAGTCTGAAAAAAAAGATCTGAAAAATGTCGGACAAAAAAAGATCTGAAAAATGTCGGACAAAAAAAGTCTGAAAAATGTCGGACAAAAGAAGTCTGAACAAAAAGATCTGAAAATTGTCGGACAAAAAAAGTCTGGAAAGAATCTCTGAAAAATGTCGGACAAAAAAAGTCTGAAAAAAAAGATCTGAAAAATGTCGGACAAAAAATGTCTGAAAAATGTCGGATAAAAGAAGTCTGAAAACAAAGATCTGAAAAATGTCGGACAAAAAAAGTCTGAAAAAAAAAAGATCTGAAAAATGTCGGACAAAAAAAGTCTGAAAAAAAAAAGATCTGAAAAATGTCGGACAAAAGAAGTCTGAAAAAAAGATCTGAAATTGTTGGAAAAAAAAAGATCTGAAAAAAATATCTGAAAAATTTCGGACAAAAAAAGTCTGAAAAAAAGATCTGAAAAATGTCGGACAAAAAAAGTCTGAAAAAAAGATCTGAAAATGTCTGAAAAAAATGTCGGACAAAAGAAGTCTGAAAAAAAAGATCTGAAAATTGTCGGACAAAAAAATCTGAAAAAAAAGATCTGAAAAATGTCGGACAAAAAAAGTCTGAAAAATGTCGGACTAAAGAAGTCTGAAAAAAAAGATCTGAAAATTGTCGGACAAAAAAAGTCTGAAAAATGTCGGACAAAAAAGTCTGAAAAATGTCGGACAAAAAAAGTCTGAAAAAAAAGATCTGAAAATTGTCGGACAAAAAAATCTGAAAAAAAAGATCTGAAAATTGTCGGACAAAAAAATCTGAAAAAAAAGATCTGAAAATTGTCGGACAAAAAAATCTGAAAAAAAAGATCTGAAAATTGTCGGACAAAAGAAGTCTGAAAAAAAAGAACTGAAAAATGTCGGACAAAAAAAGTCTGAAAAATGTCGGACAAAAAAAGTCTGAAAAATGTCGGACAAAAAAAGTCTGAAAAATGTCGGACAAAAGAAGTCTGGAAAGAATCTCTGAAAAATGTCGGACAAAAGAAGTCTGAAAAAACTGTCCGAAAAAAAAGATCTGAAAATGTCTGAAAAAAAAGTCTGAAAAATGTCGGACAAAAAAATCTGAAAAATAAAAATCTGAAAAATGTCGGACAAAAGAAGTCTGAACAAAAAGATCTGAAAATTGTCGGACAAAAAAAGTCTGGAAAGAATCTCTGAAAAATGTCGGACAAAAAAAGTCTGAACAAAAAGATCTGAAAATTGTCGGACAAAAAAAGTCTGGAAAGAATCTCTGAAAAATGTCGGACAAAAGAAGTCTGAAAAATGTCGGACCAAAGAATTCTGAAAAAACTGTCTGAAAAAAAAGATCTGAAAATGTCAGACAAAAGAAGTCTGAAAAAAAAGATCTGAAAAATGTCGGACCAAAGAATTCTGAAAAAACTGTCCGAAAAAAAAAATATGAAAATGTCTGAAACAAAAGTCTGAAAAAAAGATTTGAAAAATGTCGGACAAAAAAAGATCTGAAAATGTCGGACAAAAAAAGTCTGAAAAAAAAGATCTGAAATTGTCGGACAAAAAAAGTCTGTAAAAAAATATCTGAAAAATGTCGGACAAAGAAATCTGAAAAAAAAGATCTGAAAAATGTCGGACAAAAAAAGTCTGAAAAATGTCGGACAAAAAAAGTCTGAAAAATGTCGGACAAAAAAAGTCTGAAAAATGTCGGACAAAAGAAGTCTGAAAAATGTCGGACAAAAGAAGTCTGAAAAAAAAGATCTGAAAATTGTCGGACAAAAAAAGTCTGAAAAATGTCGGACCAAAGAATTCTGAAAAAACTGTCTGAAAAAAAAGATCTGAAAATGTCAGACAAAAGAAGTCTGAAAAAAAAGATCTGAAAAATGTCGGATAAAAGAAGTCTGAAAAAAAAGATCTGAAAAATGTCGGACAAAAAAAGTCTGAAAAAAAAAAGATCTGAAAAATGTCGGAAAAAAAAATCTGAAAAAAAAAAGATCTGAAAAATGTCGGACAAAAAGCCCGAAAAAAATTCTGAAAAAAAAATCTGAAAAATGTCGGACAAAAAAATCTGAAAAAAAAAAGATCTGAAAAATGTCGGACAAAAAGCCAGAAAAAAAGTCTGAAAAAAAAATCTGAAAAATGTCGGACAAAAAAAGTCTGAAAAAAAATATCTGAAGATGTCGGACAAAAGAAGTCTGAAAAAACTGTCTGAAAAAAAAGATCTGAAAAATGTCGGACAAAAGAAGTCTGAAAAATGTCGGACAAAAAAAGATCTGAAAATGTCGGACAAAAAAAGTCTGAAAAAAAAGATCTGAAAATGTAAGACAAAAGAAGTCTGAAAAAAAAATCTGAAAATTGTCGGACAAAAAAAGTCTGTAAAAAAAGATCTGAAAAATGTCGGACAAAAAAAGTCTGAAAAATGTCGGACAAAAAAAGTCTGAAAAAAAAGATCTGAAAAATGTCGGACAAAAGAAGTCTGAAAAAAAAGTCTGAAAAAAAAGATCTGAAAAATGTCGGACAAAAGAAGTCTGAAAAATGTCGGACAAAAAAAGATCTGAAAATGTCGGACAAAAAAAGTCTGAAAAAAAAGATCTGAAAATGTAAGACAAAAGAAGTCTGAAAAAAAAATCTGAAAATTGTCGGACAAAAAAAGTCTGTAAAAAAAGATCTGAAAAATGTCGGACAAAAAAAGTCTGAAAAATGTCGGACAAAAAAAGTCTGAAAAAAAAGATCTGAAAATTGTCGGACAAAAAAATCTGAAAAAAAAGATCTGAAAAATGTCGGACAAAAAAAGTCTGAAAAAAAAGATCTGAAAATTGTCGGACAAAAAAATCTGAAAAAAAAGATCTGAAAAATGTCGGACAAAAGAAGTCTGAAAAATGTCGGACCAAAGAATTCTGAAAAAACTGTCCGAAAAAAAAAATCTGAAAATGTCTGAAACAAAAGTCTGAAAAAAAAATCTGAAAAATGTCGGACAAAAAAAGTCTGAAAAAAAATATCTGAAGATGTCGGACAAAAGAAGTCTGAAAAAACTGTCTGAAAAAAAAGATCTGAAAAATGTCGGACAAAAGAAGTCTGAAAAATGTCGGACAAAAAAAGATCTGAAAATGTCGGACAAAAAAAGTCTGAAAAAAAAGATCTGAAAATGTAAGACAAAAGAAGTCTGAAAAAAAAATCTGAAAATTGTCGGACAAAAAAAGTCTGTAAAAAAAGATCTGAAAAATGTCGGACAAAAAAAGTCTGAAAAATGTCGGACAAAAAAAGTCTGAAAAAAAAGATCTGAAAAATGTCGGACAAAAGAAGTCTGAAAAAAAAGTCTGAAAAAAAAGATCTGAAAAATGTCGGACAAAAAAAGTCTGAAAAAAAAGATCTGAAAATTGTCGGACAAAAAAATCTGAAAAAAAAGATCTGAAAAATGTCGGACAAAAGAAGTCTGAAAAATGTCGGACCAAAGAATTCTGAAAAAACTGTCCGAAAAAAAAAATCTGAAAATGTCTGAAACAAAAGTCTGAAAAAAAAATCTGAAAAATGTCGGACAAAAAAAGTCTGAAAAAAAATATCTGAAGATGTCGGACAAAAGAAGTCTGAAAAAACTGTCTGAAAAAAAAGATCTGAAAAATGTCGGACAAAAGAAGTCTGAAAAATGTCGGACAAAAAAAGATCTGAAAATGTCGGACAAAAAAAGTCTGAAAAAAAAGATCTGAAAATGTAAGACAAAAGAAGTCTGAAAAAAAAATCTGAAAATTGTCGGACAAAAAAAGTCTGTAAAAAAAGATCTGAAAAATGTCGGACAAAAAAAGTCTGAAAAATGTCGGACAAAAAAAGTCTGAAAAAAAAGATCTGAAAAATGTCGGACAAAAGAAGTCTGAAAAAAAAGTCTGAAAAAAAAGATCTGAAAAATGTCGGACAAAAGAAGTCTGAAAAATGTCGGACAAAAAAAGATCTGAAAATGTCGGACAAAAAAAGTCTGAAAAAAAAGATCTGAAAATGTAAGACAAAAGAAGTCTGAAAAAAAAATCTGAAAATTGTCGGACAAAAAAAGTCTGTAAAAAAAGATCTGAAAAATGTCGGACAAAAAAAGTCTGAAAAATGTCGGACAAAAAAAGTCTGAAAAAAAAGATCTGAAAATTGTCGGACAAAAAAATCTGAAAAAAAAGATCTGAAAAATGTCGGACAAAAAAAGTCTGAAAAAAAAGATCTGAAAATTGTCGGACAAAAAAATCTGAAAAAAAAGATCTGAAAAATGTCGGACAAAAAAAGTCTGAAAAAAATATCTGAAAAATGTCGGACAAAAAAATCTGAAAAAAAAAAGATCTGAAAAATGTCCGACAAAAAATGTCTGAAAAATGTCGGACAAAAAATGTCTGAAAAATGTCGGACAAAAAAAGTCTGAAAAAAAAGATCTGAAAAAAAGATCTGAAAAATGTCGGACAAAAGAAGTCTGAAAAAAAAGATCTGAAAATTGTCGGACAAAAAAAGTCTGAAAAAAAAGATCTGAAAAAAAGTCTGGAAAAAAAGCCCGAAAAAAAGTCTGAAAAATGTAGGACAAAAGAAGTCTGAAAAATGTCGGACAAAAGAAGTTTGAAAAAAAGTCTGAAAAAAAATATCTGAAAAAAAGATCTGAAAAATGTTGGACAAAAAAAGTTTGAAAAAAAAGATCTGAAAATTGTCGGACAAAAAAAGTCTGAAAAAAAAGATCTGAAAAAGATCGGACAATAGAATTCTGAAAAAAACTTCTATTGACTTTTTTTTTGGCCAATGATTCAGACTCATTGCCTCCACAAAGTAGGTCAGTGGAAGGTTTGAGGGAGGGCCAAGGCGGGATCTCGTGGCAAATCGGAAGACGCCTGTTCCACTTCCTCGCAGGCTGCAGACGAGGAGAGTTTCTCCCATCGGGCCAGCCCGGGAGATGGCGGCCAGCGCTGTGGCTTCTGTCACGCTGGGGATGAAGAAAATGAAACGAGGGGCATGATTCATACCGATAACTCAAAAAAAGTGGCGGCACACAACAAGTGTATGCTTTTTTTCATCGGGGACAGTGCAGCTGACCACAACGTCACGGGCTGAATTTGGAAATTTTGAATTAGAATTAGACTTTTTTCATTATTTTTTTCAACATATGATATATACAATATTGTATTTTTTTCCAAAAAATTTCAAAATGCTATAACTTTTTTTTCATGACATTTTTTGAAAAACTATACTTTGACTTTTTTTCCAAGAAATTTTTCGACATATCATACAATGGATTTTTTTTAAAACAGTTTAAGTAAGTTTAGTGATGAAAACTAAAGTTTTACATGGAATTGAGGTCAGTGTGAAGGTTTGATGCAGAAAAGCCAACTATTATGTAAAAAAAATGTAAAAATATATTCCATTTTCATCCTGTTTTGTATGTTTCCAGTATAACAGATGTGTTTCTGTAAATAAATCACATATTCTTCATATAAATGCACATTTCAGTGTTTCTTGAGGAGAAATGCGTTCCTGACTAGTTTTGGGTGAGAAAGACATATTAAGCGAGTTTAGTGATGAAAACTAGCGTTTTACATGGAATTCAGCTCAGAATGAAGATTTGATACTTGGAAGCGAATTCTAATGTCAAATTTCAGAAAACAATGTTTCTTTTCATATTCTGTCTCTTTTTTGTATGTTTCCAGTATAACAGATGTGTTTCTGTAAATAAATCACATATTCTTCATATAAATGCACATTTCAGTGTTTCTAGAGGAGAAATGCGTTCCTGAGTGTTTTTGGGTGAGAAAGACATATTAAGCGAGTTTAGTGATGAAAACTAGCGTTTTACATGGAATTCAGCTCAGACTGACAGTTTGATGCCTGGAGTCCAAAACTATCATATTAGATTTTGGAAAACTGTGTTCCCTTTCATATGTATCCTTTTTTGTGTGTTTCCAATGCAAGAAATGTTTTTCTGTGAAGAAATTTCACATTTTTCATATGAATCCACTTTTCAGTGTTTCTTGAGGCGAAATGCATTCTTTGGCTTAGTGATGAAAACTAGAGTTGTACATTGTGATCGTATAGTGGTACATTTCAACACAGGTTACAATTACATTGTAAAAGAATAAACATGAAATATATAAAACATATTTCCACATCCACATAGTTATATCAATTTAAAATGAATTAAAGCCGCAAGCGGCAATTCGCGGGTTATAGCCTTTATCGCTCAAAGCGCCCGCCTAGTGGTCGATTTGAATAAAACTTTCAGCATGGCGGAAAATTTAGTCGGTGGACTTTCGTGGTCCAAGAGACTTTTTTGTAGATCACATTCAGCAGCACATGTCTGTCAAATTTCAAATTGATACGACTTATGGTGTGAGGGGGCTGGCCTTGAAAATTGTTATAGCGCCACCATGTGGCCAATTGTTTTCATATTTTATGTGAAGCATTATGACATCATGTACAGTTATGGTACCAAGTCTCATGTCTCTAGCTCATTCCAGCTCACAGCAAATTGAGCAAAGGCATAATTTAGCATAAAATGCTAAATAGGCCACGCCCACATGCACCGATCAATATGACACTATAGATCTTGGTTAATACTTGCCCCCAGAGTATGTGCACCAAATTTGATAAAATTCTGTCCACCGGATCTTGCGATTCAAGTTTCTGATATTTGTGGCGCCCCCTATGTGTCAAGCGGAAAATGCTTTGGTACGCCTCAAGTTTGGAGACGATGGGCCAAAGGCTTGTGAAGTTAGGTCTACTGATGTGCTGAGCCCTGCCCTCTTAAAGTTCATTGGTCAACAGATTCATAACGCAATGAGGTATCAACACGCTTTATGCAACTTTAGATGACATTAGTCCAATAATGATCCATTGAAAATTTGGTAGCAATCAGACGTCAAAAATGTGTTTTTCAAAAAATCCAATATGGCGGAAAATATTTCCAGGTGCACTTTGGAGGTCCAAGAGGCTTTATTGTAGATCACACGGAGTTGCACATATGTGTAACATTTCAAGTCAATCGGACTTACGGTTTGAGGGGCGTGGCCTTTCCAAAATCACATGTTTGGGCGTTAATTACAGCGCCACCATGTGGCCGATTTGAATGAAACTTTCAGCAGATGTTTCAGCTACTCTTGTGAACATATGCTGCAAGTTTGGAGATGATGGGCCAAAGGCTTGTGAAGTTAGGTCTATTGATGTGCTGAGCCCGCCCCTTAAAAATGAATTGGTCAATATCTTCAAAACACAATAACATATCAACAAGCTTTATGCAACCTTGGATGAGCCTGGTCCAATAATGATTCGCAGAAAATATGCCAGCAATCAGACCTACGGTTTAGGAGGAGATGTCAAAAATGTGTTTTTCAAAAAATCCAATATGGCGGAAAATATTTCCAGGTGCACTTTGGAGGTCCAAGAGGCTTTATTGTAGATCACACGGAGTTGCACATATGTGTCACATTTCAAGTCAATCGGACTTACGGTTTGAGGGGCGTGGCCTTTCCAAAATCACATGTTTGGGCGTTAATTACAGCGCCACCATGTGGCCGATTGGGGTCATAGTTCTTGAGAAGCAGCTGCACATCATTCCAGTTCCTATGCCAAGTTTCATGTTTCCATCTCTTTCCAGCTCACAGCAAATTGCACTTATTCGGCAGACAACGAATAATAATAATAAATTCACACAAAAACAAACTAACTTAATGTAATGTTTACAAGTGTAGCTAGTGTGTTTCTTTACCCTAAACTCCAAATGTCCCTTAGTTTTTATCTTCCCTCAACAACAGAAGAATTCCACATGCAGCTAACTATGCTCTGCTTCGACCTCCAGGAACGCCATGGAACACATCGGGCACGTTCCGCTCAACAAAGAGAAATGATTGAACACTTTTCCACACTGTGTAACAACTTTAATTATATTGAAAAAAAAGATCTGAAAATTGTCGGACAAAAAAAGTCTGGAAAAAATATCTGAAAAATGTTGGACAAAAGAAGTCTGAAATAACTGTCCGAAAAAAAAGATCTGAAAAATGTCGGGCAAAAGAAGTCTGAAAAATGTCGGACAAAAGGAGTCTGAAAAAAAGATCTGAAATTGTTGGAAAAAAAAAGATCTGAAAAAAATATCTGAAAAATTTCAGACAAAAAAAGTCTGAAAAAAAAGATCTGAAAATGTCGGACAAAAGAAGTCTGAAAAAAAAGATCTGAAAATTGTCGGACAAAAAAAGTCTGAAAAATGTCAGACAAAAGAAGTCTGAAAAATGTCGGACAAAAGAAGTCTGAAAAATGTCGGACAAAAGGAGTCTGAAAAAAAGATCTGAAATTGTTGGAAAAAAAAAGATCTGAAAAAAATATCTGAAAAATTTCGGACAAAAAAAGTCTGAAAAAAAGATCTGAAAATTGTCGGACAAAAAACGTCTAGAAAGTATATCTGAAAAATGTCAAACAAAAAGAGTCTGAAAAAAAAGTCTGAAACAAAATAACTGAAAAAAATATCTGAAAAATGACGGACAAAAAAAGTGTGAAAAAACTGTCCAAAAAAAAGAACTAAAAATGTCTGAAAAAAAAGTCTGAAAAAAAATATCTGAAAAATGTCGGATAAAAGAAGTCTGAAAAAACTGTCCAAAAAAAATATCTGAAAAAAGGATCTGAAAAATATCGGACAAAAAAAGTCTGAAAAAAATATCTGAAAAATGTCGGATAAAAGAAGTCTGAAAAAACTGTCCGAAAAAAAAGATCTGAAAATGTCTGAAAAAAATGTCGGACAAAAAAAGTCTGAAAAAAAAGGTCTGAAAAATGTCGGACAAAAAAGTCTGAAAAAAAATATCTGAAAAATGTCGGATAAAAGAAGTCTGAAAAAACTGTCCAAAAAAAATATCTGAAAAAAGGATCTGAAAAATATCGGACAAAAAAAGTCTGAAAAAAATATCTGAAAAATGTCGGATAAAAGAAGTCTGAAAAAACTGTCCGAAAAAAAAGATCTGAAAATGTCTGAAAAAAATGTCGGACAAAAAAAGTCTGAAAAAAAAGATCTGAAAAATGTCGGACAAAAAAGTCTGAAAAGAATCTCTGAAAAATGTCGGAAAAAAAAGTCTGAAAAATGTCGGACAAAAAAATCTGAAAAAAAAGATCTGAAAAATGTCGGACAAAAAAAGTCTGAAAAATGTCGGACTAAAGAAGTCTGAAAAAAATATCTGAAAAATGTCGGATAAAAGAAGTCTGAAAAAACTGTCCGAAAAAAAAGATCTGAAAATGTCTGAAAAAAATGTCGGACAAAAAAAGTCTGAAAAAAAAGATCTGAAAAATGTCGGACAAAAAAGTCTGAAAAGAATCTCTGAAAAATGTCGGAAAAAAAAGTCTGAAAAATGTCGGACAAAAAAAGTCTGAAAAATGTCGGACAAAAAAATCTGAAAAAAAAGATCTGAAAAATGTCGGACAAAAAAAGTCTGAAAAATGTCGGACTAAAGAAGTCTGAAAAAAAAGATCTGAAAATTGTCGGACAAAAAAAGTCTGAAAAAAAGATCTGAAAATTGTCGGACAAAAAAAGTCTGAAAAATGTCGGACAAAAAAGTCTGAAAAAAAAGATCTGAAAAATGTCGGACAAAAAAAGTCTGAAAAATGTCGGACAAAAAAAGTCTGAAAAAAAGATCTGAAAATTGTCGGACAAAAAAAGTCTGAAAAATGTCGGACAAAAAAGTCTGAAAAAAAAGATCTGAAAAATGTCGGACAAAAAAAGTCTGAAAAATGTCGGACAAAAAAAGTCTGAAAAATGTCGGACAAAAAAAGTCTGAAAAAAATATCTGAAAAATTTCAGACAAAAAAAGTCTGAAAAAAAAGATCTGAAAATGTCGGACAAAAGAAGTCTGAAAAAAAATATCTGAAAATTGTCGGACAAAAAAAGTCTGAAAAAAATATCTGAAAAATTTCAGACAAAAAAAGTCTGAAAAAAAAGATCTGAAAATGTCAGACAAAAGAAGTCTAAAAAATGTCGGACAAAAGAAGTCTGAAAAAAAGATCTGAAATTGTTGGAAAAAAAAAGATCTGAAAAAAATATCTGAAAAATTTCGGACAAAAAAAATCTGAAAAAAAGATCTGAAAATTGTCGGACAAAAAAAGTCTAGAAAGTATATCTGAAAAATGTCAAACAAAAAGAGTCTGAAAAAAAAGTCTGAAACAAAATAACTGAAAAAAATATCTGAAAAATGACGGACAAAAAAAGTTTGATAAAACTGTCCAAAATAAAGAAATAAAAATGTCTGAAAAAAAAGTCTGAAAAAAAATATCTGAAAAATGTCGGATAAAAGAAGTCTGAAAAAACTGTCAAAAAAAAATATCTGAAAAAAGGATCTGAAAAATATCGGACAAAAAAAGTCTGAAAAAAATATCTGAAAAATGTCGGATAAAAGAAGTCTGAAAAAACTGTCCGAAAAAAAAGATCTGAAAATGTCTGAAAAAAATGTCGGACAAAAAAAGTCTGAAAAAAAAGATCTGAAAAATGTCGGACAAAAAAGTCTGAAAAGAATCTCTGAAAAATGTCGGAAAAAAAAGTCTGAAAAATGTAGGACAAAAAAATCTGAAAAAAAAGATCTGAAAAATGTCGGACAAAAAAAGTCTGAAAAATGTCGGACTAAAGAAGTCTGAAAAAAATATCTGAAAAATGTCGGATAAAAGAAGTCTGAAAAAACTGTCCGAAAAAAAAGATCTGAAAATGTCTGAAAAAAATGTCGGACAAAAAAAGTCTGAAAAAAAAGATCTGAAAAATGTCGGACAAAAAAGTCTGAAAAGAATCTCTGAAAAATGTCGGACAAAAAAAGTCTGAAAAATGTCGGACAAAAAAATCTGAAAAAAAAGATCTGAAAAATGTCGGACAAAAAAAGTCTGAAAAATGTCGGACTAAAGAAGTCTGAAAAAAAAGATCTGAAAATTGTCGGACAAAAAAAGTCTGAAAAAAAGATCTGAAAATTGTCGGACAAAAAAAGTCTGAAAAATGTCGGACAAAAAAGTCTGAAAAAAAAGATCTGAAAAATGTCGGACAAAAAAAGTCTGAAAAATGTCGGACAAAAAAAGTCTGAAAAATGTCGGACAAAAAAAGTCTGAAAAAAAAGATCTGAAAAATGTCGGACAAAAGAAGTCTGAAAAATGTCGGACAAAAGGAGTCTGAAAAAAAGATCTGAAATTGTTGGAAAAAAAAAGATCTGAAAAAAATATCTGAAAAATTTCAGACAAAAAAAGTCTGAAAAAAAAGATCTGAAAATGTCGGACAAAAGAAGTCTGAAAAAAAAGATCTGAAAATTGTCGGACAAAAAAAGTCTGAAAAATGTCAGACAAAAGAAGTCTAAAAAATGTCGGACAAAAGAAGTCTGAAAAAAAGATCTGAAATTGTTGGTAAAAAAAAGATCTGAAAAAAATATCTGAAAAATTTCGGACAAAAAAAGTCTGAAAAAAAGATCTGAAAATTGTCGGACAAAAAAAGTCTAGAAAGTATATCTGAAAAATGTCAAACAAAAAGAGTCTGAAAAAAAAGTCTGAAACAAAATAACTGAAAAAAATATCTGAAAAATGACGGACAAAAAAAGTTTGAAAAAACTGTCCAAAAAAAAGAAATAAAAATGTCTGAAAAAAAAGTCTGAAAAAAAATATCTGAAAAATGTCGGATAAAAGAAGTCTGAAAAAACTGTCAAAAAAAAATATCTGAAAAAAGGATCTGAAAAATATCGGACAAAAAAAGTCTGAAAAAAAGATCTGAAAAATGTCGGATAAAAGAAGTCTGAAAAAACTGTCCGAAAAAAAAGATCTGAAAATGTCTGAAAAAAATGTCGGACAAAAAAAGTCTGAAAAAAAAGATCTGAAAAATGTCGGACAAAAAAAGTCTGAAAAATGTCGGACAAAAGAAGTCTGAAAAATGTCGGACAAAAAAATCTGAAAAAAAAGATCTGAAAAATGTCGGATAAAAGAAGTCTGAAAAAACTGTCAAAAAAAAATATCTGAAAAAAGGATCTGAAAAATATCGGACAAAAAAAGTCTGAAAAAAAGATCTGAAAAATGTCGGATAAAAGAAGTCTGAAAAAACTGTCCGAAAAAAAAGATCTGAAAATGTCTGAAAAAAATGTCGGACAAAAAAAGTCTGAAAAAAAAGATCTGAAAAATGTCGGACAAAAAAAGTCTGAAAAATGTCGGACAAAAGAAGTCTGAAAAATGTCGGACAAAAAAATCTGAAAAAAAAGATCTGAAAAATGTCGGACAAAAAAAGTCTGGAAAGAATCTCTGAAAAATGTCGGAAAAAAAAGTCTGAAAAATGTCGGACAAAAAAAGTCTGAAAAATGTCGGACAAAAAAATCTGAAAAAAAAGATCTGAAAAATGTCGGACAAAAAAAGTCTGAAAAATGTCGGACTAAAGAAGTCTGAAAAAAAAGATCTGAAAATTGTCGGACAAAAGAAGTCTGAAAAAAAAATCTGAAAATTGTCGGACAAAAAAAGTCTGAAAAAAATATCTGAAAAATGTCGGACAAAAAAGTCTGAAAAAAAAGATCTGAAAAATGTCGGACAAAAAAAGTCTGAAAAAAATATCTGAAAAATGTCGGACAAAAAAGTCTGAAAAAAAAGATCTGAAAAATGTCGGACAAAAAAAGTCTGAAAAACGTCGGACAAAAAAAGTCTGAAAAATGTCGGACAAAAAAAGTCTGAAAAATGTCGGACAAAAAAAGTCTGAAAAAAATATCTGAAAAATGTCGGACAAAAAAGTCTGAAAAAAAAGATCTGAAAAATGTCGGACAAAAAAAGTCTGAAAAATGTCGGACAAAAAAAGTCTGAAAAATGTCGGACAAAAAAAGTCTGAAAAATGTCGGACAAAAGAAGTCTGAAAAATGTCGGACCAAAGAATTCTGAAAAAACTGTCCGAAAAAAAAAATATGAAAATGTCTGAAACAAAAGTCTGAAAAAAAGATTTGAAAAATGTCTGACAAAAAAAGATCTGAAAATGTCGGACAAAAAAAGTCTGAAAAATGTCGGACAAAAAAAGTCTGAAAAAAAAGATCTGAAAATTGTCGGACCAAAAAAGTCTGGAAAGAATCTCTGAAAAATGTCGGACAAAAGAAGTCTGAAAAAACTGTCCGAAAAAAAAGATCTGAAAATGTCTGAAAAAAATATCTGAAAAATGTCGGACAAAAAAAGTCTGAAAAAAATATCTGAAAAATGTCGGACAAAAAATGTCTGAAAAATGTCGGACAAAAAAAGTCTGAAAAAAAAGATCTGAAAAAAAGTCTGGAAAAAAAGCCCGAAAAAAAGTCTGAAAAATATCGGACAAAAGAAGTTTGAAAAAAAGTCTGAAAAAAAAGATCTGAAAAAAAGATCTGAAAATTGTCAGACAAAAAAAATCTGAAAAAAAATATCTGAA
This sequence comes from Sebastes paucispinis, assembly GCA_036937225.1. Lineage (NCBI taxonomy): Eukaryota > Metazoa > Chordata > Actinopteri > Perciformes > Sebastidae > Sebastes > Sebastes paucispinis. The sequence goes on from JAUPFX010000022.1 coordinate 98,052, forward strand.
AAATGTTGGACTAAAGAAGTCTGAAAAAAACTGTCCGAAAAAAAAGATCTGAAGATTTCTGAAAAAAAAGTCTGAAAAAAATATCTGAAAAATGTCGGACAAAAAAATCTGAAAAAAAAAAGATCTGAAAAATGTCCGACAAAAAATGTCTGAAAAATGTCGGACAAAAAATGTCTGAAAAATGTCGGACAAAAAAAGTCTGAAAAAAAAGATCTGAAAAAAAGATCTGAAAAATGTCGGACAAAAGAAGTCTGAAAAAAAAGATCTGAAAATTGTCGGACAAAAAAAGTCTGAAAAAAAAGATCTGAAAAAAAGTCTGGAAAAAAAGCCCGAAAAAAAGTCTGAAAAATGTCGGACAAAAGAAGTCTGAAAAATGTCGGACAAAAGAAGTTTGAAAAAAAGTCTGAAAAAAAATATCTGAAAAAAAGATCTGAAAAATGTTGGACAAAAAAAGTTTGAAAAAAAAGATCTGAAAATTGTCGGACAAAAAAAGTCTGAAAAAAAAGATCTGAAAAAGATCGGACAATAGAATTCTGAAAAAAACTTCTATTGACTTTTTTTTTGGCCAATGATTCAGACTCATTGCCTCCACAAAGTAGGTCAGTGGAAGGTTTGAGGGAGGGCCAAGGCGGGATCTCGTGGCAAATCGGAAGACGCCTGTTCCACTTCCTCGCAGGCTGCAGACGAGGAGAGTTTCTCCCATCGGGACAGGTCCCCTCTTCGGGCCAGCCCGGGAGATGGCGGCCAGCGCTGTGGCTTCTGTCACGCTGGGGATGAAGAAAATGAAACGAGGGGCATGATTCATACCGATAACTCAAAAAAAGTGGCGGCACACAACAAGTGTATGCTTTTTTTCATCGGGGACAGTGCAGCTGACCACAACGTCACGGGCTGAATTTGGAAATTTTGAATTAGAATTAGACTTTTTTCATTATTTTTTTCAACATATGATATATACAATATTGTATTTTTTTCCAAAAAATTTCAAAATGCTATAACTTTTTTTTCATGACATTTTTTGAAAAACTATACTTTGACTTTTTTTCCAAGAAATTTTTCGACATATCATACAATGGATTTTTTTTAAAACAGTTTAAGTAAGTTTAGTGATGAAAACTAAAGTTTTACATGGAATTGAGGTCAGTGTGAAGGTTTGATGCAGAAAAGCCAACTATTATGTAAAAAAAATGTAAAAATATATTCCATTTTCATCCTGTTTTGTATGTTTCCAGTATAACAGATGTGTTTCTGTAAATAAATCACATATTCTTCATATAAATGCACATTTCAGTGTTTCTTGAGGAGAAATGCGTTCCTGACTAGTTTTGGGTGAGAAAGACATATTAAGCGAGTTTAGTGATGAAAACTAGCGTTTTACATGGAATTCAGCTCAGAATGAAGATTTGATACTTGGAAGCGAATTCTAATGTCAAATTTCAGAAAACAATGTTTCTTTTCATATTCTGTCTCTTTTTTGTATGTTTCCAGTATAACAGATGTGTTTCTGTAAATAAATCACATATTCTTCATATAAATGCACATTTCAGTGTTTCTAGAGGAGAAATGCGTTCCTGAGTGGTTTTGGGTGAGAAAGACATATTAAGCGAGTTTAGTGATGAAAACAAGAGTTTTGCATAGAATTGAGCTCAGAATGAAGATTTGATACTTGGAAGCGAATTCTAATGTACAATTTGAGAAAACAATGTTTCTTTTCATATTCTGTCTCTTTTTTGTATGTTTCCAGTATAACAGATGTGTTTCTGTAAATAAATCACATATTCTTCATATAAATGCACATTTCAGTGTTTCTAGAGGAGAAATGCGTTCCTGAGTGTTTTTGGGTGAGAAAGACATATTAAGCGAGTTTAGTGATGAAAACTAGCGTTTTACATGGAATTCAGCTCAGACTGACAGTTTGATGCCTGGAGTCCAAAACTATCATATTAGATTTTGGAAAACTGTGTTCCCTTTCATATGTATCCTTTTTTGTGTGTTTCCAATGCAAGAAATGTTTTTCTGTGAAGAAATTTCACATTTTTCATATGAATCCACTTTTCAGTGTTTCTTGAGGCGAAATGCATTCTTTGGCTTAGTGATGAAAACTAGAGTTGTACATTGTGATCGTATAGTGGTACATTTCAACACAGGTTACAATTACATTGTAAAAGAATAAACATGAAATATATAAAACATATTTCCACATCCACATAGTTATATCAATTTAAAATGAATTAAAGCCGCAAGCGGCAATTCGCGGGTTATAGCCTTTATCGCTCAAAGCGCCCGCCTAGTGGTCGATTTGAATAAAACTTTCAGCATGGCGGAAAATTTAGTCGGTGGACTTTCGTGGTCCAAGAGACTTTTTTGTAGATCACATTCAGCAGCACATGTCTGTCAAATTTCAAATTGATACGACTTATGGTGTGAGGGGGCTGGCCTTGAAAATTGTTATAGCGCCACCATGTGGCCAATTGTTTTCATATTTTATGTGAAGCATTATGACATCATGTACAGTTATGGTACCAAGTCTCATGTCTCTAGCTCATTCCAGCTCACAGCAAATTGAGCAAAGGCATAATTTAGCATAAAATGCTAAATAGGCCACGCCCACATGCACCGATCAATATGACACTATAGATCTTGGTTAATACTTGCCCCCAGAGTATGTGCACCAAATTTGATAAAATTCTGTCCACCGGATCTTGCGATTCAAGTTTCTGATATTTGTGGCGCCCCCTATGTGTCAAGCGGAAAATGCTTTGGTACGCCTCAAGTTTGGAGACGATGGGCCAAAGGCTTGTGAAGTTAGGTCTACTGATGTGCTGAGCCCTGCCCTCTTAAAGTTCATTGGTCAACAGATTCATAACGCAATGAGGTATCAACACGCTTTATGCAACTTTAGATGACATTAGTCCAATAATGATCCATTGAAAATTTGGTAGCAATCAGACGTCAAAAATGTGTTTTTCAAAAAATCCAATATGGCGGAAAATATTTCCAGGTGCACTTTGGAGGTCCAAGAGGCTTTATTGTAGATCACACGGAGTTGCACATATGTGTAACATTTCAAGTCAATCGGACTTACGGTTTGAGGGGCGTGGCCTTTCCAAAATCACATGTTTGGGCGTTAATTACAGCGCCACCATGTGGCCGATTTGAATGAAACTTTCAGCAGATGTTTCAGCTACTCTTGTGAACATATGCTGCAAGTTTGGAGATGATGGGCCAAAGGCTTGTGAAGTTAGGTCTATTGATGTGCTGAGCCCGCCCCTTAAAAATAAATTGGTCAATATCTTCAAAACACAATAACATATCAACAAGCTTTATGCAACCTTGGATGAGCCTGATCCAATAATGATTCGCAGAAAATATGCCAGCAATCAGACCTACGGTTTAGGAGGAGATGTCAAAAATGTGTTTTTCAAAAAATTCAACATGGCGGAAAATTTAGTTGGTGGACTTTCGTGGTCCAAGAGACTTTTTTGTAGATCACATTCAGCAGCACATGGCTGTCAAATTTCAAATTGATACGACTTATGGTGTGAGGGGGCTGGCCTTGAAAATTGTTATAGCGCCACCATGTGGCCAATTGTTTTCATATTTTATGTGAAGCATTATGACATCATGTACAGTTATGGTACCAAGTCTCATGTCTCTAGCTCATTCCAGCTCACAGCAAATTGAGCAAAGGCATAATTTAGCATAAAATGCTAAATAGGCCACGCCCACATGCACCGATCAATATGACACTATAGATCTTGGTTAATACTTGCCCCCAGAGTATGTGCACCAAATTTGATAAAATTCTGTCCACCGGATCTTGCGATTCAAGTTTCTGATATTTGTGGCGCCCCCTATGTGTCAAGCGGAAAATGCTTTGGTACGCCTCAAGTTTGGAGACGATGGGCCAAAGGCTTGTGAAGTTAGGTCTACTGATGTGCTGAGCCCTGCCCTCTTAAAGTTCATTGGTCAACAGATTCATAACGCAATGAGGTATCAACACGCTTTATGCAACTTTAGATGACATTAGTCCAATAATGATCCATTGAAAATTTGGTAGCAATCAGACGTCAAAAATGTGTTTTTCAAAAAATCCAATATGGCGGAAAATATTTCCAGGTGCACTTTGGAGGTCCAAGAGGCTTTATTGTAGATCACACGGAGTTGCACATATGTGTAACATTTCAAGTCAATCGGACTTACGGTTTGAGGGGCGTGGCCTTTCCAAAATCACATGTTTGGGCGTTAATTACAGCGCCACCATGTGGCCGATTGGGGTCATAGTTCTTGAGAAGCAGCTGCACATCATTCCAGTTCCTATGCCAAGTTTCATGTTTCCATCTCTTTCCAGCTCACAGCAAATTGCACTTATTCGGCAGACAACGAATAATAATAATAAATTCACACAAAAACAAACTAACTTAATGTAATGTTTACAAGTGTAGCTAGTGTGTTTCTTTACCCTAAACTCCAAATGTCCCTTAGTTTTTATCTTCCCTCAACAACAGAAGAATCCCACATGCAGCTAACTATGCTCTGCTTCCACCTCCAGGAACGCCATGGAACACATCGGGCACGTTCTGCTCAACAAAGAGAAATGATTGAACACTTTTCCACACTGTGTAACAACTTTAATTATATTGAAAAAAAAGATCTGAAAATTGTCGGACAAAAAAAGTCTGGAAAAAATATCTGAAAAATGTTGGACAAAAGAAGTCTGAAATAACTGTCCGAAAAAAAAGATCTGAAAAATGTCGGACAAAAGAAGTCTGAAAAAAGTCGGACAAAAGGAGTCTGAAAAAAAGATCTGAAATTGTTGGAAAAAAAAAGATCTGAAAATGTCGGAAAAAAGAAGTCTGAAAAAAAAGATCTGAAAATTGTCGGACAAAAAAATCTGAAAAAAAAGATCTGAAAATTGTCGGACAAAAAAAGTCTGAAAAATGTCGGACAAAAAAGTCTGAAAAAAAAGATCTGAAAAATGTCGGACAAAAAAAGTCTGAAAAATGTCGGACAAAAAAAGTCTGAAAAATGTCGGACAAAAAAAATCTGAAAAAAATATCTGAAAAATGTCGGATAAAAGAAGTCTGAAAAAACTGTCTGAAAAAAAAGATCTGAGAATGTCTGAAAAAAATGTCGGACAAAAAAAGTTTGAAAAAAATATCTGAAAAATGTCGGATAAAAGAAGTCTGAAAAAACTGTCTGAAAAAAAAGATCTGAGAATGTCTGAAAAAAATGTCGGACAAAAAAAGTCTGAAAAAAATATCTGAAAAATGTCGGACAAAAGAAGTCTGAAAAAAAAGATCTGAAAAATGTCGGACAAAAGAAGTCTGAAAAATGTCGGACAAAAGAAGTCTGAAAAAAAAGATCTGAAAATTGTCGGACAAAAAAATCTGAAAAAAAAGATCTGAAAAATGTCGGACAAAAGAAGTCTGAAAAAACTGTCCGAAAAAAAAGATCTGAAAATGTCTGAAAAAAAAGATCTGAAAAATGTCGGACAAAAAAAGTCTGAAAAAAAAGATCTGAAAAAAAGTCTGGAAACAAAGCCCGAAAAAAAGTCTGAAAAATGTCGGACTAAAGAAGTCTGAAAAAAAAGATCTGAAAATTGTCGGACAAAAAAAGTCTGAAAAAAAAGATATGAAAATGTCGGACCAAAAAAGTCTGGAAAGAATCTCTGAAAAAAGAAGTCTGAAAAAACTGTCCGAAAAAAAAGATCTGAAAATGTCTGAAAAAAAAGATCTGAAAAAAAGATCTGAAAAATGTCGGACAAAAAAATCTGAAAAAAAAGATCTGAAAAATGTCGGACAAAAAAATCTGAAAAAAAAGATCTGAAAATGTCTGAAAAAAATATCTGAAAAATGTCGGACAAAAAAAGTCTGAAAAATGTCGGACAAAAGAAGTCTGAAAAAAAAGATCTGAAAAAAAGTCTGGAAACAAAGCCCGAAAAAAAGTCTGAAAAATGTCGGACAAAAGAAGTCTGAAAAATGTCGGACAAAAGAAGATCTGAAAAATGTCAGACAAAAGAAGTCTGAAAAATGTCGGACAAAAGAAGATCTGAAAAATGTCGGACAAAAAAAGATCTGAAAAATGTCGGACAAAAGAAGTCTGAAAAAAAAGATCTGAAAATTGTCGGACAAAAAAAGTCTGAAAAATGTCGGACAAAAAAAGTCTGAAAAAAAATATGAAAAAAAATATCTGAAAAAAAGATCTGAAAAATGTTGGACAAAAAAAGTTTGAAAAAAAATATGAAAAAAAATATCTGAAAAAAAGATCTGAAAAATGTTGGACAAAAAAAGTTTAAAAAAAAAGATCTGAAAATTGTCGGACAAAAAAATCTGAAAAAAAAGATCTGAAAAATGTCGGACAAAAAAAGTCTGAAAAATGTCGGACTAAAGAACTCTGAAAAAAAAGATCTGAAAATTGTCGGACAAAAAAAGTCTGAAAAATGTCGGACAAAAGAAGTCTGAAAAAAAAGATCTGAAAAATGTCGGACAAAAAAAGTCTGAAAAAAAAGATCTGAAAAATGTCGGACAAAAAAATTCTGAAAAATATCGGACAAAAGAAGTCTGAAAAATGTCGGACAAAAAAATCTGAAAAAAAAGATTTGAAAAATGTCGGCCAAAAAAATCTGAAAAATGTCGGACAAAAAAAGTCTGAAAAATGTCGGACAAAAAAAGTCTGAAAAAAAAGATATGAAAATGTCGGACCAAAAAAGTCTGGAAAGAATCTCTGAAAAATGTCGGACAAAAGAAGTCTGAAAAAACTGTCCGAAAAAAAAGATCTGAAAATGTCGGACAAAAAAAGATCTGAAAAATGTCGGACAAAAAAAGTCTGAAAAATGTCGGACTAAAGAACTCTGAAAAAAAAGATCTGAAAAATGTCGGACAAAAAAAGTCTGGAAAATGTCGGACAAAAAAGTCTGAAAAAAAAGATCTGAAAAATGTCGGACAAAAAAACTCTGAAAAAAGTCGGACAAAAAAAGTCTGAAAAAAAAGATCTGAAAAAAAGTCTGGCAAAAAAGCCCGAAAAAAATTCTGAAAAATGTCGGACTAAAGAAGTTGGAAAAAAAGTCTGAAAAAAAATATCTGAAAAAAAGATCTGAAAAATGTCGGACAAAAGAAGTCTGAAAAAACTGTCCGAAAAAAAATATCTGAAAATATCTGAAAAAAAAGATCTTAAAAAAAAATTTGAAAAATGTCGGACAAAAAAATCTGAAAAAAGTCGGACAAAAAAATCTGAAAAAAAATATCTGAAAAATGTCGGACAAAAGAAGTCTGAAAAAAAAGATCTGAAAAATGTCGGACAAAAGAATTCTGAAAAAAAAGATCTGAAAAATGTCGGACAAAAAAAGTCTGAAAAAAAAGATCTGAAAAAAAGTCTGGAAAAAAAGCCCGAAAAAAAGTCTGAAAAATGTCGGACTAAAGAAGTTGGAAAAAAAGTCTGAAAAAAAATATCTGAAAAAAAGATCTGAAAAATGTCGGACAAAAGAAGTCTGAAAAAACTGTCCGAAAAAAAATATCTGAAAATATCTGAAAAAAAAGATCTTAAAAAAAAATTTGAAAAATGTCGGACAAAGAAATCTGAAAAAAAAGATCTGAAAAATGTCGGACAAAAGAATTCTGAAAAAAAAGATCTGAAAAATGTCGGACAAAAAAAGATCTGAAAAATATCGGACAAAAAAATCTGAAAAAAAAGATCTGAAAAATGTCGGACAAAAGAATTCTGAAAAAAAAGATCTGAAAAATGTCGGACAAAAGAATTCTGAAAAAAAAGATCTGAAAAATGTCGGACAAAAAAAGATCTGAAAAATATCGGACAAAAAAATCTGAAAAAAAAGATCTGAAAAGTGTCGGACAAAAGAATTCTGAAAAAAAAGATCTGAAAAATGTCGGACAGAAGAATTCTGAAAAAAAAGATCTGAAAAATGCCGGACAAAAAAAGATCTGAAAAATATCGGACAAAAAAATCTGAAAAAAAAGATCTGAAAAATTTCTGAAAAAAAAGTCGGACAAAAGAAGTCTGAAAAAAATATCTGAAAAATGTCGGACAAAAAAAGTCTGTAAAAAAAGATCTGAAAAATGTCGGACAAAAAAAGTCGGACAAAAAAATCTGAAAAAAAATATCTGAAAAATGTCGGACAAAAGAAGTCTGAAAAAAAAGATCTGAAAAATGTCGGACAAAAAAAGTCTGAAAAATGTCGGACAAAAGAAGTCTGAAAAAAATATCTGAAAAATGTCGGACAAAAGAAGTCTGAAAAAAATATCTGAAAAATGTCGGACAAAAGAAGTCTGAAAAAAATATCTGAAAAATGTCGGATAAAAGAATTCTGAAAAAACTGTCCGAAAAAAAAAATATGAAAATGTCTGAAAAAAAAGATGTGAAAAAAAGATCAGAAAATTGTCGAACAAAAAAAGTCTGAAAAAAAAGATCTGAAAATGTCTGAAAAAAAGATCTGAAAAATGTCGGACAAAAAAAGTCTGAAAAATGTCGGACAAAAAAAGTCTGAAAAAAAAGATCTGAAAAATGGCGGACAAAAAAAGTCTGAAAAATGTTGGACAAAAAAGTTTAAAAAAAAAGATCTCAAAATTGTCGAACAAAAAAAGTCTGAAAAAAAAGATCTGAAAATGTCTGAAAAAAATATCTGAAAAATGTCGGACAAAAAAAGTCTGTAAAAAAAGATCTGAAAAATGTCGGACAAAAAAACTCTGAAAAAAGTCGGACAAAAAAATCTGAAAAAAAATATCTGAAAAATGTCGGACAAAAGAAGTCTGAAAAAAAAGATCTGAAAAATGTCGGACAAAAGAATTCTGAAAAAAAAGATCTGAAAAATGTCGGACAAAAAAAGTCTGAAAAAAAAGATCTGAAAAAAAGTCTGGAAAAAAAGCCCGAAAAAAAGTCTGAAAAATGTCGGACTAAAGAAGTTGGAAAAAAAGTCTGAAAAAAAATATCTGAAAAAAAGATCTGAAAAATGTCGGACAAAAGAAGTCTGAAAAAACTGTCCGAAAAAAAATATCTGAAAATATCTGAAAAAAAAGATCTTAAAAAAAAATTTGAAAAATGTCGGACAAAAAAATCTGAAAAAAGTCGGACAAAAAAATCTGAAAAACAATATCTGAAAAATGTCGGACAAAAGAAGTCGGAAAAAAAAGATCTGAAAAATGTCGGACAAAAGAATTCTGAAAAAAAAGATCTGAAAAATGTCGGACAAAAAAAGTCTGAAAAAAAAGATCTGAAAAAAAGTCTGGAAAAAAAGCCCGAAAAAAAGTCTGAAAAATGTCGGACTAAAGAAGTTGGAAAAAAAGTCTGAAAAAAAATATCTGAAAAAAAGATCTGAAAAATGTCGGACAAAAGAAGTCTGAAAAAACTGTCCGAAAAAAAATATCTGAAAATATCTGAAAAAAAAGATCTTAAAAAAAAATTTGAAAAATGTCGGACAAAGAAATCTGAAAAAAAAGATCTGAAAAATGTCGGACAAAAGAATTCTGAAAAAAAAGATCTGAAAAATGTCGGACAAAAAAAGATCTGAAAAATATCGGACAAAAAAATCTGAAAAAAAAGATCTGAAAAATGTCGGACAAAAGAATTCTGAAAAAAAAGATCTGAAAAATGTCGGACAGAAGAATTCTGAAAAAAAAGATCTGAAAAATGCCGGACAAAAAAAGATCTGAAAAATATCGGACAAAAAAATCTGAAAAAAAAGATCTGAAAAATTTCTGAAAAAAAAGTCGGACAAAAGAAGTCTGAAAAAAATATCTGAAAAATGTCGGACAAAAAAAGTCTGTAAAAAAAGATCTGAAAAATGTCGGACAAAAAAAGTCGGACAAAAAAATCTGAAAAAAAATATCTGAAAAATGTCGGACAAAAGAATTCTGAAAAAAAAGATCTGAAAAATGTCGGACAAAAAAAGATCTGAAAATATCTGAAAAAAAAGATCTTAAAAAAAAATTTGAAAAATGTCGGACAAAGAAATCTGAAAAAAAAGATCTGAAAAATGTCGGACAAAAGAATTCTGAAAAAAAAGATCTGAAAAATGTCGGACAAAAAAAGATCTGAAAAATATCGGACAAAAAAATCTGAAAAAAAAGATCTGAAAAATGTCGGACAAAAGAATTCTGAAAAAAAAGATCTGAAAAATGTCGGACAGAAGAATTCTGAAAAAAAAGATCTGAAAAATGCCGGACAAAAAAAGATCTGAAAAATATCGGACAAAAAAATCTGAAAAAAAAGATCTGAAAAATTTCTGAAAAAAAAGTCGGACAAAAGAAGTCTGAAAAAAATATCTGAAAAATGTCGGACAAAAAAAGTCTGTAAAAAAAGATCTGAAAAATGTCGGACAAAAAAAGTCGGACAAAAAAATCTGAAAAAAAATATCTGAAAAATGTCGGACAAAAGAAGTCTGAAAAAAAAGATCTGAAAAATGTCGGACAAAAAAAGTCTGAAAAATGTCGGACAAAAAAAGTCTGAAAAAAAAGATCTGAAAATTGTCGGACAAAAAAATCTGAAAAAAAAGATCTGAAAAATGTCGGACAAAAAAAGTCTGAAAATAAAGATCTGAAAAATGTCAGACAAAAAAAGTCTGAAAAATGTCGGACAAAAGAAGTCTGAAAAAAAAGATTTGAAAAATGTCGGACAAAAAAAGTCTGAAAAATGTCGGACAAAAAAAGTCCGAAAAAAAAGATCTGAAAATGTCTGAAAAAAATATCTGAAAAATGTCGGATAAAAGAAGTCTGAAAAAAAAGTCTGAAAAAAAAGATCAGAAAAATGTCGGACAAAAAAGTCTGAAAAATGTCGGACAAAAAAGTCTGAAAAATGTCGGAAAAAAGAAGTCTGAACAAAAAGATCTGAAAATTGTCGGACAAAAAAAGTCTGGAAAGAATCTCTTAAAAATGTCGGACAAAAAAAGTCTGAAAAAAAAGATCTGAGAAATGTCGGACAAAAAAAGTCTGAAAAAAAAGATCTGAAAAATGTCGGACAAAAAAAGTCTGAAAAATGTCGGACAAAAGAAGTCTGAACAAAAAGATCTGAAAATTGTCGGACAAAAAAAGTCTGGAAAGAATCTCTTAAAAATGTCGGACAGTAAAAGTCTGAAAAAAAAGATCTGAAAAATGTCGGACAAAAAAAGTCTGAAAAATGTCGGACAAAAGAAGTCTGAACAAAAAGATCTGAAAATTGTCGGACAAAAAAAGTCTGAAAAAAAAGATATGAAAATGTCGGAACAAAAAAGTCTGGAAAGAATCTTTGAAAAATGTCGGACAAAAGAAGTCTGAAAAAACTGTCCTAAAAAAAATATCTGAAAATGTCTGAAAAAAAAGTCTGAAAAATGTCGGACAAAAAAAGTCTGAAAAAAATATCTGAAAAATGTCGGACAAAAAAAGTCTGAAAAAAAAGATCTGAGAATGTCTGAAACAAAAGTCTGAAAAAAAGATTTGAAAAATGTCGGACAAAAAAAGATCTGAAAATGTCGGACAAAAAAAGTCTGAAAAATGTCGGATAAAAAAAGTCTGAACAAAAAGATCTGAAAATTGTCGGACAAAAAAAGTCTGAAAAAAAAGATATGAAAATGTCGGACCAAAAAAGTCTGGAAAGAATCTCTGAAAAATGTCGGACAAAAGAAGTTTGAAAAAAAGTCTGAAAAAAAAGATCTGAAAAAAATATCTGAAAAATGTTGGACAAAAGAAGTCTGAAAAAAACTGTCCGAAAAAAAAGATCTGAAAATTTCTGAAAAAAAAGTCTGAAAAAAAAGATCTGAAAAAGATCGGACAATAGAATTCTGAAAAAACTTCTATTGACTTTTTTTTTGGCCAATGATGCAGACTCATTGCCTCCACAAAGTAGATCAGTGGAAGGTTTGAGGGAGGGCCAAGGCGGGATCTCGTGGCAAATCGGAAGACGCCTGTTCCACTTCCTCGCAGGCTGCAGACGAGGAGTTTCTCCCATCGGGACAGGTCCCCTCTTCGGGCCAGCCCGGGAGATGGCGGCCAGCGCTGTGGCTTCTGTCACGCTGGGGATGAAGAAAATGAAACGAGGGGCATGATTCATACCGATAACTCAAAAAAAGTGGCGGCACACAACAAGTGTATGCTTTTTTTCATCGGGGACAGTGCAGCTGACCACAACGTCACGGGCTGAATTTGGAAATTTTGAATTAGAATTAGACTTTTTTCATTATTTTTTTCAACATATGATATATACAATATTGTATTTTTTTCCAAAAAATTTCAAAATGCTATAACTTTTTTTTCATGACATTTTTTGAAAAACTATACTTTGACTTTTTTTCCAAGAAATTTTTCGACATATCATACAATGGATTTTTTTTAAAACAGTTTAAGCAAGTTTAGTGATGAAAACTAAAGTTTTACATGGCATTGAGGTAAGTGTGAAGGTTTGATGCAGAAAAGCCAACTATTATGTAAAGAAATTGTAAAAATATATTCCATTTCCATCCTGTTTTGTATGTTTCCAGTATAACAGATGTGTTTCTGTAAATAAATCACATATTCTTCATATAAATGCACATTTCAGTGTTTCTTGAGGAGAAATGCGTTCCTGAGTGGTTTTGGATGAGAAAGACATATTAAGCGAGTTTAGTGATGAAAACAAGAGTTTTGCATAGAATTCAGCTCAGAATGAAGATTTGATACTTGGAAGCGAATTCTAATGTAAAATTTGAGAAAACAATGTTTCTTTTCATATTCTGTCTCTTTTTTGTATGTTTCCAGTATAACAGATGTGTTTCTGTAAATAAATCACATATTCTTCATATAAATGCACATTTCAGTGTTTCTAGAGGAGAAATGCGTTCCTGAGTGTTTTTGGGTGAGAAAGACATATTAAGCGAGTTTAGTGATGAAAACTAGCGTTTTACATGGAATTCAGCTCAGAATGAAGATTTGATACTTGGAAGCGAATTCTAATGTCAAATTTGAGAAAACAATGTTTCTTTTCATATTCTGTCTCTTTTTTGTATGTTTCCAGTATAACAGATGTGTTTCTGTAAATAAATCACATATTCTTCATATAAATGCACGTTTCAGTGTTTCTTGAGGAGAAATGCGTTCCTGAGTGTTTTTGGGTGAGAAAGACATATTAAGCGAGTTTAGTGATGAAAACAAGAGTTTTGCATAGAATTGAGCTCAGAATGAAGATTTGATACTTGGAAGCGAATTCTAATGTAAAATTTGAGAAAACAATGTTTCTTTTCATATTCTGTCTCTTTTTTTGTATGTTTCCAGTATAACAGATGTGTTTCTGTAAATAAATCACATATTCTTCATATAAATGCACATTTCAGTGTTTCTAGAGGAGAAATGCGTTCCTGAGTGTTTTTGGGTGAGAAAGACATATTAAGCGAGTTTAGTGATGAAAACTAGCGTTTTACATGGAATTCAGCTCAGACTGACAGTTTGATGCCTGGAGTCCAAAACTATCATATTAGATTTTGGAAAACTGTGTTCCCTTTCATATTTATCCTTTTTTGTGTGTTTCCAATGCAAGAAATGTTTTTCTGTGAAGAAATTTCACATTTTTCATATGAATCCACTTTTCAGTGTTTCTTGAGGCGAAATGCATTCTTTGGCTTAGTGATGAAAACTAGAGTTGTACATTGTGATCGTATAGTGGTACATTTCAACACAGGTTACAATTACATTGTAAAAGAATAAACATGAAATATATAAAACATATTTCCACATCCACATAGTTATATCAATTTAAAATGAATTAAAGCCGCAAGCGGCAATTCGCGGGTTATAGCCTTTATCGCTCAAAGCGCCCGCCTAGTGGTCGATTTGAATAAAACTTTCAGCATGGCGGAAAATTTAGTCGGTGGACTTTCGTGGTCCAAGAGACTTTTTTGTAGATCACATTCAGCAGCACATGTCTGTCAAATTTCAAATTGATACGACTTATGGTGTGAGGGGGCTGGCCTTGAAAATTGTTATAGCGCCACCATGTGGCCAATTGTTTTCATATTTTATGTGAAGCATTATGACATCATGTACAGTTATGGTACCAAGTCTCATGTCTCTAGCTCATTCCAGCTCACAGCAAATTGAGCAAAGGCATAATTTAGCATAAAATGCTAAATAGGCCACGCCCACATGCACCGATCAATATGACACTATAGATCTTGGTTAATACTTGCCCCCAGAGTATGTGCACCAAATTTGATAAAATTCTGTCCACCGGATCTTGCGATTCAAGTTTCTGATATTTGTGGCGCCCCCTATGTGTCAAGCGGAAAATGCTTTGGTACGCCTCAAGTTTGGAGACGATGGGCCAAAGGCTTGTGAAGTTAGGTCTACTGATGTGCTGAGCCCTGCCCTCTTAAAGTTCATTGGTCAACAGATTCATAACGCAATGAGGTATCAACACGCTTTATGCAACTTTAGATGACATTAGTCCAATAATGATCCATTGAAAATTTGGTAGCAATCAGACGTCAAAAATGTGTTTTTCAAAAAATCCAATATGGCGGAAAATATTTCCAGGTGCACTTTGGAGGTCCAAGAGGCTTTATTGTAGATCACACGGAGTTGCACATATGTGTCACATTTCAAGTCAATCGGACTTACGGTTTGAGGGGCGTGGCCTTTCCAAAATCACATGTTTGGGCGTTAATTACAGCGCCACCATGTGGCCGATTGGGGTCATAGTTCTTGAGAAGCAGCTGCACATCATTCCAGTTCCTATGCCAAGTTTCATGTTTCCATCTCTTTCCAGCTCACAGCAAATTGCACTTATTCGGCAGACAACGAATAATAATAATAAATTCACACAAAAACAAACTAACTTAATGTAATGTTTACAAGTGTAGCTAGTGTGTTTCTTTACCCTAAAATCCAAATGTCCCTTAGTTTTTATCTTCCCTCAACAACAGAAGAATCCCACATGCAGCTAACTATGCTCTGCTTCCACCTCCAGGAACGCCATGGAACACATCGGGCACGTTCCGCTCAACAAAGAGAAATGATTGAACACTTTTCCACACTGTGTAACAACTTTAATTATATTGAAAAAAAAGATCTGAAAATTGTCGGACAAAAAAAGTCTGAAAAATGTCGGACAAAAGAAGTCTGAAAAAAAAGGTCTGAAAAATGTCGGACAAAAGAAGTCTGAAAAAAAAGATCTGAAAATTGTCGGACAAAAAAAGTCTGAAAAATGTCAGACAAAAGAAGTCTGAAAAATGTCGGACAAAAGAAGTCTGAATAAAAGATCTGAAATTGTTGGAAAAAAAAAGATCTGAAAAAAATATCTGAAAAATTTCAGACAAAAAAAGTCTGAAAAAAAAGATCTGAAAATGTCGGACAAAAGAAGTCTGAAAAAAAGATCTGAAATTGTAGGAAAAAAAAAGATCTGAAAAATTTCGGACAAAAAAAGTCTGAAAAAAATATCTGAAAAATGTCGGACAAAAAAAGTCTGAAAAAAAGATCTGAAAATGTCTGAAAAAAATGTCGGACAAAAGATGTCTGAAAAAAAAGATCAGAAAATTGTCGGACAAAAAAAGTCTGAAAAATGTCGGACTAAAGAAGTCTGAAAAAAAAGATCTGAAAATTGTCGGACAAAAAAAGTCTAAAGAATGTCGGACAAAAAAGTCTGAAAAATGTCGGACAAAAAAAGTCTGAACAATGTCGGACAAAAAAAGTCTGAAAAAAAGATCTGAAAATTGTCGGACAAAAAAAGTCTAGAAAGTATATCTGAAAAATGTCGGACAAAAGAAGTCTGAAAAAAAGATCTGAAAATTGTCGGACAAAAAAAGTCTAGAAAGTATATCTGAAAAATGTCAAACAAAAAGAGTCTGAAAAAAAAGTCTGAAACAAAATAACTGAAAAAAATATCTGAAAAATGACGGACAAAAAAAGTTTGAAAAAACTGTCCAAAAAAAAGAACTAAAAATGTCTGAAAAAAAAGTCTGAAAAAAAATATCTGAAAAATGTCGGATAAAAGAAGTCTGAAAAAACTGTCCAAAAAAAAGATCTGAAAATGTCTGAAAAAAATGTCGGACAAAAAAAGTCTGAAAAAAAAGATCTGAAAAATGTCGGACAAAAAAAGTCTGAAAAATGTCGGACAAAAGAAGTCTGAAAAAAAAGATCTGAAAATGTCTGAAAAAAAAGTCTGAAAAATGTCGGAAAAAAAAAAAGTCTGAAAAAAAAGATCTGAAAAATGTCGGACAAAAAAAGTCTGAAAAATGTCGGACAAAAGAAGTCGGAAAAAAAAGATCTGAAAAATGTCGGACAAAAAAAGTCTGAAAAATGTCGGACAAAAGAAGTCTGAAAAATGTCGGACAAAAGAAATCTGAAAAATGTCGGACAAAAGAAGTCTGAAAAAAAAGATCTGAAAATTGTCGGACAAAAAAAGTCTGAAAAATGTCGGACAAAAGAAGTCTGAAAAAAAAGATCTGAAAATATCTGAAAAAAATATCTGAAAAATGTCGGATAAAAGAAGTCTGAAAAAACTGTCCGAAAAAAAAGATCTGAAAATATCTGAAAAAAATGTCGGACAAAAAAATCTGAAAAAAAAGATCTGAAAATTGTCGGACAAAAAAATCTGAAAAAAAAGATCTGAAAATTGTCGGACAAAAAAATCTGAAAAAAAAGATCTGAAAATTGTCGGACAAAAGAAGTCTGAAAAATGTCGGACAAAAGAAGTCCGAAAAAAAAGATCTGAAAAATGTCGGACAAAAGAAGTCTGAAAAATGTCGGACAAAAGAAGTCTGAAAAATGTCGGACAAAAGAAGTCTGAAAAAAAAGATCTGAAAATTGTCGGACAAAAAAAGTCTGAAAAATGTCGGACAAAAGAAGTCTGAAAAAAAAGATCTGAAAATGTCTGAAAAAAAAGTCTGAAAAATGTCGGACAAAAGAAGTCTGAAAATTGTCGGACAAAAAAAGTCTGAAAAATGTCGGACTAAAGAAGTCTGAAAAAAAAGATCTGAAAATTGTCGGACAAAAAAAGTCTGAAAAAAAGATCTGAAAATTGTCGGACAAAAAAAGTCTGAAAAAAATATCTGAAAAATGTCGGACAAAAAAGTCTGAAAAAAAAGATCTGAAAAATGTCGGACAAAAAAAGTCTGAAAAATGTCGGACAAAAAAAGTCTGAAAAAAAAGTCTGAAAAATGTCGGACAAAAAAAGTCTGAAAAATGTCGGACAAAAAAAGTCTGAAAAATGTCGGACAAAAGAAGTCTGAAAAATGTCGGACAAAAGAAGTCTGAAAAATGTCGGACAAAAAAGTCTGAAAAAAAAGATCTGAAAAATGTCGGACAAAAGAAGTCTGAAAAATGTCGGACAAAAGAAGTCTGAAAAATGTCGGACAAAAAAAGTCTGAAAAAAATATCTGAAAAATGTCGGACAAAAAAAGTCTGAAAAATGTCGGACAAAAGAAGTCTGAAGAAAAAGATCTGAAAAATGTCGGACAAAAAAAGTCTGAAAAATGTCGGACAAAAAAAGTCTGGAAAGAATCTCTGAAAAATGTCGGACAAAAAAAGTCTGAAAAAAAAGATATTAAAAATGTCGGACAAAAAAAGTCTGAAAAATGTCGGACAAAAAAATCTGAAAAAAAAGATCTGAAAAATGTCGGACAAAAAAAGTCTGAAAAATGTCGGACAAAAGAAGTCTGAAAAATGTCGGACAAAAGAAGTCTGAAAAAAAAGATCTGAAAATTGTCGGACAAAAAAAGTCTGAAAAATGTCGGACAAAAGAAGTCTGAAAAAAAAGATCTGAAAAATGTCGGACAAAAGAAGTCTGAAAAAAAAGATCTGAAAAATGTCGGACAAAAGAAGTCTGAAAAAAAAGATTTGAAAAATGTCGGACAAAAAAAGTCTGAAAAATGTCGGACAAAAAAAGTCTGGAAAGAATCTCTGAAAAATGTCGGACAAAAAAAGTCTGAAAAAAAAGATATTAAAAATGTCGGACAAAAAAAGTCTGAAAAATGTCGGACAAAAAAATCTGAAAAAAAAGATCTGAAAAATGTCGGACAAAAAAAGTCTGAAAAATGTCGGACAAAAGAAGTCTGAAAAATGTCGGACAAAAGAAGTCTGAAAAAAAAGATCTGAAAATTGTCGGACAAAAAAAGTCTGAAAAATGTCGGACAAAAGAAGTCTGAAAAAAAAGATCTGAAAAATGTCGGACAAAAGAAGTCTGAAAAAAAAGATCTGAAAAATGTCGGACAAAAGAAGTCTGAAAAAAAAGATTTGAAAAATGTCGGACAAAAAAAGTCTGAAAAATGTCGGACAAAAAAAGTCTGGAAAGAATCTCTGAAAAATGTCGGACAAAAAAAGTCTGAAAAAAAAGATCTGAAAAATGTCGGACAAAAAAAGTCTGAAAAATGTCGGACAAAAAAAGTCTGAAAAATGTCGGACAAAAAAAGTCTGAAAAATGTCGGACAAAAAAAGTCTGGAAAGAATCTCTTAACAATGTCGGACAAAAAAAGTCTGAAAAAAAAGATCTGAAAAATGTCGGACAAAAAAAGTCTGAAAAAAAAGATCTGAAAAATGTCGGACAAAAGAAGTCTGAAAAATGTCGGACAAAAGAAGTCTGAAAAAAAAGATCTGAAAATTGTCGGACAAAAAAAGTCTGAAAAATGTCGGACAAAAGAAGTCTGAAAAAAAAGATCTGAAAATATCTGAAAAAAATATCTGAAAAATGTCGGATAAAAGAAGTCTGAAAAAACTGTCCGAAAAAAAAGATCTGAAAATATCTGAAAAAAATGTCGGACAAAAAAATCTGAAAAAAAAGATCTGAAAATTGTCGGACAAAAAAATCTGAAAAAAAAGATCTGAAAATTGTCGGACAAAAAAATCTGAAAAAAAAGATCTGAAAATTGTCGGACAAAAGAAGTCTGAAAAATGTCGGACAAAAGAAGTCCGAAAAAAAAGATCTGAAAAATGTCGGACAAAAGAAGTCTGAAAAATGTCGGACAAAAGAAGTCTGAAAAATGTCGGACAAAAGAAGTCTGAAAAAAAAGATCTGAAAATTGTCGGACAAAAAAAGTCTGAAAAATGTCGGACAAAAGAAGTCTGAAAAAAAAGATCTGAAAATGTCTGAAAAAAAAGTCTGAAAAATGTCGGACAAAAGAAGTCTGAAAATTGTCGGACAAAAAAAGTCTGAAAAATGTCGGACTAAAGAAGTCTGAAAAAAAAGATCTGAAAATTGTCGGACAAAAAAAGTCTGAAAAAAAGATCTGAAAATTGTCGGACAAAAAAAGTCTGAAAAAAATATCTGAAAAATGTCGGACAAAAAAGTCTGAAAAAAAAGATCTGAAAAATGTCGGACAAAAAAAGTCTGAAAAATGTCGGACAAAAAAAGTCTGAAAAAAAAGATCTGAAAAATGTCGGACAAAAAAAGTCTGAAAAATGTCGGACAAAAAAAGTCTGAAAAATGTCGGACAAAAAAAGTCTGAAAAATGTCGGACAAAAGAAGTCTGAAAAATGTCGGACAAAAGAAGTCTGAAAAATGTCGGACAAAAAAGTCTGAAAAAAAAGATCTGAAAAATGTCGGACAAAAGAAGTCTGAAAAATGTCGGACAAAAGAAGTCTGAAAAATGTCGGACAAAAAAAGTCTGAAAAAAATATCTGAAAAATGTCGGACAAAAAAATCTGAAAAAAAAGATCTGAAAAATGTCGGACAAAAAAAGTCTGAAAAATGTCGGACAAAAGAAGTCTGAAGAAAAAGATCTGAAAAATTTCGGACAAAAAAAGTCTGAAAAATGTCGGACAAAAAAAGTCTGGAAAGAATCTCTGAAAAATGTCGGACAAAAAAAGTCTGAAAAAAAAGATATTAAAAATGTCGGACAAAAAAAGTCTGAAAAATGTCGGACAAAAAAAGCCTGAAAAAAAAGATCTGAAAAATGTCGGACAAAAAAAGTCTGAAAAATGTCGGACAAAAAAATCTGAAAAAAAAGATCTGAAAAATGTCGGACAAAAAAAGTCTGAAAAATGTCGGACAAAAGAAGTCTGAAAAATGTCGGACAAAAGAAGTCTGAAAAAAAAGATCTGAAAATTGTCGGACAAAAAAAGTCTGAAAAATGTCGGACAAAAGAAGTCTGAAAAAAAAGATCTGAAAAATGTCGGACAAAAGAAGTCTGAAAAAAAAGATCTGAAAAATGTCGGACAAAAGAAGTCTGAAAAAAAAGATTTGAAAAATGTCGGACAAAAAAAGTCTGAAAAATGTCGGACAAAAAAAGTCTGGAAAGAATCTCTGAAAAATGTCGGACAAAAAAAGTCTGAAAAAAAAGATCTGAAAAATGTCGGACAAAAAAAGTCTGAAAAATGTCGGACAAAAAAAGTCTGAAAAATGTCGGACAAAAAAAGTCTGAAAAATGTCGGACAAAAAAAGTCTGAAAAATGTCGGACAAAAAAAGTCTGGAAAGAATCTCTTAACAATGTCGGACAAAAAAAGTCTGAAAAAAAAGATCTGAAAAATGTCGGACAAAAAAAGTCTGAAAAAAAAGATCTGAAAAATGTCGGACAAAAGAAGTCTGAAAAAACTGTCCGAAAAAAAAGATCTGAAAATGTCTGAAAAAAATGTCGGACAAAAAAAGTCTGAAAAAAAAGATCTGAAAAATGTCGGACAAAAAAACTCTGAAAAATGTCGGACAAAAGAAGTCTGAAAAAAAAGATCTGAAAATTGTCGGACAAAAAAATCTGAAAAAAAAGATCTGAAAAATGTCGGACAAAAAAAGTCTGAAAAATGTCAGACAAAAAAAGTCTGAAAAAAAAGATCTGTAAAATGTCGGACAAAAAAAGTCTGAAAAATGTCGGACAAAAAAAGTCTGAAAAAAAAGATCTGAAAATTGTCGGACAAAAAAATCTGAAAAAAAAGATCTGAAAATTGTCGGACAAAAGAAGTCTGAAAAATGTCGGACAAAAGAAGTCCGAAAAAAAAGATCTGAAAAATGTCGGACAAAAGAAGTCTGAAAAATGTCGGACAAAAGAAGTCTGAAAAATGTCGGACAAAAGAAGTCTGAAAAAAAAGATCTGAAAATTGTCGGACAAAAAAAGTCTGAAAAATGTCGGACAAAAGAAGTCTGAAAAAAAAGATCTGAAAATGTCTGAAAAAAAAGTCTGAAAAATGTCGGACAAAAGAAGTCTGAAAAATGTCGGACTAAAGAAGTCTGAAAAAAAAGATCTGAAAATTGTCGGACAAAAAAAGTCTGAAAAAAATATCTGAAAAATGTCGGACAAAAAAGTCTGAAAAAAAAGATCTGAAAAATGTCGGACAAAAAAAGTCTGAAAAATGTCGGACAAAAAAAGTCTGAAAAAAAAGATCTGAAAAATGTCGGACAAAAGAAGTCCGAAAAAAAAGATCTGAAAAATGTCGGACAAAAGAAGTCTGAAAAATGTCGGACAAAAGAAGTCTGAAAAATGTCGGACAAAAGAAGTCTGAAAAAAAAGATCTGAAAATTGTCGGACAAAAAAAGTCTGAAAAATGTCGGACAAAAGAAGTCTGAAAAAAAAGATCTGAAAATGTCTGAAAAAAAAGTCTGAAAAATGTCGGACAAAAGAAGTCTGAAAAATGTCGGACAAAAGAAGTCTGAAAAAAAATATCTGAAAATTGTCGGACAAAAAAAGTCTGAAAAAAATATCTGAAAACTGTCGGAAAAAAAAGTCTGAAAAAAAAGATCTGAAAAATGTCGGACAAAAAAAGTCTGAAAAATGTCGGACAAAAAAAGTCTGAAAAATGTCGGACAAAAAAAGTCTGAAAAAAAAGATCTGAAAAATGTCGGACAAAAAAAGTCTGAAAAATGTCGGACAAAAAAAGTCTGAAAAATGTCGGACAAAAAAAGTCTGAAAAAAAAGATCTGAAAATTGTCGGACAAAAAAATCTGAAAAAAAAGATCTGAAAAATGTCGGACAAAAAAAGTCTGAAAAATGTCGGACAAAAGAAGTCTGAAAAATGTCGGACAAAAGAAGTCTGAAAAAAAAGATCTGAAAATTGTCGGACAAAAAAAGTCTGAAAAATGTCGGACAAAAGAAGTCTGAAAAAAAAGATCTGAAAAATGTCGGACAAAAAAAGTCTGAAAAATGTCGGACAAAAAAGTCTGAAAAAAAAGATCTGAAAAATGTCGGACAAAAAAAGTCTGAAAAATGTCGGACAAAAGAAGTCTGAAAAATGTCGGACAAAAGAAGTCTGAAAAATGTCGGACAAAAAAGTCTGAAAAAAAAGATCTGAAAAATGTCGGACAAAAGAAGTCTGAAAAATGTCGGACAAAAGAAGTCTGAAAAATGTCGGACAAAAAAAGTCTGAAAAAAATATCTGAAAAATGTCGGACAAAAAAAGTCTGAAAAATGTCGGACAAAAGAAGTCTGAAGAAAAAGATCTGAAAAATGTCGGACAAAAAAAGTCTGAAAAATGTCGGACAAAAAAAGTCTGGAAAGAATCTCTGAAAAATGTCGGACAAAAAAAGTCTGAAAAAAAAGATATTAAAAATGTCGGACAAAAAAAGTCTGAAAAATGTCGGACAAAAAAATCTGAAAAAAAAGATCTGAAAAATGTCGGACAAAAAAAGTCTGAAAAATGTCGGACAAAAGAAGTCTGAAAAATGTCGGACAAAAGAAGTCTGAAAAAAAAGATCTGAAAATTGTCGGACAAAAAAAGTCTGAAAAATGTCGGACAAAAGAAGTCTGAAAAAAAAGATCTGAAAAATGTCGGACAAAAGAAGTCTGAAAAAAAAGATCTGAAAAATGTCGGACAAAAGAAGTCTGAAAAAAAAGATTTGAAAAATGTCGGACAAAAAAAGTCTGAAAAATGTCGGACAAAAAAAGTCTGGAAAGAATCTCTGAAAAATGTCGGACAAAAAAAGTCTGAAAAAAAAGATCTGAAAAATGTCGGACAAAAAAAGTCTGAAAAATGTCGGACAAAAAAAGTCTGAAAAATGTCGGACAAAAAAAGTCTGAAAAATGTCGGACAAAAAAAGTCTGAAAAATGTCGGACAAAAAAAGTCTGGAAAGAATCTCTTAACAATGTCGGACAAAAAAAGTCTGAAAAAAAAGATCTGAAAAATGTCGGACAAAAAAAGTCTGAAAAAAAAGATCTGAAAAATGTCGGACAAAAGAAGTCTGAAAAATGTCGGACAAAAGAAGTCTGAAAAAAAAGATCTGAAAATTGTCGGACAAAAAAAGTCTGAAAAATGTCGGACAAAAGAAGTCTGAAAAAAAAGATCTGAAAATATCTGAAAAAAATATCTGAAAAATGTCGGATAAAAGAAGTCTGAAAAAACTGTCCGAAAAAAAAGATCTGAAAATATCTGAAAAAAATGTCGGACAAAAAAATCTGAAAAAAAAGATCTGAAAATTGTCGGACAAAAAAATCTGAAAAAAAAGATCTGAAAATTGTCGGACAAAAAAATCTGAAAAAAAAGATCTGAAAATTGTCGGACAAAAGAAGTCTGAAAAATGTCGGACAAAAGAAGTCCGAAAAAAAAGATCTGAAAAATGTCGGACAAAAGAAGTCTGAAAAATGTCGGACAAAAGAAGTCTGAAAAATGTCGGACAAAAGAAGTCTGAAAAAAAAGATCTGAAAATTGTCGGACAAAAAAAGTCTGAAAAATGTCGGACAAAAGAAGTCTGAAAAAAAAGATCTGAAAATGTCTGAAAAAAAAGTCTGAAAAATGTCGGACAAAAGAAGTCTGAAAATTGTCGGACAAAAAAAGTCTGAAAAATGTCGGACTAAAGAAGTCTGAAAAAAAAGATCTGAAAATTGTCGGACAAAAAAAGTCTGAAAAAAAGATCTGAAAATTGTCGGACAAAAAAAGTCTGAAAAAAATATCTGAAAAATGTCGGACAAAAAAGTCTGAAAAAAAAGATCTGAAAAATGTCGGACAAAAAAAGTCTGAAAAATGTCGGACAAAAAAAGTCTGAAAAAAAAGATCTGAAAAATGTCGGACAAAAAAAGTCTGAAAAATGTCGGACAAAAAAAGTCTGAAAAATGTCGGACAAAAAAAGTCTGAAAAATGTCGGACAAAAGAAGTCTGAAAAATGTCGGACAAAAGAAGTCTGAAAAATGTCGGACAAAAAAGTCTGAAAAAAAAGATCTGAAAAATGTCGGACAAAAGAAGTCTGAAAAATGTCGGACAAAAAAAGTCTGAAAAAAATATCTGAAAAATGTCGGACAAAAAAATCTGAAAAAAAAGATCTGAAAAATGTCGGATAAAAAAAGTCTGAAAAATGTCGGACAAAAGAAGTCTGAAGAAAAAGATCTGAAAAATGTCGGACAAAAAAAGTCTGAAAAATGTCGGACAAAAAAAGTCTGGAAAGAATCTCTGAAAAATGTCGGACAAAAAAAGTCTGAAAAAAAAGATATTAAAAATGTCGGACAAAAAAAGTCTGAAAAATGTCGGACAAAAAAAGCCTGAAAAAAAAGATCTGAAAAATGTCGGACAAAAAAAGTCTGAAAAATGTCGGACAAAAAAATCTGAAAAAAAAGATCTGAAAAATGTCGGACAAAAAAAGTCTGAAAAATGTCGGACAAAAGAAGTCTGAAAAATGTCGGACAAAAGAAGTCTGAAAAAAAAGATCTGAAAATTGTCGGACAAAAAAAGTCTGAAAAATGTCGGACAAAAGAAGTCTGAAAAAAAAGATCTGAAAAATGTCGGACAAAAGAAGTCTGAAAAAAAAGATCTGAAAAATGTCGGACAAAAGAAGTCTGAAAAAAAAGATTTGAAAAATGTCGGACAAAAAAAGTCTGAAAAATGTCGGACAAAAAAAGTCTGGAAAGAATCTCTGAAAAATGTCGGACAAAAAAAGTCTGAAAAAAAAGATCTGAAAAATGTCGGACAAAAAAAGTCTGAAAAATGTCGGACAAAAAAAGTCTGAAAAATGTCGGACAAAAAAAGTCTGAAAAATGTCGGACAAAAAAAGTCTGGAAAGAATCTCTTAACAATGTCGGACAAAAAAAGTCTGAAAAAAAAGATCTGAAAAATGTCGGACAAAAAAAGTCTGAAAAAAAAGATCTGAAAAATGTCGGACAAAAGAAGTCTGAAAAATGTCGGACAAAAGAAGTCTGAAAAAAAAGATCTGAAAATTGTCGGACAAAAAAATCTGAAAAAAAAGATCTGAAAAATGTCGGACAAAAAAAGTCTGGAAAGAATCTCTTAACAATGTCGGACAAAAAAAGTCTGAAAAAAAAGATCTGAAAAATGTCGGACAAAAAAAGTCTGAAAAAAAAGATCTGAAAAATGTCGGACAAAAAAACTCTGAAAAATGTCGGACAAAAGAAGTCTGAAAAAAAAGATCTGAAAATTGTCGGACAAAAAAATCTGAAAAAAAAGATCTGAAAAATGTCGGACAAAAAAAGTCTGAAAAATGTCAGACAAAAAAAGTCTGAAAAAAAAGATCTGTAAAATGTCGGACAAAAAAAGTCTGAAAAATGTCGGACAAAAAAAGTCTGAAAAAAAAGATCTGAAAATTGTCGGACAAAAAAATCTGAAAAAAAAGATCTGAAAATTGTCGGACAAAAGAAGTCTGAAAAATGTCGGACAAAAGTAGTCCGAAAAAAAAGATCTGAAAAATGTCGGACAAAAGAAGTCTGAAAAATGTCGGACAAAAGAAGTCTGAAAAATGTCGGACAAAAGAAGTCTGAAAAAAAAGATCTGAAAATTGTCGGACAAAAAAAGTCTGAAAAATGTCGGACAAAAGAAGTCTGAAAAAAAAGATCTGAAAATGTCTGAAAAAAAAGTCTGAAAAATGTCGGACAAAAGAAGTCTGAAAAATGTCGGACTAAAGAAGTCTGAAAAAAAAGATCTGAAAATTGTCGGACAAAAAAAGTCTGAAAAAAATATCTGAAAAATGTCGGACAAAAAAGTCTGAAAAAAAAGATCTGAAAAATGTCGGACAAAAAAAGTCTGAAAAATGTCGGACAAAAAAAGTCTGAAAAAAAAGATCTGAAAAATGTCGGACAAAAGAAGTCCGAAAAAAAAGATCTGAAAAATGTCGGACAAAAGAAGTCTGAAAAATGTCGGACAAAAGAAGTCTGAAAAATGTCGGACAAAAGAAGTCTGAAAAAAAAGATCTGAAAATTGTCGGACAAAAAAAGTCTGAAAAATGTCGGACAAAAGAAGTCTGAAAAAAAAGATCTGAAAATGTCTGAAAAAAAAGTCTGAAAAATGTCGGACAAAAGAAGTCTGAAAAATGTCGGACAAAAGAAGTCTGAAAAAAAATATCTGAAAATTGTCGGACAAAAAAAGTCTGAAAAAAATATCTGAAAACTGTCGTAAAAAAAAGTCTGAAAAAAAAGATCTGAAAAATGTCGGACAAAAAAAGTCTGAAAAATGTCGGACAAAAAAAGTCTGAAAAATGTCGGACAAAAAAAGTCTGAAAAAAAAGATCTGAAAAATGTCGGACAAAAAAAGTCTGAAAAATGTCGGACAAAAAAAGTCTGAAAAATGTCGGACAAAAAAAGTCTGAAAAAAAAGATCTGAAAATTGTCGGACAAAAAAATCTGAAAAAAAAGATCTGAAAAATGTCGGACAAAAAAAGTCTGAAAAATGTCGGACAAAAGAAGTCTGAAAAATGTCGGACAAAAGAAGTCTGAAAAAAAAGATCTGAAAATTGTCGGACAAAAAAAGTCTGAAAAATGTCGGACAAAAGAAGTCTGAAAAAAAAGATCTGAAAAATGTCGGACAAAAAAAGTCTGAAAAATGTCGGACAAAAAAGTCTGAAAAAAAAGATCTGAAAAATGTCGGACAAAAGAAGTCTGAAAAATGTCGGACAAAAAAAGTCTGAAAAAAATATCTGAAAAATGTCGGACAAAAAAATCTGAAAAAAAAGATCTGAAAAATGTCGGACAAAAAAAGTCTGAAAAATGTCGGACAAAAGAAGTCTGAAAAAAAAGATCTGAAAAATGTCGGACAAAAAAAGTCTGAAAAATGTCGGACAAAAAAAGTCTGGAAAGAATCTCTGAAAAATGTCGGACAAAAAAAGTCTGAAAAAAAAGATATCAAAAATGTCGGACAAAAGAAGTCTGAAAAATGTCGGACAAAAGAAGTCTGAAAAAAAAGATCTGAAAATTGTCGGACAAAAAAAGTCTGAAAAATGTCGGACAAAAGAATTCTGAAAAAAAAGATCTGAAAAATGTCGGACAAAAGAAGTCTGAAAAAAAAGATCTGAAAAATGTCGGACAAAAGAAGTCTGAAAAAAAAGATTTGAAAAAAGTCGGACAAAAAAAGTCTGAAAAATGTCGGACAAAAAAAGTCTGAAAAATGTCGGACAAAAAAAGTCTGAAAAATGTCGGACAAAAAAAGTCTGAAAAATGTCGGACAAAAAAAGTCTGAAAAATGTCGGACAAAAAAAGTCTGGAAAGAATCTCTTAACAATGTCGGACAAAAAAAGTCTGAAAAAAAAGATCTGAAAATGTCGGACAAAAGAAGTCTGAAAAAACTGTCCGAAAAAAAAGATCTGAAATTGTCTGAAAAAAAAGTCTGAAAAAAAAGATCTGAGAATGTCTGAAACAAAAGTCTGAAAAAAAGATTTGAAAAATGTCGGACAAAAAAAGATCTGAAAATGTCGGACAAAAAAAGTCTGAAAAAAAAGATCTGAAATTGTCAGACAAAAAAAGTCTGAAAAATGTCGGACAAAAAAAGTCTGAAAAAAAAGATCTGAAAATTGTCGGACCAAAAAAGTCTGGAAAGAATCTCTGAAAAATGTCGGACAAAAGAAGTCTGAAAAATGTCGGACAAAAGAAGTCTGAACAAAAAGATCTGAAAATTGTCGGACAAAAAAAAGTCTGAAAAAAAAGATATGAAAATGTCGGACCAAAAAAGTCTGGAAAGAATCTCTGAAAAATGTCGGACAAAAGAAGTCTGAAAAAACTGTCCTAAAAAAAAGATCTGAAAATGTCTGAAAAAAAAGTCTGAAAAATATCGGACAAAAGAAGTTTGAAAAAAAGTCTGAAAAAAAAGATCTGAAAAAAATATCTGAAAAATGTTGGACAAAAAAAGTTTGAAAAAAAAGATCTGAAAATTGTCGGACAAAAAAAATCTGAAAAAAAAATCTGAAAAATGTTGGACAAAAGAAGTCTGAAAAAAACTGTCCGAAAAAAAAGATCTGAAAATTTCTGAAAAAAAAGTCTGAAAAAAAAGATCTGAAAAAGATCGGACAATAGAATTCTGAAAAAACTTCTATTGACTTTTTTTTTGGCCAATGATTCAGACTCATTGCCTCCACAAAGTAGATCAGTGGAAGGTTTGAGGGAGGGCCAAGGCGGGATCTCGTGGCAAATCGGAAGACGCCTGTTCCACTTCCTCGCAGGCTGCAGACGAGGAGAGTTTCTCCCATCGGGACAGGTCCCCTCTTCGGGCCAGCCCGGGAGATGGCGGCCAGCGCTGTGGCTTCTGTCACGCTGGGGATGAAGAAAATGAAACGAGGGGCATGATTCATACCGATAACTCAAAAAAAGTGGCGGCACACAACAAGTGTATGCTTTTTTTCATCGGGGACAGTGCAGCTGACCACAACGTCACGGGCTGAATTTGGAAATTTTGAATTAGAATTAGACTTTTTTCATTATTTTTTTCAACATATACAATATTGTATTTTTTTCCAAAAAATTTCAAAATGCTATAACTTTTTTTTCATGACATTTTTTGAAAAACTATACTTTGACTTTTTTTCCATGAAATTTTTCGACATATCATACAATGGATTTTTTTTAAAACAGTTTAAGCAAGTTTAGTGATGAAAACTAAAGTTTTACATGGAATTGAGGTCAGTGTGAAGGTTTGATGCAGAAAAGCCAACTATTATGTAAAAAAAATGTAAAAATATATTCCATTTTCATCCTGTTTTGTATGTTTCCAGTATAACAGATGTGTTTCTGTAAATAAATCACATATTCTTCATATAAATGCACATTTCAGTGTTTCTTGAGGAGAAATGCGTTCCTGAGTAGTTTTGGGTGAGAAAGACATATTAAGCGAGTTTAGTGATGAAAACTAGCGTTTTACATGGAATTCAGCTCAGAATGAAGATTTGATACTTGGAAGCGAATTCTAATGTCAAATTTCAGAAAACAATGTTTCTTTTCATATTCTGTCTCTTTTTTGTATGTTTCCAGTATAACAGATGTGTTTCTGTAAATAAATCACATATTCTTCATATAAATGCACGTTTCAGTGTTTCTTGAGGAGAATTGCGTTCCTGAGTGGTTTTGGATGAGAAAGACATATTAAGCGAGTTTAGTGATGAAAACTAGCGTTTTACATGGAATTCAGCTCAGAATGAAGATTTGATACTTGGAAGCGAATTGTAATGTAAAATTTGAGAAAACAATGTTTCTTTTCATATTCTGTCTCTTTTTTGTATGTTTCCAGTATAACAGATGTGTTTCTGTAAATAAATCACATATTCTTCATATAAATGCACATTTCAGTGTTTCTAGAGGAGAAATGCGTTCCTGAGTGTTTTTGGGTGAGAAAGACATATTAAGCGAGTTTAGTGATGAAAACTAGCGTTTTACATGGAATTCAGCTCAGAATGAAGATTTGATACTTGGAAGCGAATTCTAATGTCAAATTTCAGAAAACAATGTTTCTTTTCATATTCTGTCTCTTTTTTGTATGTTTCCAGTATAACAGATGTGTTTCTGTAAATAAATCACATATTCTTCATATAAATGCACGTTTCAGTGTTTCTTGAGGAGAAATGCGTTCCTGAGTGTTTTTGGGTGAGAAAGACATATTAAGCGAGTTTAGTGATGAAAACAAGAGTTTTGCATAGAATTGAGCTCAGAATGAAGATTTGATACTTGGAAGCGAATTCTAATGTAAAATTTGAGAATACAATGTTTCTTTTCATATTCTGTCTCTTTTTTGTATGTTTCCAGTATAACAGATGTGTTTCTGTAAATAAATCACATATTCTTCATATAAATGCACATTTCAGTGTTTCTAGAGGAGAAATGCGTTCCTGAGTGTTTTTGGGTGAGAAAGACATATTAAGCGAGTTTAGTGATGAAAACTAGCGTTTTACATGGAATTCAGCTCAGAATGAAGATTTGATACTTGGAAGCGAATTCTAATGTCAAATTTCAGAAAACAATGTTTCTTTTCATATTCTGTCTCTTTTTTGTATGTTTCCAGTATAACAGATGTGTTTCTGTAAATAAATCACATATTCTTCATATAAATGCACGTTTCAGTGTTTCTTGAGGAGAAATGCGTTCCTGAGTGTTTTTGGGTGAGAAAGACATATTAAGCGAGTTTAGTGATGAAAACAAGAGTTTTGCATAGAATTGAGCTCAGAATGAAGATTTGATACTTGGAAGCGAATTCTAATGTAAAATTTGAGAAAACAATGTTTCTTTTCATATTCTGTCTCTTTTTTGTATGTTTCCAGTATAACAGATGTGTTTCTGTAAATAAATCACATATTCTTCATATAAATGCACATTTCAGTGTTTCTAGAGGAGAAATGCGTTCCTGAGTGTTTTTGGGTGAGAAAGACATATTAAGCGAGTTTAGTGATGAAAACTAGCGTTTTACATGGAATTCAGCTCAGACTGACAGTTTGATGCCTGGAGTCCAAAACTATCATATTAGATTTTGGAAAACTGTGTTCCCTTTCATATTTATCCTTTTTTGTGTGTTTCCAATGCAAGAAATGTTTTTCTGTGAAGAAATTTCACATTTTTCATATGAATCCACTTTTCAGTGTTTCTTGAGGCGAAATGCATTCTTTGGCTTAGTGATGAAAACTAGAGTTGTACATTGTGATCGTATAGTGGTACATTTCAACACAGGTTACAATTACATTGTAAAAGAATAAACATGAAATATATAAAACATATTTCCACATCCACATAGTTATATCAATTTAAAATGAATTAAAGCCGCAAGCGGCAATTCGCGGGTTATAGCCTTTATCGCTCAAAGCGCCCGCCTAGTGATCGATTTGAATAAAACTTTCAGCATGGCGGAAAATTTAGTCGGTGGACTTTCGTGGTCCAAGAGACTTTTTTGTAGATCACATTCAGCAGCACATGTCTGTCAAATTTCAAATTGATACGACTTATGGTGTGAGGGGGCTGGCCTTGAAAATTGTTATAGCGCCACCATGTGGCCAATTGTTTTCATATTTTATGTGAAGCATTATGACATCATGTACAGTTATGGTACCAAGTCTCATGTCTCTAGCTCATTCCAGCTCACAGCAAATTGAGCAAAGGCATAATTTAGCATAAAATGCTAAATAGGCCACGCCCACATGCACCGATCAATATGACACTATAGATCTTGGTTAATACTTGCCCCCAGAGTATGTGCACCAAATTTGATAAAATTCTGTCCACCGGATCTTGCGATTCAAGTTTCTGATATTTGTGGCGCCCCCTATGTGTCAAGCGGAAAATGCTTTGGTACGCCTCAAGTTTGGAGACGATGGGCCAAAGGCTTGTGAAGTTAGGTCTACTGATGTGCTGAGCCCTGCCCTCTTAAAGTTCATTGGTCAACAGATTCATAACGCAATGAGGTATCAACACGCTTTATGCAACTTTAGATGACATTAGTCCAATAATGATCCATTGAAAATTTGGTAGCAATCAGACGTCAAAAATGTGTTTTTCAAAAAATCCAATATGGCGGAAAATATTTCCAGGTGCACTTTGGAGGTCCAAGAGGCTTTATTGTAGATCACACGGAGTTGCACATATGTGTCACATTTCAAGTCAATCGGACTTACGGTTTGAGGGGCGTGGCCTTTCCAAAATCACATGTTTGGGCGTTAATTACAGCGCCACCATGTGGCCGATTGGGGTCATAGTTCTTGAGAAGCAGCTGCACATCATTCCAGTTCCTATGCCAAGTTTCATGTTTCCATCTCTTTCCAGCTCACAGCAAATTGCACTTATTCGGCAGACAACGAATAATAATAATAAATTCACACAAAAACAAACTAACTTAATGTAATGTTTACAAGTGTAGCTAGTGTGTTTCTTTACCCTAAAATCCAAATGTCCCTTAGTTTTTATCTTCCCTCAACAACAGAAGAATCCCACATGCAGCTAACTATGCTCTGCTTCCACCTCCAGGAACGCCATGGAACACATCGGGCACGTTCCGCTCAACAAAGAGAAATGATTGAACACTTTTCCACACTGTGTAACAACTTTAATTATATTGAAAAAAAAGATCTGAAAATTGTCGGACAAAAAAAGTCTGAAAAATGTCGGACAAAAGAAGTCTGAAAAAAAAGGTCTGAAAAATGTCGGACAAAAGAAGTCTGAAAAAAAAGATCTGAAAATTGTCGGACAAAAAAAGTCTGAAAAATGTCAGACAAAAGAAGTCTGAAAAATGTCGGACAAAAGAAGCCTGAATAAAAGATCTGAAATTGTTGGAAAAAAAAAGATCTGAAAAAAATATCTGAAAAATTTCAGACAAAAAAAGTCTGAAAAAAAAGATCTGAAAATGTCGGACAAAAGAAGTCTGAAAAGAAGATCTGAAATTGTAGGAAAAAAAAAGATCTGAAAAAAATATCTGAAAAATTTCGGACAAAAAAAGTCTGAAAAAAATATCTGAAAAATGTCGGACAAAAAAAGTCTGAAAAAAAGATCTGAAAATGTCTGAAAAAAATGTCGGACAAAAGATGTCTGAAAAAAAAGATCTGAAAATTGTCGGACAAAAAAATCTGAAAAAAAAGATCTGAAAAATGTCGGACAAAAAAAGTCTGAAAAATGTCGGACTAAAGAAGTCTGAAAAAAAAGATCTGAAAATTGTCGGACAAAAAAAGTCTAAAGAATGTCGGACAAAAAAGTCTGAAAAATGTCGGACAAAAAAAGTCTGAACAATGTCGGACAAAAAAAGTCTGAAAAAAAGATCTGAAAATTGTCGGACAAAAAAAGTCTAGAAAGTATATCTGAAAAATGTCGGACAAAAGAAGTCTGAAAAAAAGATCTGAAAATTGTCGGACAAAAAAAGTCTAGAAAGTATATCTGAAAAATGTCAAACAAAAAGAGTCTGAAAAAAAAGTCTGAAAAAAAATAACTGAAAAAAATATCTGAAAAATGACGGACAAAAAAAGTTTGAAAAAACTGTCCAAAAAAAAGAACTAAAAATGTCTGAAAAAAAAGTCTGAAAAAAAATATCTGAAAAATGTCGGATAAAAGAAGTCTGAAAAAACTGTCCAAAAAAAAGATCTGAAAATGTCTGAAAAAAATGTCGGACAAAAAAAGTCTGAAAAAAAAGATCTGAAAAATGTCGGACAAAAAAAGTCTGAAAAATGTCGGACAAAAGAAGTCTGAAAAAAAAGATCTGAAAATGTCTGAAAAAAAAGTCTGAAAAATGTCGGACAAAAAAAGTCTGAAAAAAAAGATCTGAAAAATGTCGGACAAAAAAAGTCTGAAAAATGTCGGACAAAAGAAGTCTGAAAAATGTCGGACAAAAGAAGTCTGAAAAAAAAGATCTGAAAAATGTCGGACAAAAAAAGTCTGAAAAATGTCGGACAAAAGAAGTCTGAAAAATGTCGGACAAAAGAAGTCTGAAAAATGTCGGACAAAAGAAGTCTGAAAAAAAAGATCTGAAAATTGTCGGACAAAAAAAGTCTGAAAAATGTCGGACAAAAGAAGTCTGAAAAAAAAGATCTGAAAATATCTGAAAAAAATATCTGAAAAATGTCGGATAAAAGAAGTCTGAAAAAACTGTCCGAAAAAAAAGATCTGAAAATATCTGAAAAAAATGTCGGACAAAAAAATCTGAAAAAAAAGATCTGAAAATTGTCGGACAAAAAAATCTGAAAAAAAGATCTGAAAATTGTCGGACAAAAAAATCTGAAAAAAAAGATCTGAAAATTGTCGGACAAAAGAAGTCTGAAAAATGTCGGACAAAAGAAGTCCGAAAAAAAAGATCTGAAAAATGTCGGACAAAAGAAGTCTGAAAAATGTCGGACAAAAGAAGTCTGAAAAAAAAGATCTGAAAATGTCTGAAAAAAAAGTCTGAAAAATGTCGGACAAAAGAAGTCTGAAAATTGTCGGACAAAAAAAGTCTGAAAAATGTCGGACTAAAGAAGTCTGAAAAAAAAGATCTGAAAATTGTCGGACAAAAAAAGTCTGAAAAATGTCGGACAAAAGAAGTCTGAAAAAAAAGATCTGAAAATATCTGAAAAAAATATCTGAAAAATGTCGGATAAAAGAAGTCTGAAAAAACTGTCCGAAAAAAAAGATCTGAAAATATCTGAAAAAAATGTCGGACAAAAAAATCTGAAAAAAAAGATCTGAAAATTGTCGGACAAAAAAATCTGAAAAAAAGATCTGAAAATTGTCGGACAAAAAAATCTGAAAAAAAAGATCTGAAAATTGTCGGACAAAAGAAGTCTGAAAAATGTCGGACAAAAGAAGTCCGAAAAAAAAGATCTGAAAAATGTCGGACAAAAGAAGTCTGAAAAATGTCGGACAAAAGAAGTCTGAAAAATGTCGGACAAAAGAAGTCTGAAAAAAAAGATCTGAAAATTGTCGGACAAAAAAAGTCTGAAAAATGTCGGACAAAAGAAGTCTGAAAAAAAAGATCTGAAAATGTCTGAAAAAAAAGTCTGAAAAATGTCGGACAAAAGAAGTCTGAAAATTGTCGGACAAAAAAAGTCTGAAAAATGTCGGACTAAAGAAGTCTGAAAAAAAAGATCTGAAAATTGTCGGACAAAAAAAGTCTGAAAAAAAGATCTGAAAATTGTCGGACAAAAAAAGTCTGAAAAAAATATCTGAAAAATGTCGGACAAAAAAGTCTGAAAAAAAAGATCTGAAAAATGTCGGACAAAAAAAGTCTGAAAAAAAAGATCTGAAAAATGTCGGACAAAAAAAGTCTGAAAAATGTCGGACAAAAAAAGTCTGAAAAATGTCGGACAAAAAAATCTGAAAAAAAAGATCTGAAAATTGTCGGACAAAAAAATCTGAAAAAAAAGATCTGAAAAATGTCGGACAAAAAAAGTCTGAAAAATGTCGGACAAAAAAAGTCTGAAAAAAAAGATCTGAAAAATGTCGGACAAAAAAAGTCTGAAAAATGTCGGACAAAAAAAGTCTGAAAAATGTCGGACAAAAAAAGTCTGAAAAATGTCGGACAAAAGAAGTCTGAAAAATGTCGGACAAAAGAAGTCTGAAAAATGTCGGACAAAAGAAGTCTGAAAAATGTCGGACAAAAAAGTCTGAAAAAAAAGATCTGAAAAATGTCGGACAAAAGAAGTCTGAAAAATGTCGGACAAAAGAAGTCTGAAAAATGTCGGACAAAAAAAGTCTGAAAAAAATATCTGAAAAATGTCGGACAAAAAAATCTGAAAAAAAAGATCTGAAAAATGTCGGACAAAAAAAGTCTGAAAAATGTCGGACAAAAGAAGTCTGAAGAAAAAGATCTGAAAAATGTCGGACAAAAAAAGTCTGAAAAATGTCGGACAAAAAAAGTCTGGAAAGAATCTCTGAAAAATGTCGGACAAAAAAAGTCTGAAAAAAAAGATATTAAAAATGTCGGACAAAAAAAGTCTGAAAAATGTCGGACAAAAAAAGCCTGAAAAAAAAGATCTGAAAAATGTCGGACAAAAAAAGTCTGAAAAATGTCGGACAAAAAAATCTGAAAAAAAAGATCTGAAAAATGTCGGACAAAAAAAGTCTGAAAAATGTCGGACAAAAGAAGTCTGAAAAATGTCGGACAAAAGAAGTCTGAAAAAAAAGATCTGAAAATTGTCGGACAAAAAAAGTCTGAAAAATGTCGGACAAAAGAAGTCTGAAAAAAAAGATCTGAAAAATGTCGGACAAAAAAAGTCTGAAAAATGTCGGACAAAAAAGTCTGAAAAAAAAGATCTGAAAAATGTCGGACAAAAGAAGTCTGAAAAATGTCGGACAAAAAAAGTCTGAAAAAAATATCTGAAAAATGTCGGACAAAAAAATCTGAAAAAAAAGATCTGAAAAATGTCGGACAAAAAAAGTCTGAAAAATGTCGGACAAAAGAAGTCTGAAAAAAAAGATCTGAAAAATGTCGGACAAAAAAAGTCTGAAAAATGTCGGACAAAAAAAGTCTGGAAAGAATCTCTGAAAAATGTCGGACAAAAAAAGTCTGAAAAAAAAGATATCAAAAATGTCGGACAAAAGAAGTCTGAAAAATGTCGGACAAAAGAAGTCTGAAAAAAAAGATCTGAAAATTGTCGGACAAAAAAAGTCTGAAAAATGTCGGACAAAAGAATTCTGAAAAAAAAGATCTGAAAAATGTCGGACAAAAGAAGTCTGAAAAAAAAGATCTGAAAAATGTCGGACAAAAGAAGTCTGAAAAAAAAGATTTGAAAAAAGTCGGACAAAAAAAGTCTGAAAAATGTCGGACAAAAAAAGTCTGGAAAGAATCTCTGAAAAATGTCGGACAAAAAAAGTCTGAAAAAAAAGATCTGAAAAATGTCGGACAAAAAAAGTCTGAAAAATGTCGGACAAAAAAAGTCTGAAAAATGTCGGACAAAAAAATCTGAAAAAAAAGATCTGAAAATTGTCGGACAAAAAAATCTGAAAAAAAAGATCTGAAAAATGTCGGACAAAAAAAGTCTGAAAAATGTCGGACAAAAAAAGTCTGAAAAATGTCGGACAAAAAAAGTCTGAAAAATGTCGGACAAAAAAAGTCTGAAAAATGTCGGACAAAAAAAGTCTGAAAAATGTCGGACAAAAAAAGTCTGAAAAAAAAGATCTGAAAATGTCGGACAAAAGAAGTCTGAAAAAACTGTCCGAAAAAAAAGATCTGAAATTGTCTGAAAAAAAAGTCTGAAAAAAAAGATCTGAGAATGTCTGAAACAAAAGTCTGAAAAAAAGATTTGAAAAATGTCGGACAAAAAAAGATCTGAAAATGTCGGACAAAAAAAGTCTGAAAAAAAAGATCTGAAATTGTCAGACAAAAAAAGTCTGAAAAATGTCGGACAAAAAAAGTCTGAAAAAAAAGATCTGAAAATTGTCGGACCAAAAAAGTCTGGAAAGAATCTCTGAAAAATGTCGGACAAAAAAAGTCTGAAAAAAAAGATATCAAAAATGTCGGACAAAAGAAGTCTGAAAAATGTCGGACAAAAGAAGTCTGAAAAAAAAGATCTGAAAATTGTCGGACAAAAAAAGTCTGAAAAATGTCGGACAAAAGAATTCTGAAAAAAAAGATCTGAAAAATGTCGGACAAAAGAAGTCTGAAAAAAAAGATCTGAAAAATGTCGGACAAAAGAAGTCTGAAAAAAAAGATTTGAAAAAAGTCGGACAAAAAAAGTCTGAAAAATGTCGGACAAAAAAAGTCTGGAAAGAATCTCTGAAAAATGTCGGACAAAAAAAGTCTGAAAAAAAAGATCTGAAAAATGTCGGACAAAAAAAGTCTGAAAAATGTCGGACAAAAAAAGTCTGAAAAATGTCGGACAAAAAAATCTGAAAAAAAAGATCTGAAAATTGTCGGACAAAAAAATCTGAAAAAAAAGATCTGAAAAATGTCGGACAAAAAAAGTCTGAAAAATGTCGGACAAAAAAAGTCTGAAAAATGTCGGACAAAAAAAGTCTGAAAAATGTCGGACAAAAAAAGTCTGAAAAATGTCGGACAAAAAAAGTCTGAAAAATGTCGGACAAAAGAAGTCTGAAAAAAAAGATCTGAAAATTGTCGGACAAAAAAAGTCTGAAAAATGTCGGACAAAAGAATTCTGAAAAAAAAGATCTGAAAAATGTCGGACAAAAGAAGTCTGAAAAAAAAGATCTGAAAAATGTCGGACAAAAGAAGTCTGAAAAAAAAGATTTGAAAAAAGTCGGACAAAAAAAGTCTGAAAAATGTCGGACAAAAAAAGTCTGGAAAGAATCTCTGAAAAATGTCGGACAAAAAAAGTCTGAAAAAAAAGATCTGAAAAATGTCGGACAAAAAAAGTCTGAAAAATGTCGGACAAAAAAAGTCTGAAAAATGTCGGACAAAAAAATCTGAAAAAAAAGATCTGAAAATTGTCGGACAAAAAAATCTGAAAAAAAAGATCTGAAAAATGTCGGACAAAAAAAGTCTGAAAAATGTCGGACAAAAAAAGTCTGAAAAATGTCGGACAAAAAAAGTCTGAAAAATGTCGGACAAAAAAAGTCTGAAAAATGTCGGACAAAAAAAGTCTGAAAAATGTCGGACAAAAAAAGTCTGAAAAAAAAGATCTGAAAATGTCGGACAAAAGAAGTCTGAAAAAACTGTCCGAAAAAAAAGATCTGAAATTGTCTGAAAAAAAAGTCTGAAAAAAAAGATCTGAGAATGTCTGAAACAAAAGTCTGAAAAAAAGATTTGAAAAATGTCGGACAAAAAAAGATCTGAAAATGTCGGACAAAAAAAGTCTGAAAAAAAAGATCTGAAATTGTCAGACAAAAAAAGTCTGAAAAATGTCGGACAAAAAAAGTCTGAAAAAAAAGATCTGAAAATTGTCGGACCAAAAAAGTCTGGAAAGAATCTCTGAAAAATGTCGGACAAAAAAAGTCTGAAAAAAAAGATATCAAAAATGTCGGACAAAAGAAGTCTGAAAAATGTCGGACAAAAGAAGTCTGAAAAAAAAGATCTGAAAATTGTCGGACAAAAAAAGTCTGAAAAATGTCGGACAAAAGAATTCTGAAAAAAAAGATCTGAAAAATGTCGGACAAAAGAAGTCTGAAAAAAAAGATCTGAAAAATGTCGGACAAAAGAAGTCTGAAAAAAAAGATCTGAAAATTGTCGGACCAAAAAAGTCTGGAAAGAATCTCTGAAAAATGTCGGACAAAAGAAGTCTGAAAAATGTCGGACAAAAGAAGTCTGAACAAAAAGATCTGAAAATTGTCGGACAAAAAAAGTCTGAAAAATGTCGGACAAAAGAAGTCTGAAAAAAAAATCTGAAAATGTCTGAAAAAAAAGTCTGAAAAATGTCGGACAAAAGAAGTCTGAAAATTGTCGGACAAAAAAAGTCTGAAAAATGTCGGACTAAAGAAGTCTGAAAAAAAGATCTGAAAATTGTCGGACAAAAAAAGTCTGAAAAAAAGATCTGAAAATTGTCGGACAAAAAAAGTCTGAAAAAAATATCTGAAAAATGTCGGACAAAAAAGTCTGAAAAAAAAGATCTGAAAAATGTCGGACAAAAAAAGTCTGAAAAATGTCGGACAAAAAAAGTCTGAAAAAAAGATCTGAAAAATGTCGGACAAAAAAAGTCTGAAAAATGTCGGACAAAAAAAGTCTGAAAAATGTCGGACAAAAAAACTCTGAAAAATGTCGGACAAAAGAAGTCTGAAAAATGTCGGACAAAAGAAGTCTGAAAAATGTCGGACAAAAAAGTCTGAAAAAAAAGATCTGAAAAATGTCGGACAAAAGAAGTCTGAAAAATGTCGGACAAAAGAAGTCTGAAAAATGTCGGACAAAAAAAGTCTGAAAAAAATATCTGAAAAATGTCGGACAAAAAAATCTGAAAAAAAAGATCTGAAAAATGTCGGACAAAAAAAGTCTGAAAAATGTCGGACAAAAGAAGTCTGAAGAAAAAGATCTGAAAAATGTCGGACAAAAAAAGTCTGAAAAATGTCGGACAAAAAAAGTCTGGAAAGAATCTCTGAAAAATGTCGGACAAAAAAAGTCTGAAAAAAAAGATATTAAAAATGTCGGACAAAAAAAGTCTGAAAAATGTCGGACAAAAAAAGCCTGAAAAAAAAGATCTGAAAAATGTCGGACAAAAAAAGTCTGAAAAATGTCGGACAAAAAAAGTCTGAAAAAAAAGATCTGAAAAATGTCGGACAAAAAAAGTCTGAAAAATGTCGGACAAAAAAAGTCTGAAAAATGTCGGACAAAAAAAGTCTGAAAAATGTCGGACAAAAGAAGTCTGAAAAATGTCGGACAAAAGAAGTCTGAAAAATGTCGGACAAAAAAGTCTGAAAAAAAAGATCTGAAAAATGTCGGACAAAAGAAGTCTGAAAAATGTCGGACAAAAGAAGTCTGAAAAATGTCGGACAAAAAAAGTCTGAAAAAAATATCTGAAAAATGTCGGACAAAAAAATCTGAAAAAAAAGATCTGAAAAATGTCGGACAAAAAAAGTCTGAAAAATGTCGGACAAAAGAAGTCTGAAGAAAAAGATCTGAAAAATGTCGGACAAAAAAAGTCTGAAAAATGTCGGACAAAAAAAGTCTGGAAAGAATCTCTGAAAAATGTCGGACAAAAAAAGTCTGAAAAATGTCGGACAAAAAAAGTCTGAAAAATGTCGGACAAAAAAAGTCTGAAAAATGTCGGACAAAAAAAGTCTGAAAAATGTCGGACAAAAAAATCTGAAAAAAAAGATCTGAAAATTGTCGGACAAAAAAATCTGAAAAAAAAGATCTGAAAAATGTCGGACAAAAAAAGTCTGAAAAATGTCGGACAAAAAAAGTCTGAAAAATGTCGGACAAAAAAAGTCTGGAAAGAATCTCTTAACAATGTCGGACAAAAAAAGTCTGAAAAAAAAGATCTGAAAAATGTCGGACAAAAGAAGTCTGAAAAAACTGTCCGAAAAAAAAGATCTGAAAATGTCTGAAAAAAATGTCGGACAAAAAAAGTCTGAAAATTGTCGGACAAAAAAATCTGAAAAAAAAGATCTGAAAAATGTCGGACAAAAAAAGTCTGAAAAATGTCGGACAAAAAAAGTCTGAAAAAAAAGATCTGTAAAATGTCGGACAAAAAAAGTCTGAAAAATGTCGGACAAAAAAAGTCTGAAAAAAAAGATCTGAAAATTGTCGGACAAAAAAATCTGAAAAAAAAGATCTGAAAATTGTCGGACAAAAGAAGTCTGAAAAATGTCGGACAAAAGAAGTCCGAAAAAAAAGATCTGAAAAATGTCGGACAAAAGAAGTCTGAAAAATGTCGGACAAAAGAAGTCTGAAAAATGTCGGACAAAAGAAGTCTGAAAAAAAAGATCTGAAAATTGTCGGACAAAAAAAGTCTGAAAAATGTCGGACAAAAGAAGTCTGAAAAAAAAGATCTGAAAATGTCTGAAAAAAAAGTCTGAAAAATGTCGGACAAAAGAAGTCTGAAAAATGTCGGACTAAAGAAGTCTGAAAAAAAAGATCTGAAAATTGTCGGACAAAAAAAGTCTGAAAAAAATATCTGAAAAATGTCGGACAAAAAAGTCTGAAAAAAAAGATCTGAAAAATGTCGGACAAAAAAAGTCTGAAAAATGTCGGACAAAAAAAGTCTGAAAAATGTCGGACAAAAAAAGTCTGAAAAAAAAGATCTGAAAAATGTCGCACAAAAGAAGTCCGAAAAAAAAGATCTGAAAAATGTCGGACAAAAGAAGTCTGAAAAATGTCGGACAAAAGAAGTCTGAAAAATGTCGGACAAAAGAAGTCTGAAAAAAAAGATCTGAAAATTGTCGGACAAAAAAAGTCTGAAAAATGTCGGACAAAAGAAGTCTGAAAAAAAAGATCTGAAAATGTCTGAAAAAAAAGTCTGAAAAATGTCGGACAAAAGAAGTCTGAAAAATGTCGGACAAAAGAAGTCTGAAAAAAAAGATCTGAAAATTGTCGGACAAAAAAAGTCTGAAAAAAAGATCTGAAAAATGTCGGACAAAAAAAGTCTGAAAAATGTCGGACAAAAAAAGTCTGAAAAATGTCGGACAAAAAAAGTCTGAAAAAAAAGATCTGAAAAATGTCGGACAAAAAAAGTCTGAAAAATGTCGGACAAAAAAAGTCTGAAAAATGTCGGACAAAAAAAGTCTGAAAAATGTCGGACAAAAAAAGTCTGAAAAAAAAGATCTGAAAATTGTCGGACAAAAAAATCTGAAAAAAAAGATCTGAAAAATGTCGGACAAAAAAAGTCTGAAAAATGTCGGACAAAAGAAGTCTGAAAAATGTCGGACAAAAGAAGTCTGAAAAAAAAGATCTGAAAATTGTCGGACAAAAAAAGTCTGAAAAATGTCGGACAAAAGAAGTCTGAAAAAAAAGATTTGAAAAATGTCGGACAAAAAAAGTCTGAAAAATGTCGGACAAAAAAGTCTGAAAAAAAAGATCTGAAAAATGTCGGACAAAAGAAGTCTGAAAAATGTCGGACAAAAAAAGTCTGAAAAAAATATCTGAAAAATGTCGGACAAAAAAATCTGAAAAAAAAGATCTGAAAAATGTCGGACAAAAAAAGTCTGAAAAATGTCGGACAAAAGAAGTCTGAAAAAAAAGATCTGAAAAATGTCGGACAAAAAAAGTCTGAAAAATGTCGGACAAAAAAAGTCTGGAAAGAATCTCTGAAAAATGTCGGACAAAAAAAGTCTGAAAAAAAAGATATCAAAAATGTCGGACAAAAGAAGTCTGAAAAATGTCGGACAAAAGAAGTCTGAAAAAAAAGATCTGAAAATTGTCGGACAAAAAAAGTCTGAAAAATGTCGGACAAAAGAATTCTGAAAAAAAAGATCTGAAAAATGTCGGACAAAAGAAGTCTGAAAAAAAAGATCTGAAAAATGTCGGACAAAAGAAGTCTGAAAAAAAAGATTTGAAAAAAGTCGGACAAAAAAAGTCTGAAAAATGTCGGACAAAAAAAGTCTGGAAAGAATCTCTGAAAAATGTCGGACAAAAAAAGTCTGAAAAAAAAGATCTGAAAAATGTCGGACAAAAAAAGTCTGAAAAATGTCGGACAAAAAAAGTCTGAAAAATGTCGGACAAAAAAATCTGAAAAAAAAGATCTGAAAATTGTCGGACAAAAAAATCTGAAAAAAAAGATCTGAAAAATGTCGGACAAAAAAAGTCTGAAAAATGTCGGACAAAAAAAGTCTGAAAAATGTCGGACAAAAAAAGTCTGAAAAATGTCGGACAAAAAAATCTGAAAAAAAAGATCTGAAAATTGTCGGACAAAAAAATCTGAAAAAAAAGATCTGAAAAATGTCGGACAAAAAAAGTCTGAAAAATGTCGGACAAAAAAAGTCTGAAAAATGTCGGACAAAAAAAGTCTGAAAAATGTCGGACAAAAAAAGTCTGGAAAGAATCTCTTAACAATGTCGGACAAAAAAAGTCTGAAAAAAAAGATCTGAAAATGTCGGACAAAAAAAGTCTGAAAAATGTCGGACAAAAAAAGTCTGAAAAATGTCGGACAAAAAAAGTCTGAAAAATGTCGGACAAAAAAAGTCTGAAAAATGTCGGACAAAAAAAGTCTGAAAAATGTCGGACAAAAAAAGTCTGGAAAGAATCTCTTAACAATGTCGGACAAAAAAAGTCTGAAAAAAAAGATCTGAAAATGTCGGACAAAAGAAGTCTGAAAAAACTGTCCGAAAAAAAAGATCTGAAATTGTCTGAAAAAAAAGTCTGAAAAAAAAGATCTGAGAATGTCTGAAACAAAAGTCTGAAAAAAAGATTTGAAAAATGTCGGACAAAAAAAGATCTGAAAATGTCGGACAAAAAAAGTCTGAAAAAAAAGATCTGAAATTGTCAGACAAAAAAAGTCTGAAAAATGTCGGACAAAAAAAGTCTGAAAAAAAAGATCTGAAAATTGTCGGACCAAAAAAGTCTGGAAAGAATCTCTGAAAAATGTCGGACAAAAGAAGTCTGAAAAATGTCGGACAAAAGAAGTCTGAACAAAAAGATCTGAAAATTGTCGGACAAAAAAAGTCTGAAAAAAAAGATATGAAAATGTCGGACCAAAAAAGTCTGGAAAGAATCTCTGAAAAATGTCGGACAAAAGAAGTCTGAAAAAACTGTCCTAAAAAAAAGATCTGAAAATGTCTGAAAAAAAAGTCTGAAAAAAATATCTGAAAAATGTTGGATAAAAAAAGTTTGAAAAAAAAGATCTGAAAATTGTCGGACAAAAAAAATCTGAAAAAAAAATCTGAAAAATGTCGGACAAAAGAAGTCTGAAAAATGTCGGACAAAAGAAGTCTGAAAAATGTCGGACAAAAAAGTCTGAAAAAAAAGATCTGAAAAATGTCGGACAAAAGAAGTCTGAAAAATGTCGGACAAAAGAAGTCTGAAAAATGTCGGACAAAAAAAGTCTGAAAAAAATATCTGAAAAATGTCGGACAAAAAAATCTGAAAAAAAAGATCTGAAAAATGTCGGACAAAAAAAGTCTGAAAAATGTCGGACAAAAGAAGTCTGAAGAAAAAGATCTGAAAAATGTCGGACAAAAAAAGTCTGAAAAATGTCGGACAAAAAAAGTCTGGAAAGAATCTCTGAAAAATGTCGGACAAAAAAAGTCTGAAAAAAAAGATATTAAAAATGTCGGACAAAAAAAGTCTGAAAAATGTCGGACAAAAAAAGTCTGAAAAATGTCGGACAAAAAAAGTCTGAAAAATGTCGGACAAAAAAAGTCTGAAAAATGTCGGACAAAAAAAGTCTGAAAAATGTCGGACAAAAAAATCTGAAAAAAAAGATCTGAAAATTGTCGGACAAAAAAATCTGAAAAAAAAGATCTGAAAAATGTCGGACAAAAAAAGTCTGAAAAATGTCGGACAAAAAAAGTCTGAAAAATGTCGGACAAAAAAAGTCTGGAAAGAATCTCTTAACAATGTCGGACAAAAAAAGTCTGAAAAAAAAGATCTGAAAAATGTCGGACAAAAGAAGTCTGAAAAAACTGTCCGAAAAAAAAGATCTGAAAATGTCTGAAAAAAATGTCGGACAAAAAAAGTCTGAAAATTGTCGGACAAAAAAATCTGAAAAAAAAGATCTGAAAAATGTCGGACAAAAAAAGTCTGAAAA
The DNA here is from genome assembly GCA_036937225.1 of Sebastes paucispinis. Lineage (NCBI taxonomy): Eukaryota > Metazoa > Chordata > Actinopteri > Perciformes > Sebastidae > Sebastes > Sebastes paucispinis. The sequence goes on from JAUPFX010000022.1 coordinate 142,628, forward strand.
ATGTCGGACAAAAAAAGTCTGAAAAAAAAGATCTGTAAAATGTCGGACAAAAAAAGTCTGAAAAATGTCGGACAAAAAAAGTCTGAAAAAAAAGATCTGAAAATTGTCGGACAAAAAAATCTGAAAAAAAAGATCTGAAAATTGTCGGACAAAAGAAGTCTGAAAAATGTCGGACAAAAGAAGTCCGAAAAAAAAGATCTGAAAAATGTCGGACAAAAGAAGTCTGAAAAATGTCGGACAAAAGAAGTCTGAAAAATGTCGGACAAAAGAAGTCTGAAAAAAAAGATCTGAAAATTGTCGGACAAAAAAAGTCTGAAAAATGTCGGACAAAAGAAGTCTGAAAAAAAAGATCTGAAAATGTCTGAAAAAAAAGTCTGAAAAATGTCGGACAAAAGAAGTCTGAAAAATGTCGGACTAAAGAAGTCTGAAAAAAAAGATCTGAAAATTGTCGGACAAAAAAAGTCTGAAAAAAATATCTGAAAAATGTCGGACAAAAAAGTCTGAAAAAAAAGATCTGAAAAATGTCGGACAAAAAAAGTCTGAAAAATGTCGGACAAAAAAAGTCTGAAAAATGTCGGACAAAAAAAGTCTGAAAAAAAAGATCTGAAAAATGTCGCACAAAAGAAGTCCGAAAAAAAAGATCTGAAAAATGTCGGACAAAAGAAGTCTGAAAAATGTCGGACAAAAGAAGTCTGAAAAAAAAGATCTGAAAATTGTCGGACAAAAAAAGTCTGAAAAATGTCGGACAAAAGAAGTCTGAAAAAAAAGATCTGAAAATGTCTGAAAAAAAAGTCTGAAAAATGTCGGACAAAAGAAGTCTGAAAAATGTCGGACAAAAGAAGTCTGAAAAAAAAGATCTGAAAATTGTCGGACAAAAAAAGTCTGAAAAAAAGATCTGAAAAATGTCGGACAAAAAAAGTCTGAAAAATGTCGGACAAAAAAAGTCTGAAAAATGTCGGACAAAAAAAGTCTGAAAAAAAAGATCTGAAAAATGTCGGACAAAAAAAGTCTGAAAAATGTCGGACAAAAAAAGTCTGAAAAATGTCGGACAAAAAAAGTCTGAAAAAAAAGATCTGAAAATTGTCGGACAAAAAAATCTGAAAAAAAAGATCTGAAAAATGTCGGACAAAAAAAGTCTGAAAAATGTCGGACAAAAGAAGTCTGAAAAATGTCGGACAAAAGAAGTCTGAAAAAAAAGATCTGAAAATTGTCGGACAAAAAAAGTCTGAAAAATGTCGGACAAAAGAAGTCTGAAAAAAAAGATCTGAAAAATGTCGGACAAAAAAAGTCTGAAAAATGTCGGACAAAAAAGTCTGAAAAATGTCGGACAAAAAAAGTCTGAAAAATGTCGGACAAAAAAAGTCTGAAAAAAAAGATCTGAAAAATGTCGCACAAAAGAAGTCCGAAAAAAAAGATCTGAAAAATGTCGGACAAAAGAAGTCTGAAAAATGTCGGACAAAAGAAGTCTGAAAAATGTCGGACAAAAGAAGTCTGAAAAAAAAGATCTGAAAATTGTCGGACAAAAAAAGTCTGAAAAATGTCGGACAAAAGAAGTCTGAAAAAAAAGATCTGAAAATGTCTGAAAAAAAAGTCTGAAAAATGTCGGACAAAAGAAGTCTGAAAAATGTCGGACAAAAGAAGTCTGAAAAAAAAGATCTGAAAATTGTCGGACAAAAAAAGTCTGAAAAAAAGATCTGAAAAATGTCGGACAAAAAAAGTCTGAAAAATGTCGGACAAAAAAAGTCTGAAAAATGTCGGACAAAAAAAGTCTGAAAAAAAAGATCTGAAAAATGTCGGACAAAAAAAGTCTGAAAAATGTCGGACAAAAAAAGTCTGAAAAATGTCGGACAAAAAAAGTCTGAAAAAAAAGATCTGAAAATTGTCGGACAAAAAAATCTGAAAAAAAAGATCTGAAAAATGTCGGACAAAAAAAGTCTGAAAAATGTCGGACAAAAGAAGTCTGAAAAATGTCGGACAAAAGAAGTCTGAAAAAAAAGATCTGAAAATTGTCGGACAAAAAAAGTCTGAAAAATGTCGGACAAAAGAAGTCTGAAAAAAAAGATCTGAAAAATGTCGGACAAAAAAAGTCTGAAAAATGTCGGACAAAAAAGTCTGAAAAAAAAGATCTGAAAAATGTCGGACAAAAGAAGTCTGAAAAATGTCGGACAAAAAAAGTCTGAAAAAAATATCTGAAAAATGTCGGACAAAAAAATCTGAAAAAAAAGATCTGAAAAATGTCGGACAAAAAAAGTCTGAAAAATGTCGGACAAAAGAAGTCTGAAAAAAAAGATCTGAAAAATGTCGGACAAAAAAAGTCTGAAAAATGTCGGACAAAAAAAGTCTGGAAAGAATCTCTGAAAAATGTCGGACAAAAAAAGTCTGAAAAAAAAGATATCAAAAATGTCGGACAAAAGAAGTCTGAAAAATGTCGGACAAAAGAAGTCTGAAAAAAAAGATCTGAAAATTGTCGGACAAAAAAAGTCTGAAAAATGTCGGACAAAAGAATTCTGAAAAAAAAGATCTGAAAAATGTCGGACAAAAGAAGTCTGAAAAAAAAGATCTGAAAAATGTCGGACAAAAGAAGTCTGAAAAAAAAGATTTGAAAAAAGTCGGACAAAAAAAGTCTGAAAAATGTCGGACAAAAAAAGTCTGGAAAGAATCTCTGAAAAATGTCGGACAAAAAAAGTCTGAAAAAAAAGATCTGAAAAATGTCGGACAAAAAAAGTCTGAAAAATGTCGGACAAAAAAAGTCTGAAAAATGTCGGACAAAAAAATCTGAAAAAAAAGATCTGAAAATTGTCGGACAAAAAAATCTGAAAAAAAAGATCTGAAAAATGTCGGACAAAAAAAGTCTGAAAAATGTCGGACAAAAAAAGTCTGAAAAATGTCGGACAAAAAAAGTCTGAAAAATGTCGGACAAAAAAATCTGAAAAAAAAGATCTGAAAATTGTCGGACAAAAAAATCTGAAAAAAAAGATCTGAAAAATGTCGGACAAAAAAAGTCTGAAAAATGTCGGACAAAAAAAGTCTGAAAAATGTCGGACAAAAAAAGTCTGAAAAATGTCGGACAAAAAAAGTCTGAAAAATGTCGGACAAAAAAAGTCTGAAAAATGTCGGACAAAAAAAGTCTGGAAAGAATCTCTTAACAATGTCGGACAAAAAAAGTCTGAAAAAAAAGATCTGAAAATGTCGGACAAAAAAAGTCTGAAAAATGTCGGACAAAAAAAGTCTGAAAAATGTCGGACAAAAAAAGTCTGAAAAATGTCGGACAAAAAAAGTCTGAAAAATGTCGGACAAAAAAAGTCTGAAAAATGTCGGACAAAAAAAGTCTGGAAAGAATCTCTTAACAATGTCGGACAAAAAAAGTCTGAAAAAAAAGATCTGAAAATGTCGGACAAAAGAAGTCTGAAAAAACTGTCCGAAAAAAAAGATCTGAAATTGTCTGAAAAAAAAGTCTGAAAAAAAAGATCTGAGAATGTCTGAAACAAAAGTCTGAAAAAAAGATTTGAAAAATGTCGGACAAAAAAAGATCTGAAAATGTCGGACAAAAAAAGTCTGAAAAAAAAGATCTGAAATTGTCAGACAAAAAAAGTCTGAAAAATGTCGGACAAAAAAAGTCTGAAAAAAAAGATCTGAAAATTGTCGGACCAAAAAAGTCTGGAAAGAATCTCTGAAAAATGTCGGACAAAAGAAGTCTGAAAAATGTCGGACAAAAGAAGTCTGAACAAAAAGATCTGAAAATTGTCGGACAAAAAAAGTCTGAAAAAAAAGATATGAAAATGTCGGACCAAAAAAGTCTGGAAAGAATCTCTGAAAAATGTCGGACAAAAGAAGTCTGAAAAAACTGTCCTAAAAAAAAGATCTGAAAATGTCTGAAAAAAAAGTCTGAAAAAAATATCTGAAAAATGTTGGATAAAAAAAGTTTGAAAAAAAAGATCTGAAAATTGTCGGACAAAAAAAATCTGAAAAAAAAATCTGAAAAATGTTGGACAAAAGAAGTCTGAAAAAAACTGTCCGAAAAAAAAGATCTGAAAATTTCTGAAAAAAAAGTCTGAAAAAAAAGATCTGAAAAAGATCGGACAATAGAATTCTGAAAAAACTTCTATTGACTTTTTTTTTGGCCAATGATTCAGACTCATTGCCTCCACAAAGTAGATCAGTGGAAGGTTTGAGGGAGGGCCAAGGCGGGATCTCGTGGCAAATCGGAAGACGCCTGTTCCACTTCCTCGCAGGCTGCAGACGAGGAGAGTTTCTCCCATCGGGACAGGTCCCCTCTTCGGGCCAGCCCGGGAGATGGCGGCCAGCGCTGTGGCTTCTGTCACGCTGGGGATGAAGAAAATGAAACGAGGGGCATGATTCATACCGATAACTCAAAAAAAGTGGCGGCACACAACAAGTGTATGCTTTTTTTCATCGGGGACAGTGCAGCTGACCACAACGTCACGGGCTGAATTTGGAAATTTTGAATTAGAATTAGACTTTTTTCATTATTTTTTTCAACATATACAATATTGTATTTTTTTCCAAAAAATTTCAAAATGCTATAACTTTTTTTTCATGACATTTTTTGAAAAACTATACTTTGACTTTTTTTCCATGAAATTTTTCGACATATCATACAATGGATTTTTTTTAAAACAGTTTAAGCAAGTTTAGTGATGAAAACTAAAGTTTTACATGGAATTGAGGTCAGTGTGAAGGTTTGATGCAGAAAAGCCAACTATTATGTAAAAAAAATGTAAAAATATATTCCATTTTCATCCTGTTTTGTATGTTTCCAGTATAACAGATGTGTTTCTGTAAATAAATCACATATTCTTCATATAAATGCACATTTCAGTGTTTCTTGAGGAGAAATGCGTTCCTGAGTAGTTTTGGGTGAGAAAGACATATTAAGCGAGTTTAGTGATGAAAACTAGCGTTTTACATGGAATTCAGCTCAGAATGAAGATTTGATACTTGGAAGCGAATTCTAATGTCAAATTTCAGAAAACAATGTTTCTTTTCATATTCTGTCTCTTTTTTGTATGTTTCCAGTATAACAGATGTGTTTCTGTAAATAAATCACATATTCTTCATATAAATGCACGTTTCAGTGTTTCTTGAGGAGAAATGCGTTCCTGAGTGGTTTTGGATGAGAAAGACTTATTAAGCGAGTTTAGTGATGAAAACTAGCGTTTTACATGGAATTCAGCTCAGAATGAAGATTTGATACTTGGAAGCGAATTCTAATGTAAAATTTGAGAAAACAATGTTTCTTTTCATATTCTGTCTCTTTTTTGTATGTTTCCAGTATAACAGATGTGTTTCTGTAAATAAATCACATATTCTTCATATAAATGCACATTTCAGTGTTTCTAGAGGAGAAATGCGTTCCTGAGTGGTTTTGGGTGAGAAAGACATATTAAGCGAGTTTAGTGATGAAAACAAGAGTTTTGCATAGAATTGAGCTCAGAATGAAGATTTGATACTTGGAAGCGAATTCTAATGTAAAATTTGAGAATACAATGTTTCTTTTCATATTCTGTCTCTTTTTTGTATGTTTCCAGTATAACAGATGTGTTTCTGTAAATAAATCACATATTCTTCATATAAATGCACATTTCAGTGTTTCTAGAGGAGAAATGCGTTCCTGAGTGTTTTTGGGTGAGAAAGACATATTAAGCGAGTTTAGTGATGAAAACTAGCGTTTTACATGGAATTCAGCTCAGAATGAAGATTTGATACTTGGAAGCGAATTCTAATGTCAAATTTCAGAAAACAATGTTTCTTTTCATATTCTGTCTCTTTTTTGTATGTTTCCAGTATAACAGATGTGTTTCTGTAAATAAATCACATATTCTTCATATAAATGCACGTTTCAGTGTTTCTTGAGGAGAAATGCGTTCCTGAGTGTTTTTGGGTGAGAAAGACATATTAAGCGAGTTTAGTGATGAAAACAAGAGTTTTGCATAGAATTGAGCTCAGAATGAAGATTTGATACTTTGAAGCGAATTCTAATGTAAAATTTGAGAAAACAATGTTTCTTTTCATATTCTGTCTCTTTTTTGTATGTTTCCAGTATAACAGATGTGTTTCTGTAAATAAATCACATATTCTTCATATAAATGCACATTTCAGTGTTTCTAGAGGAGAAATGCGTTCCTGAGTGTTTTTGGGTGAGAAAGACATATTAAGCGAGTTTAGTGATGAAAACTAGCGTTTTACATGGAATTCAGCTCAGACTGACAGTTTGATGCCTGGAGTCCAAAACTATCATATTAGATTTTGGAAAACTGTGTTCCCTTTCATATGTATCCTTTTTTGTGTGTTTCCAATGCAAGAAATGTTTTTCTGTGAAGAAATTTCACATTTTTCATATGAATCCACTTTTCAGTGTTTCTTGAGGCGAAATGCATTCTTTGGCTTAGTGATGAAAACTAGAGTTGTACATTGTGATCGTATAGTGGTACATTTCAACACAGGTTACAATTACATTGTAAAAGAATAAACATGAAATATATAAAACATATTTCCACATCCACATAGTTATATCAATTTAAAATGAATTAAAGCCGCAAGCGGCAATTCGCGGGTTATAGCCTTTATCGCTCAAAGCGCCCGCCTAGTGGTCGATTTGAATAAAACTTTCAGCATGGCGGAAAATTTAGTCGGTGGACTTTCGTGGTCCAAGAGACTTTTTTGTAGATCACATTCAGCAGCACATGTCTGTCAAATTTCAAATTGATACGACTTATGGTGTGAGGGGGCTGGCCTTGAAAATTGTTATAGCGCCACCATGTGGCCAATTGTTTTCATATTTTATGTGAAGCATTATGACATCATGTCTCTAGCTCATTCCAGCTCACAGCAAATTGAGCAAAGGCATAATTTAGCATAAAATGCTAAATAGGCCACGCCCACATGCACCGATCAATATGACACTATAGATCTTGGTTAATACTTGCCCCCAGAGTATGTGCACCAAATTTGATAAAATTCTGTCCACCGGATCTTGCGATTCAAGTTTCTGATATTTGTGGCGCCCCCTATGTGTCAAGCGGAAAATGCTTTGGTACGCCTCAAGTTTGGAGACGATGGGCCAAAGGCTTGTGAAGTTAGGTCTACTGATGTGCTGAGCCCTGCCCTCTTAAAGTTCATTGGTCAACAGATTCATAACGCAATGAGGTATCAACACGCTTTATGCAACTTTAGATGACATTAGTCCAATAATGATCCATTGAAAATTTGGTAGCAATCAGACGTCAAAAATGTGTTTTTCAAAAAATCCAATATGGCGGAAAATATTTCCAGGTGCACTTTGGAGGTCCAAGAGGCTTTATTGTAGATCACACGGAGTTGCACATATGTGTAACATTTCAAGTCAATCGGACTTACGGTTTGAGGGGCGTGGCCTTTCCAAAATCACATGTTTGGGCGTTAATTACAGCGCCACCATGTGGCCGATTTGAATGAAACTTTCAGCAGATGTTTCAGCTACTCTTGTGAACATATGCTGCAAGTTTGGAGATGATGGGCCAAAGGCTTGTGAAGTTAGGTCTATTGATGTGCTGAGCCCGCCCCTTAAAAATGAATTGGTCAATATCTTCAAAACACAATAACATATCAACAAGCTTTATGCAACCTTGGATGAGCCTGGTCCAATAATGATTCGCAGAAAATATGCCAGCAATCAGACCTACGGTTTAGGAGGAGATGTCAAAAATGTGTTTTTCAAAAAATTCAACATGGCGGAAAATTTAGTTGGTGGACTTTCGTGGTCCAAGAGACTTTTTTGTAGATCACATTCAGCAGCACATGGCTGTCAAATTTCAAATTGATACGACTTATGGTGTGAGGGGGCTGGCCTTGAAAATTGTTATAGCGCCACCATGTGGCCAATTGTTTTCATATTTTATGTGAAGCATTATGACATCATGTACAGTTATGGTACCAAGTCTCATGTCTCTAGCTCATTCCAGCTCACAGCAAATTGAGCAAAGGCATAATTTAGCATAAAATGCTAAATAGGCCACGCCCACATGCACCGATCAATATGACACTATAGATCTTGGTTAATACTTGCCCCCAGAGTATGTGCACCAAATTTGATAAAATTCTGTCCACCAGATCTTGCGATTCAAGTTTCTGATATTTGTGGCGCCCCCTATGTGTCAAGCGGAAAATGCTTTGGTACGCCTCAAGTTTGGAGACGATGGGCCAAAGGCTTGTGAAGTTAGGTCTACTGATGTGCTGAGCCCTGCCCTCTTAAAGTTCATTGGTCAACAGATTCATAACGCAATGAGGTATCAACACGCTTTATGTAATTTTAGATGCCATTAGTCCAATAATGATCCACAGAAAATTTGGTAGCAATCGGACCTACGGTTTAGGAGGAGATGTCAAAAATGTGTTTTTCAAAAAATCCAATATGGCGGAAAATATTTCAAGGTGCACTTTGGAGGTCCAAGAGGCTTTATTGTAGATCACACGGAGTTGCACATATGTGTCACATTTCAAGTCAATCGGACTTACGGTTTGAGGGGCGTGGCCTTTCCAAAATCACATGTTTGGGCGTTAATTACAGCGCCACCATGTGGCCGATTGGGGTCATAGTTCTTGAGAAGCAGCTGCACATCATTCCAGTTCCTATGCCAAGTTTCATGTTTCCATCTCTTTCCAGCTCACAGCAAATTGCACTTATTCGGCAGACAACGAATAATAATAATAAATTCACACAAAAATAAACTAACTTAATGTAATGTTTACAAGTGTAGCTAGTGTGTTTCTTTACCCTAAACTCCAAATGTCCCTTAGTTTTTATCTTCCCTCAACAACAGAAGAATCCCACATGCAGCTAACTATGCTCTGCTTCGACCTCCAGGAACGCCATGGAACACATCGGGCACGTTCCGCTCAACAAAGAGAAATGATTGAACACTTTTCCACACTGTGTAACAACTTTAATTATATTGAAAAAAAAGATCTGAAAATTGTCGGACAAAAAAAGTCTGGAAAAAATATCTGAAAAATGTTGGACAAAAGAAGTCTGAAATAACTGTCCGAAAAAAAAGATCTGAAAAATGTCGGACAAAAGAAGTCTGAAAAATGTCGGACAAAAGGAGTCTGAAAAAACTGTCCGAAAAAAAAGATCTGAAAATGTCTGAAAAAAATGTCGGACAAAAAAAGTCTGAAAAAAAAGATCTGAAAAATGTCGGACAAAAAAGTCTGAAAAAAAATATCTGAAAAATGTCGGATAAAAGAAGTCTGAAAAAACTGTCCAAAAAAAATATCTGAAAAAAGGATCTGAAAAATATCGGACAAAAAAAGTCTGAAAAAAATATCTGAAAAATGTCGGATAAAAGAAGTCTGAAAAAACTGTCCGAAAAAAAAGATCTGAAAATGTCTGAAAAAAATGTCGGACAAAAAAAGTCTGAAAAAAAAGATCTGAAAAATGTCGGACAAAAAAGTCTGAAAAGAATCTCTGAAAAATGTCGGAAAAAAAAGTCTGAAAAATGTCGGACAAAAAAAGTCTGAAAAATGTCGGACAAAAAAATCTGAAAAAAAAGATCTGAAAAATGTCGGACAAAAAAAGTCTGAAAAATGTCGGACTAAACAAGTCTGAAAAAAAAGATCTGAAAATTGTCGGACAAAAAAAGTCTGAAAAAAAGATCTGAAAATTGTCGGACAAAAAAAGTCTGAAAAATGTCGGACAAAAAAGTCTGAAAAAAAAGATCTGAAAAATGTCGGACAAAAAAAGTCTGAAAAATGTCGGACAAAAAAAGTCTGAAAAAAAGATCTGAAAATTGTCGGACAAAAAAAGTCTGAAAAATGTCGGACAAAAAAGTCTGAAAAAAAAGATCTGAAAAATGTCGGACAAAAAAAGTCTGAAAAATGTCGGACAAAAAAAGTCTGAAAAATGTCGGACAAAAAAAGTCTGAAAAATGTCGGACAAAAAAAGTCTGAAAAAAAAGATCTGAAAAATGTCGGACAAAAGAAGTCTGAAAAATGTCGGACAAAAGGAGTCTGAAAAAAATATCTGAAATTGTTGGAAAAAAAAAGATCTGAAAAAAATATCTGAAAAATTTCAGACAAAAAAAGTCTGAAAAAAAAGATCTGAAAATGTCGGACAAAAGAAGTCTGTAAAAAAAGATCTGAAAATTGTCGGACAAAAAAAGTCAGAAAAATGTCAGACAAAAGAAGTCTAAAAAATGTCGGACAAAAGAAGTCTGAAAAAAAGATCTGAAATTGTTGGAAAAAAAAAGATCTGAAAAAAATATCTGAAAAATTTCGGACAAAAAAAGTCTGAAAAAAAGATCTGAAAATTGTCGGACAAAAAAAGTCTAGAAAGTATATCTGAAAAATGTCAAACAAAAAGAGTCTGAAAAAAAAGTCTGAAACAAAATAACTGAAAAAAATATCTGAAAAATGACGGACAAAAAAAGTTTGAAAAAACTGTCCAAAAAAAAGAAATAAAAATGTCGGACAAAAAAGTCTGAAAAAAAATATCTGAAAAATGTCGGATAAAAGAAGTCTGAAAAAACTGTCCAAAAAAAATATCTGAAAAAAGGATCTGAAAAATATCGGACAAAAAAAGTCTGAAAAAAATATCTGAAAAATGTCGGATAAAAGAAGTCTGAAAAAACTGTCCGAAAAAAAAGATCTGAAAATGTCTGAAAAAAATGTCGGACAAAAAAAGTCTGAAAAAAAAGATCTGAAAAATGTCGAACAAAAAAGTCTGAAAAGAATCTCTGAAAAATGTCGGAAAAAAAAGTCTGAAAAATGTCGGACAAAAAAAGTCTGAAAAATGTCGGACAAAAAAATCTGAAAAAAAAGATCTGAAAAATGTCGGACAAAAAAAGTCTGAAAAATGTCGGACTAAAGAAGTCTGAAAAAAATATCTGAAAAATGTCGGATAAAAGAAGTCTGAAAAAACTGTCCGAAAAAAAAGATCTGAAAATGTCTGAAAAAAATGTCGGACAAAAAAAGTCTGAAAAAAAAGATCTGAAAAATGTCGGACAAAAAAGTCTGAAAAGAATCTCTGAAAAATGTCGGAAAAAAAAGTCTGAAAAATGTCGGACAAAAAAAGTCTGAAAAATGTCGGACAAAAAAATCTGAAAAAAAAGATCTGAAAAATGTCGGACAAAAAAAGTCTGAAAAATGTCGGACTAAAGAAGTCTGAAAAAAAAGATCTGAAAATTGTCGGACAAAAAAAGTCTGAAAAATGTCGGATAAAAAAAGTCTGAAAAAAAAGATCTGAAAATTGTCGGACAAAAAAAGTCTGAAAAAAAGATCTGAAAATTGTCGGACAAAAAAAGTCTGAAAAATGTCGGACAAAAAAGTCTGAAAAAAAAGATCTGAAAAATGTCGGACAAAAAAAGTCTGAAAAATGTCGGACAAAAAAAGTCTGAAAAAAAAGATCTGAAAAATGTTGGACAAAAAAAGTCTGAAAAAAAAGATCTGAAAAATGTCGGACAAAAAAAGTCTGAAAAATGTCGGACAAAAAAATCTGAAAAAAAAGATCTGAAAAATGTCGGACAAAAAAAGTCTGAAAAATGTCGGACAAAAGAAGTCTGATAAATGTCGGACAAAAGAAGTCTGAAAAAAAAGATCTGAAAAATGACGGACAAAAGAAGTCTGAACAAAAAGATCTGAAAATTGTCGGACAAAAAAAGTCTGAAAAAAAAGATATGAAAATGTCGGACCAAAAAAGTCTGGAAAGAATCTCTGAAAAATGTCGGACAAAAGAAGTCTGAAAAAACTGTCCGAAAAAAAAGATCTGAAAATGTCTGAAAAAAAAGTCTGAAAAATGTCGGACAAAAAAAGTCTGAAAAAAATATCTGAAAAATGTCGGACAAAAAAATCTGAAAAAAAAGATCTGAAAAATGTCGGACAAAAAAAGTCTGAAAAATTTCGGACAAAAGAAGTCTGAAAAAAAAGATCTCAAAATTGTCGAACAAAAAAAGACTGAAAAAAAATATCTGAAAATGTCTGAAAAAAATATCTGAAGAATGTCGGACAAAAAAAGTCTGAAAAATGTCGGATAAAAGAAGTCTGAAAAAAAAGGTTTGAAAAATGTCGGACAAAAGAAGTCTGAAAAAAAAGATCTGAAAAATGTCGGACAAAAGAAGTCTGAAAAAAAAGATCTGAAAATGTCGGACCAAAAAAGTCTGGAAAAAATCTCTGAAAAATGTCGGACAAAAGATGTCGGACAAAAAAAGTCTGAAAAAAAAGATCTGAAAATGTCTGAAAAAAAAGATCTGAAAACTGTCCAAAAAAAAAGATCTGAAAAAAATATCTGAAAAAATATTATCTGAAAAAAAGATCTGAAAAATGTCGGACAAAAAGCTCGAAAAAAAGTCTGAAAAAAAAATCTGAAAAATGTCGGACAGAAGAAAAAACTGTCCAAAAAAAAAGATCTGAAAAAAATATCTGAAAAAAAATTATCTGAAAAAAATATCTGAAAAATGTCGGACAAAAAGCCCGAAAAAAAGTCTGAAAAAAAAATGTCGGACAAAAAAAGTCTGAAAAAAAATATCTGAAGATGTTGGACAAAAGAAGTCTGAAAAAACTGTCCGAAAAAAAAGATCTGAAAAATGTCGGACAAAAGAAGTCTGAAAAAAAAGTCTGAAAAAAAAGATCTGAAAATGTCAGACAAAAGAAGTCTGAAAAAAAAGATCTGAAAATTTTCGGACAAAAAAATCTGAAAAAAAAGATCTGAAAAATGTCGGACAAAAAAAGTCTGAAAAATGTCGGACAAAAAAAGTCTGAAAAAAAAGATATGAAAATTGTCGGACAAAAAAATCTGAAAAAAAAGATCTGAAAAATGTCGGACAAAAAAAGTCTGAAAAAAATATCTGAAAAATGTCGGACAAAAAAATCTGAAAAAAAAAAGATCTGAAAAATGTCCGACAAAAAATGTCTGAAAAATGTCGGACAAAAAATGTCTGAAAAATGTCGGACAAAAAAAGTCTGAAAAAAAAGATCTGAAAAAAAGATCTGAAAATTGTCGGACAAAAAAAGTCTGAAAAATGTCTGAGAAAAAGCCCGAAAAAATGTCTAAAAAAAAAATCTGAAAATGTCGGACAAAAGAAGTCTGAAAAAACTGTCCGAAAAAAAATATCTGAAATTGTCTGAAAAAAAAGTCTGAAAAAAAAGATCTGAAAATGTCTGAAAAAAAAGTCTGAAAAAAAAGATCTGAAAAATGTCGGACAAAAGAAGTCTGAAAAATGTCGGACCAAAGAATTCTGAAAAAACTGTCCGAAAAAAAAAATATGAAAATGTCTGAAACAAAAGTCTGAAAAAAAGATTTGAAAAATGTCGGACAAAAAAAGATCTGAAAATGTCGGACAAAAAAAGTCTGAAAAATGTCGGATAAAAGAAGTCTGAAAAAAAAGGTTTGAAAAATGTCGGACAAAAGAAGTCTGAAAAAAAAGATCTGAAAAATGTCGGACAAAAGAAGTCTGAAAAAAAAGATCTGAAAATGTCGGACCAAAAAAGTCTGGAAAAAATCTCTGAAAAATGTCGGACAAAAGATGTCGGACAAAAAAAGTCTGAAAAAAAAGATCTGAAAATGTCTGAAAAAAAAGATCTGAAAACTGTCCAAAAAAAAAGATCTGAAAAAAATATCTGAAAAAATATTATCTGAAAAAAAGATCTGAAAAATGTCGGACAAAAAGCTCGAAAAAAAGTCTGAAAAAAAAATCTGAAAAATGTCGGACAGAAGAAAAAACTGTCCAAAAAAAAAGATCTGAAAAAAATATCTGAAAAAAAATTATCTGAAAAAAATATCTGAAAAATGTCGGACAAAAAGCCCGAAAAAAAGTCTGAAAAAAAAATGTCGGACAAAAAAAGTCTGAAAAAAAATATCTGAAGATGTTGGACAAAAGAAGTCTGAAAAAACTGTCCGAAAAAAAAGATCTGAAAAATGTCGGACAAAAGAAGTCTGAAAAAAAAGTCTGAAAAAAAAGATCTGAAAATGTCAGACAAAAGAAGTCTGAAAAAAAAGATCTGAAAATTGTCGGACAAAAAAATCTGAAAAAAAAGATCTGAAAAATGTCGGACAAAAAAAGTCTGAAAAATGTCGGACAAAAAAAGTCTGAAAAAAAAGATATGAAAATTGTCGGACAAAAAAATCTGAAAAAAAAGATCTGAAAAATGTCGGACAAAAAAAGTCTGAAAAAAATATCTGAAAAATGTCGGACAAAAAAATCTGAAAAAAAAAAGATCTGAAAAATGTCCGACAAAAAATGTCTGAAAAATGTCGGACAAAAAATGTCTGAAAAATGTCGGACAAAAAAAGTCTGAAAAAAAAGATCTGAAAAAAAGATCTGAAAATTGTCGGACAAAAAAAGTCTGAAAAATGTCTGAGAAAAAGCCCGAAAAAATGTCTAAAAAAAAAATCTGAAAATGTCGGACAAAAGAAGTCTGAAAAAACTGTCCGAAAAAAAATATCTGAAATTGTCTGAAAAAAAAGTCTGAAAAAAAAGATCTGAAAATGTCTGAAAAAAAAGTCTGAAAAAAAAGATCTGAAAAATGTCGGACAAAAGAAGTCTGAAAAATGTCGGACCAAAGAATTCTGAAAAAACTGTCCGAAAAAAAAAATATGAAAATGTCTGAAACAAAAGTCTGAAAAAAAGATTTGAAAAATGTCGGACAAAAAAAGATCTGAAAATGTCGGACAAAAAAAGTCTGAAAAATGTCGGACAAAAAAAGTCTGAAAAAAAAGATCTGAAAATTGTCGGACCAAAAAAGTCTGGAAAGAATCTCTGAAAAATGTCGGACAAAAGAAGTCTGAAAAAACTGTCCGAAAAATGTCGGACAAAAAATGTCTGAAAAATGTCAGACAAAAAAAGTCTGAAAAAAAAGATCTGAAAAAAAGTCTGGAAAAAAAGCCCGAAAAAAAGTCTGAAAAATATCGGACAAAAGAAGTTTGAAAAAAAGTCTGAAAAAAAAGATCTGAAAAAAAGATCTGAAAAATGTTGGACAAAAAAAGTTTGAAAAAAAAGATCTGAAAATTGTCAGACAAAAAAAATCTGAAAAAAATATCTGAAAAATGTTGGACAAAAGAAGTCTGAAAAAAACTGTCCGAAAAAAAAGATCTGAAAATTTCTGAAAAAAAAGTCTGAAAAAAAAGATCTGAAAAAGATCGGACAATAGAATTCTGAAAAAACTTCTATTGACTTTTTTTTTGGCCAATGATTCAGACTCATTGCCTCCACAAAGTAGATCAGTGGAAGGTTTGAGGGAGGGCCAAGGCGGGATCTCGTGGCAAATCGGAAGACGCCTGTTCCACTTCCTCGCAGGCTGCAGACGAGGAGAGTTTCTCCCATCGGGACAGGTCCCCTCTTCGGGCCAGCCCGGGAGATGGCGGCCTGCGCTGTGGCTTCTGTCACGCTGGGGATGAAGAAAATGAAACGAGGGGCATGATTCATACCGATAACTCAAAAAAAGTGGCGGCACACAACAAGTGTATGCTTTTTTTCATCGGGGACAGTGCAGCTGACCACAACGTCACGGGCTGAATTTGGAAATTTTGAATTAGAATTAGACTTTTTTCATTATTTTTTTCAACATATGATATATACAATATTGTATTTTTTTCCAAAAAATTTCAAAATGCTATAACTTTTTTTTCATGACATTTTTTGAAAAACTATACTTTGACTTTTTTTCCAAGAAATCTTTCGACATATCATACAATGGATTTTTTTTAAAACAGTTTAAGCAAGTTTAGTGATGAAAACTAAAGTTTTACATGGCATTGAGGTCAGTGTGAAGGTTTGATGCAGAAAAGCCAACTATTATGTAAAAAAATTGTAAAAATATATTCCATTTTCATCCTGTTTTGTATGTTTCCAGTATAACAGATGTGTTTCTGTAAATAAATCACATATTCTTCATATAAATGCACATTTCAGTGTTTCTTGAGGAGAAATGCGTTCCTGAGTAGTTTTGGGTGAGAAAGACATATTAAGCGAGTTTAGTGATGAAAACTAGCGTTTTACATGGAATTCAGCTCAGAATGAAGATTTGATACTTGGAAGCGAATTGTAATGTAAAATTTGAGAAAACAATGTTTCTTTTCATATTCTGTCTCTTTTTTGTATGTTTCCAGTATAACAGATGTGTTTCTGTAAATAAATCACATATTCTTCATATAAATGCACATTTCAGTGTTTCTAGAGGAGAAATGCGTTCCTGAGTGTTTTTGGGTGAGAAAGACATATTAAGCGAGTTTAGTGATGAAAACTAGCGTTTTACATGGAATTCAGCTCAGACTGACAGTTTGATGCCTGGAGTCCAAAACTATCATATTAGATTTTGGAAAACTGTGTTCCCTTTCATATTTATCCTTTTTTGTGTGTTTCCAATGCAAGAAATGTTTTTCTGTGAAGAAATTTCACATTTTTCATATGAATCCACTTTTCAGTGTTTCTTGAGGCGAAATGCATTCTTTGGCTTAGTGATGAAAACTAGAGTTGTACATTGTGATCGTATAGTGGTACATTTCAACACAGGTTACAATTACATTGTAAAAGAATAAACATGAAATATATAAAACATATTTCCACATCCACATAGTTATATCAATTTAAAATGAATTAAAGCCGCAAGCGGCAATTCGCGGGTTATAGCCTTTATCGCTCAAAGCCCCCGCCTAGTGATCGATTTGAATAAAACTTTCAGCATGGCGGAAAATTTAGTCGGTGGACTTTCGTGGTCCAAGAGACTTTTTTGTAGATCACATTCAGCAGCACATGTCTGTCAAATTTCAAATTGATACGACTTATGGTGTGAGGGGGCTGGCCTTGAAAATTGTTATAGCGCCACCATGTGGCCAATTGTTTTCATATTTTATGTGAAGCATTATGACATCATGTCTCTAGCTCATTCCAGCTCACAGCAAATTGAGCAAAGGCATAATTTAGCATAAAATGCTAAATAGGCCACGCCCACATGCACCGATCAATATGACACTATAGATCTTGGTTAATACTTGCCCCCAGAGTATGTGCACCAAATTTGATAAAATTCTGTCCACCGGATCTTGCGATTCAAGTTTCTGATATTTGTGGCGCCCCCTATGTGTCAAGCGGAAAATGCTTTGGTACGCCTCAAGTTTGGAGACGATGGGCCAAAGGCTTGTGAAGTTAGGTCTACTGATGTGCTGAGCCCTGCCCTCTTAAAGTTCATTGGTCAACAGATTCATAACGCAATGAGGTATCAACACGCTTTATGCAACTTTAGATGACATTAGTCCAATAATGATCCATTGAAAATTTGGTAGCAATCAGACTTCAAAAATGTGTTTTTCAAAAAATCCAATATGGCGGAAAATATTTCCAGGTGCACTTTGGAGGTCCAAGAGGCTTTATTGTAGATCACACGGAGTTGCACATATGTGTCACATTTCAAGTCAATCGGACTTACGGTTTGAGGGGCGTGGCCTTTCCAAAATCACATGTTTGGGCGTTAATTACAGCGCCACCATGTGGCCGATTGGGGTCATAGTTCTTGAGAAGCAGCTGCACATCATTCCAGTTCCTATGCCAAGTTTCATGTTTCCATCTCTTTCCAGCTCACAGCAAATTGCACTTATTCGGCAGACAACGAATAATAATAATAAATTCACACAAAAACAAACTAACTTAATGTAATGTTTACAAGTGTAGCTAGTGTGTTTCTTTACCCTAAACTCCAAATGTCCCTTAGTTTTTATCTTCCCTCAACAACAGAAGAATCCCACATGCAGCTAACTATGCTCTGCTTCCACCTCCAGGAACGCCATGGAACACATCGGGCACGTTCTGCTCAACAAAGAGAAATGATTGAACACTTTTCCACACTGTGTAACAACTTTAATTATATTGAAAAAAAAGATCTGAAAATTGTCGGACAAAAAAAGTCTGGAAAAAATATCTGAAAAATGTTGGACAAAAGAAGTCTGAAATAACTGTCCGAAAAAAAAGATCTGAAAAAAATATCTGAAAAATTTCGGACAAAAAAAGTCTGAAAAAAATATCTGAAAAATGTCGGACAAAAAAATCTGAAAAAAAAGATCTGAAAAATGTCGGACAAAAACAGTCTGAAAAATGTCGGACTAAAGAAGTCTGAAGAAAAAGATCTGAAAATTGTCGGACAAAAAAATCTGAAAAAAAAGATCTGAAAAATGTCGGACAAAAAAAGTCTGAAAAATGTCGGACTAAAGAAGTCTGAAAAAAAAGATCTGAAAATTGTCGGACAAAAAAAGTCTGAAAAATGTCGGACAAAAAAGTCTGAAAAAAAGATCTGAAAATGTCTGAAAAAAATGTCGGACAAAAGATGTCTGAAAAAAAAGATCTGAAAATTGTCGGACAAAAAAATCTGAAAAAAAAGATCTGAAAAATGTCGGACAAAAAAGTCTGAAAAATGTCGGACAAAAAAATCTGAAAAAAAAGATCTGAAAAAGGTCGGACAAAAAAAGTCTGAAAAATGTCGGACAAAAAAAGTCTGAAAAATGTCGGACAAAAAAATCTGAAAAAAAAGATCTGAAAATTGTCGGACAAAAAAAGTCTGAAAAATGTTGGACTAAAGAAGTCTGAAAAAAAAGATCTGAAAATTGTCGGACAAAAAAAGTCTGAAAAAAATATCTGAAAAATGTCGGACAAAAAAGTCTGAAAAAAAAGATCTGAAAAATGTCGGACAAAAAAAGTCTGAAAAATGTCGGACAAAAAAAGTCTGAAAAAAAAGATCTGAAAATTGTCGGACAAAAAAATCTGAAAAAAAAGATCTGAAAAATGTCGGACAAAAAAAGTCTGAAAAATGTCGGACTAAAGAAGTCTGAAAAAAAAGATCTGAAAATTGTCGGACAAAAAAAGTCTGAAAAATGTCGGACAAAAAAGTCTGAAAAAAAGATCTAAAAATGTCTGAAAAAAATGTCGGACAAAAGATGTCTGAAAAAAAAGATCTGAAAATTGTCGGACAAAAAAAGTCTGAAAAATGTCGGACAAAAAAATCTGAAAAAAAAGATCTGAAAAATGTCGGACTAAAGAAGTCTGAAAAAAAAGATCTGAAAATTGTCGGACAAAAAAAGTCTGAAAAATGTCGGACAAAAAAGTCTGAAAAAAAGATCTGAAAATGTCTGAAAAAAATGTCGGACAAAAGATGTCTGAAAAAAAAGATCTGAAAATTGTCGGACAAAAAAAGTCTGAAAAATGTCGGACAAAAAAATCTGAAAAAAAAGATCTGAAAAATGTCGGACTAAAGAAGTCTGAAAAAAAAGATCTGAAAATTGTCGGACAAAAAAATCTGAAAAAAAAGTCTGAAAAATGTCGGACAAAAAAATCTGAAAAAAAAGATCTGAAAAAGGTCGGACAAAAAAAGTCTGAAAAATGTCGGACAAAAAAAGTCTGAAAAATGTCGGACAAAAAAATCTGAAAAAAAAGATCTGAAAATTGTCGGACAAAAAAAGTCTGAAAAATGTCGGACTAAAGAAGTCTGAAAAAAAAGATCTGAAAATTGTCGGACAAAAAAAGTCTGAAAAATGTCGGACAAAAAAAGTCTGAAAAATGTCGGACAAAAAAATCTGAAAAAAAAGATCTGAAAAATGTCGGACAAAAAAAGTCTGAAAAAAAAGATCTGAAAAATGTTGGACAAAAAAAGTCTGAAAAAAAAGATCTGAAAAATGTCGGACAAAAAAAGTCTGAAAAATGTCGGACAAAAGAAGTCTGAAAAAAAAGATCTGAAAAATGTCGGACAAATAAAGTCTGAAAAATGTCGGACAAAAAAAGTCTGAAAAATGTCGGACAAAAAAAGTCTGAAAAAAAAGATCTGAAAATTGTCGGACAAAAAAATCTGAAAAATGTCGGACAAAAAAATCTGAAAAAAAAGATCTGAAAATTGTCGGACAAAAAAAGTCTGAAAAATGTTGGACTAAAGAAGTCTGAAAAAAAAGATCTGAAAATTGTCGGACAAAAAAAGTCTGAAAAAAATATCTGAAAAATGTCGGACAAAAAAGTCTGAAAAAAAATATCTGAAAAATGTCGGACAAAAAAAGTCTGAAAAATGTCGGACAAAAAAAGTCTGAAAAAAAAGATCTGAAAATTGTCGGACAAAAAAATCTGAAAAAAAAGATCTGAAAAATGTCGGACAAAAAGCTCGAAAAAAAGTCTGAAAAAAAAATCTGAAAAATGTCGGACAGAAGAAAAAACTGTCCAAAAAAAAAGATCTGAAAAAAATATCTGAAAAAAAATTATCTGAAAAAAATATCTGAAAAATGTCGGACAAAAAGCCCGAAAAAAAGTCTGAAAAAAAAATGTCGGACAAAAAAAGTCTGAAAAAAAATATCTGAAGATGTTGGACAAAAGAAGTCTGAAAAAACTGTCCGAAAAAAAAGATCTGAAAAATGTCGGACAAAAGAAGTCTGAAAAAAAAGTCTGAAAAAAAAGATCTGAAAATGTCAGACAAAAGAAGTCTGAAAAAAAAGATCTGAAAATTTTCGGACAAAAAAATCTGAAAAAAAAGATCTGAAAAATGTCGGACAAAAAAAGTCTGAAAAATGTCGGACAAAAAAAGTCTGAAAAAAAAGATATGAAAATTGTCGGACAAAAAAATCTGAAAAAAAAGATCTGAAAAATGTCGGACAAAAAAAGTCTGAAAAAAATATCTGAAAAATGTCGGACAAAAAAATCTGAAAAAAAAAAGATCTGAAAAATGTCCGACAAAAAATGTCTGAAAAATGTCGGACAAAAAATGTCTGAAAAATGTCGGACAAAAAAAGTCTGAAAAAAAAGATCTGAAAAAAAGATCTGAAAATTGTCGGACAAAAAAAGTCTGAAAAATGTCTGAGAAAAAGCCCGAAAAAATGTCTAAAAAAAAAATCTGAAAATGTCGGACAAAAGAAGTCTGAAAAAACTGTCCGAAAAAAAATATCTGAAATTGTCTGAAAAAAAAGTCTGAAAAAAAAGATCTGAAAATGTCTGAAAAAAAAGTCTGAAAAAAAAGATCTGAAAAATGTCGGACAAAAGAAGTCTGAAAAATGTCGGACCAAAGAATTCTGAAAAAACTGTCCGAAAAAAAAAATATGAAAATGTCTGAAACAAAAGTCTGAAAAAAAGATTTGAAAAATGTCGGACAAAAAAAGATCTGAAAATGTCGGACAAAAAAAGTCTGAAAAATGTCGGATAAAAGAAGTCTGAAAAAAAAGGTTTGAAAAATGTCGGACAAAAGAAGTCTGAAAAAAAAGATCTGAAAAATGTCGGACAAAAGAAGTCTGAAAAAAAAGATCTGAAAATGTCGGACCAAAAAAGTCTGGAAAAAATCTCTGAAAAATGTCGGACAAAAGATGTCGGACAAAAAAAGTCTGAAAAAAAAGATCTGAAAATGTCTGAAAAAAAAGATCTGAAAACTGTCCAAAAAAAAAGATCTGAAAAAAATATCTGAAAAAATATTATCTGAAAAAAAGATCTGAAAAATGTCGGACAAAAAGCTCGAAAAAAAGTCTGAAAAAAAAATCTGAAAAATGTCGGACAGAAGAAAAAACTGTCCAAAAAAAAAGATCTGAAAAAAATATCTGAAAAAAAATTATCTGAAAAAAATATCTGAAAAATGTCGGACAAAAAGCCCGAAAAAAAGTCTGAAAAAAAAATGTCGGACAAAAAAAGTCTGAAAAAAAATATCTGAAGATGTTGGACAAAAGAAGTCTGAAAAAACTGTCCGAAAAAAAAGATCTGAAAAATGTCGGACAAAAGAAGTCTGAAAAAAAAGTCTGAAAAAAAAGATCTGAAAATGTCAGACAAAAGAAGTCTGAAAAAAAAGATCTGAAAATTGTCGGACAAAAAAATCTGAAAAAAAAGATCTGAAAAATGTCGGACAAAAAAAGTCTGAAAAATGTCGGACAAAAAAAGTCTGAAAAAAAAGATATGAAAATTGTCGGACAAAAAAATCTGAAAAAAAAGATCTGAAAAATGTCGGACAAAAAAAGTCTGAAAAAAATATCTGAAAAATGTCGGACAAAAAAATCTGAAAAAAAAAAGATCTGAAAAATGTCCGACAAAAAATGTCTGAAAAATGTCGGACAAAAAATGTCTGAAAAATGTCGGACAAAAAAAGTCTGAAAAAAAAGATCTGAAAAAAAGATCTGAAAATTGTCGGACAAAAAAAGTCTGAAAAATGTCTGAGAAAAAGCCCGAAAAAATGTCTAAAAAAAAAATCTGAAAATGTCGGACAAAAGAAGTCTGAAAAAACTGTCCGAAAAAAAATATCTGAAATTGTCTGAAAAAAAAGTCTGAAAAAAAAGATCTGAAAATGTCTGAAAAAAAAGTCTGAAAAAAAAGATCTGAAAAATGTCGGACAAAAGAAGTCTGAAAAATGTCGGACCAAAGAATTCTGAAAAAACTGTCCGAAAAAAAAAATATGAAAATGTCTGAAACAAAAGTCTGAAAAAAAGATTTGAAAAATGTCGGACAAAAAAAGATCTGAAAATGTCGGACAAAAAAAGTCTGAAAAATGTCGGACAAAAAAAGTCTGAAAAAAAAGATCTGAAAATTGTCGGACCAAAAAAGTCTGGAAAGAATCTCTGAAAAATGTCGGACAAAAGAAGTCTGAAAAAACTGTCCGAAAAATGTCGGACAAAAAATGTCTGAAAAATGTCAGACAAAAAAAGTCTGAAAAAAAAGATCTGAAAAAAAGTCTGGAAAAAAAGCCCGAAAAAAAGTCTGAAAAATATCGGACAAAAGAAGTTTGAAAAAAAGTCTGAAAAAAAAGATCTGAAAAAAAGATCTGAAAAATGTTGGACAAAAAAAGTTTGAAAAAAAAGATCTGAAAATTGTCAGACAAAAAAAATCTGAAAAAAATATCTGAAAAATGTTGGACAAAAGAAGTCTGAAAAAAACTGTCCGAAAAAAAAGATCTGAAAATTTCTGAAAAAAAAGTCTGAAAAAAAAGATCTGAAAAAGATCGGACAATAGAATTCTGAAAAAACTTCTATTGACTTTTTTTTTGGCCAATGATTCAGACTCATTGCCTCCACAAAGTAGATCAGTGGAAGGTTTGAGGGAGGGCCAAGGCGGGATCTCGTGGCAAATCGGAAGACGCCTGTTCCACTTCCTCGCAGGCTGCAGACGAGGAGAGTTTCTCCCATCGGGACAGGTCCCCTCTTCGGGCCAGCCCGGGAGATGGCGGCCTGCGCTGTGGCTTCTGTCACGCTGGGGATGAAGAAAATGAAACGAGGGGCATGATTCATACCGATAACTCAAAAAAAGTGGCGGCACACAACAAGTGTATGCTTTTTTTCATCGGGGACAGTGCAGCTGACCACAACGTCACGGGCTGAATTTGGAAATTTTGAATTAGAATTAGACTTTTTTCATTATTTTTTTCAACATATGATATATACAATATTGTATTTTTTTCCAAAAAATTTCAAAATGCTATAACTTTTTTTTCATGACATTTTTTGAAAAACTATACTTTGACTTTTTTTCCAAGAAATCTTTCGACATATCATACAATGGATTTTTTTTAAAACAGTTTAAGCAAGTTTAGTGATGAAAACTAAAGTTTTACATGGCATTGAGGTCAGTGTGAAGGTTTGATGCAGAAAAGCCAACTATTATGTAAAAAAATTGTAAAAATATATTCCATTTTCATCCTGTTTTGTATGTTTCCAGTATAACAGATGTGTTTCTGTAAATAAATCACATATTCTTCATATAAATGCACATTTCAGTGTTTCTTGAGGAGAAATGCGTTCCTGAGTAGTTTTGGGTGAGAAAGACATATTAAGCGAGTTTAGTGATGAAAACTAGCGTTTTACATGGAATTCAGCTCAGAATGAAGATTTGATACTTGGAAGCGAATTGTAATGTAAAATTTGAGAAAACAATGTTTCTTTTCATATTCTGTCTCTTTTTTGTATGTTTCCAGTATAACAGATGTGTTTCTGTAAATAAATCACATATTCTTCATATAAATGCACATTTCAGTGTTTCTAGAGGAGAAATGCGTTCCTGAGTGTTTTTGGGTGAGAAAGACATATTAAGCGAGTTTAGTGATGAAAACTAGCGTTTTACATGGAATTCAGCTCAGACTGACAGTTTGATGCCTGGAGTCCAAAACTATCATATTAGATTTTGGAAAACTGTGTTCCCTTTCATATTTATCCTTTTTTGTGTGTTTCCAATGCAAGAAATGTTTTTCTGTGAAGAAATTTCACATTTTTCATATGAATCCACTTTTCAGTGTTTCTTGAGGCGAAATGCATTCTTTGGCTTAGTGATGAAAACTAGAGTTGTACATTGTGATCGTATAGTGGTACATTTCAACACAGGTTACAATTACATTGTAAAAGAATAAACATGAAATATATAAAACATATTTCCACATCCACATAGTTATATCAATTTAAAATGAATTAAAGCCGCAAGCGGCAATTCGCGGGTTATAGCCTTTATCGCTCAAAGCCCCCGCCTAGTGATCGATTTGAATAAAACTTTCAGCATGGCGGAAAATTTAGTCGGTGGACTTTCGTGGTCCAAGAGACTTTTTTGTAGATCACATTCAGCAGCACATGTCTGTCAAATTTCAAATTGATACGACTTATGGTGTGAGGGGGCTGGCCTTGAAAATTGTTATAGCGCCACCATGTGGCCAATTGTTTTCATATTTTATGTGAAGCATTATGACATCATGTCTCTAGCTCATTCCAGCTCACAGCAAATTGAGCAAAGGCATAATTTAGCATAAAATGCTAAATAGGCCACGCCCACATGCACCGATCAATATGACACTATAGATCTTGGTTAATACTTGCCCCCAGAGTATGTGCACCAAATTTGATAAAATTCTGTCCACCGGATCTTGCGATTCAAGTTTCTGATATTTGTGGCGCCCCCTATGTGTCAAGCGGAAAATGCTTTGGTACGCCTCAAGTTTGGAGACGATGGGCCAAAGGCTTGTGAAGTTAGGTCTACTGATGTGCTGAGCCCTGCCCTCTTAAAGTTCATTGGTCAACAGATTCATAACGCAATGAGGTATCAACACGCTTTATGCAACTTTAGATGACATTAGTCCAATAATGATCCATTGAAAATTTGGTAGCAATCAGACTTCAAAAATGTGTTTTTCAAAAAATCCAATATGGCGGAAAATATTTCCAGGTGCACTTTGGAGGTCCAAGAGGCTTTATTGTAGATCACACGGAGTTGCACATATGTGTCACATTTCAAGTCAATCGGACTTACGGTTTGAGGGGCGTGGCCTTTCCAAAATCACATGTTTGGGCGTTAATTACAGCGCCACCATGTGGCCGATTGGGGTCATAGTTCTTGAGAAGCAGCTGCACATCATTCCAGTTCCTATGCCAAGTTTCATGTTTCCATCTCTTTCCAGCTCACAGCAAATTGCACTTATTCGGCAGACAACGAATAATAATAATAAATTCACACAAAAACAAACTAACTTAATGTAATGTTTACAAGTGTAGCTAGTGTGTTTCTTTACCCTAAACTCCAAATGTCCCTTAGTTTTTATCTTCCCTCAACAACAGAAGAATCCCACATGCAGCTAACTATGCTCTGCTTCCACCTCCAGGAACGCCATGGAACACATCGGGCACGTTCTGCTCAACAAAGAGAAATGATTGAACACTTTTCCACACTGTGTAACAACTTTAATTATATTGAAAAAAAAGATCTGAAAATTGTCGGACAAAAAAAGTCTGGAAAAAATATCTGAAAAATGTTGGACAAAAGAAGTCTGAAATAACTGTCCGAAAAAAAAGATCTGAAAAAAATATCTGAAAAATTTCGGACAAAAAAAGTCTGAAAAAAATATCTGAAAAATGTCGGACAAAAAAATCTGAAAAAAAAGATCTGAAAAATGTCGGACAAAAACAGTCTGAAAAATGTCGGACTAAAGAAGTCTGAAGAAAAAGATCTGAAAATTGTCGGACAAAAAAATCTGAAAAAAAAGATCTGAAAAATGTCGGACAAAAAAAGTCTGAAAAATGTCGGACTAAAGAAGTCTGAAAAAAAAGATCTGAAAATTGTCGGACAAAAAAAGTCTGAAAAATGTCGGACAAAAAAGTCTGAAAAAAAGATCTGAAAATGTCTGAAAAAAATGTCGGACAAAAGATGTCTGAAAAAAAAGATCTGAAAATTGTCGGACAAAAAAATCTGAAAAAAAAGATCTGAAAAATGTCGGACAAAAAAGTCTGAAAAATGTCGGACAAAAAAATCTGAAAAAAAAGATCTGAAAAAGGTCGGACAAAAAAAGTCTGAAAAATGTCGGACAAAAAAAGTCTGAAAAATGTCGGACAAAAAAATCTGAAAAAAAAGATCTGAAAATTGTCGGACAAAAAAAGTCTGAAAAATGTTGGACTAAAGAAGTCTGAAAAAAAAGATCTGAAAATTGTCGGACAAAAAAAGTCTGAAAAAAATATCTGAAAAATGTCGGACAAAAAAGTCTGAAAAAAAAGATCTGAAAAATGTCGGACAAAAAAAGTCTGAAAAATGTCGGACAAAAAAAGTCTGAAAAAAAAGATCTGAAAATTGTCGGACAAAAAAATCTGAAAAAAAAGATCTGAAAAATGTCGGACAAAAAAAGTCTGAAAAATGTCGGACTAAAGAAGTCTGAAAAAAAAGATCTGAAAATTGTCGGACAAAAAAAGTCTGAAAAATGTCGGACAAAAAAGTCTGAAAAAAAGATCTAAAAATGTCTGAAAAAAATGTCGGACAAAAGATGTCTGAAAAAAAAGATCTGAAAATTGTCGGACAAAAAAAGTCTGAAAAATGTCGGACAAAAAAATCTGAAAAAAAAGATCTGAAAAATGTCGGACTAAAGAAGTCTGAAAAAAAAGATCTGAAAATTGTCGGACAAAAAAAGTCTGAAAAATGTCGGACAAAAAAGTCTGAAAAAAAGATCTGAAAATGTCTGAAAAAAATGTCGGACAAAAGATGTCTGAAAAAAAAGATCTGAAAATTGTCGGACAAAAAAAGTCTGAAAAATGTCGGACAAAAAAATCTGAAAAAAAAGATCTGAAAAATGTCGGACTAAAGAAGTCTGAAAAAAAAGATCTGAAAATTGTCGGACAAAAAAATCTGAAAAAAAAGTCTGAAAAATGTCGGACAAAAAAATCTGAAAAAAAAGATCTGAAAAAGGTCGGACAAAAAAAGTCTGAAAAATGTCGGACAAAAAAAGTCTGAAAAATGTCGGACAAAAAAATCTGAAAAAAAAGATCTGAAAATTGTCGGACAAAAAAAGTCTGAAAAATGTCGGACTAAAGAAGTCTGAAAAAAAAGATCTGAAAATTGTCGGACAAAAAAAGTCTGAAAAATGTCGGACAAAAAAAGTCTGAAAAATGTCGGACAAAAAAATCTGAAAAAAAAGATCTGAAAAATGTCGGACAAAAAAAGTCTGAAAAAAAAGATCTGAAAAATGTTGGACAAAAAAAGTCTGAAAAAAAAGATCTGAAAAATGTCGGACAAAAAAAGTCTGAAAAATGTCGGACAAAAGAAGTCTGAAAAAAAAGATCTGAAAAATGTCGGACAAATAA
This sequence comes from Sebastes paucispinis, assembly GCA_036937225.1. Classification (NCBI taxonomy): domain Eukaryota; kingdom Metazoa; phylum Chordata; class Actinopteri; order Perciformes; family Sebastidae; genus Sebastes; species Sebastes paucispinis. Next base: position 170,142 of record JAUPFX010000022.1, read on the forward strand.
AGTCTGAAAAATGTCGGACAAAAAAAGTCTGAAAAATGTCGGACAAAAAAAGTCTGAAAAAAAAGATCTGAAAATTGTCGGACAAAAAAATCTGAAAAATGTCGGACAAAAAAATCTGAAAAAAAAGATCTGAAAATTGTCGGACAAAAAAAGTCTGAAAAATGTTGGACTAAAGAAGTCTGAAAAAAAAGATCTGAAAATTGTCGGACAAAAAAAGTCTGAAAAAAATATCTGAAAAATGTCGGACAAAAAAGTCTGAAAAAAAATATCTGAAAAATGTCGGACAAAAAAAGTCTGAAAAATGTCGGACAAAAAAAGTCTGAAAAAAAAGATCTGAAAATTGTCGGACAAAAAAATCTGAAAAAAAAGATCTGAAAAATGTCGGACAAAAAAAGTCTGAAAAATGTCGGACTAAAGAAGTCTGAAAAAAAAGATCTGAAAATTGTCGGACAAAAAAAGTCTGAAAAATGTCGGACAAAAAAGTCTGAAAAAAAGATCTGAAAATGTCTGAAAAAAATGTCGGACAAAAGATGTCTGAAAAAAAAGATCTGAAAATTGTCGGACAAAAAAAGTCTGAAAAATGTCGGACAAAAAAAGTCTGAAAAATGTCGGACAAAAAAATCTGAAAAAAAAGATCTGAAAAATGTCGGACAAAAAAAGTCTGAAAAAAAAGATCTGAAAAATGTTGGACAAAAAAAGTCTGAAAAAAAAGATCTGAAAAATGTCGGACAAAAAAAGTCTGAAAAATTTCGGACAAAAGAAGTCTGAAAAAAAAGATCTGAAAAATGTCGGACAAAAAAAGTCTGAAAAATGTCGGACAAAAAAAGTCTGAAAAATGTCGGACAAAAAAAGTCTGAAAAAAAAGATCTGAAAATTGTCGGACAAAAAAATCTGAAAAAAAAGATCTGAAAAATGTCGGACAAAAAAAGTCTGAAAAATGTCGGACTAAAGAAGTCTGAAAAAAAAGATCTGAAAATTGTCGGACAAAAAAAGTCTGAAAAATGTCGGATAAAAAAAGTCTGAAAAAAAAGATCTGAAAATTGTCGGACAAAAAAATCTGAAAAAAAAGATCTGAAAAATGTCGGACAAAAAAAGTCTGAAAAATGTCGGACTAAAGAAGTCTGAAAAAAATATCTGAAATTGTTGGAAAAAAAAAGATCTGAAAAAAATATCTGAAAAATTTCGGACAAAAAAAGTCTGAAAAATGTCGGAAAAAAAAATCTGAAAAAAAAGATCTGAAAAATGTCGGACAAAAAAAGTCTGAAAAATGTCGGACTAAAGAAGTCTGAAAAAAATATCTGAAAAATGTCGGATAAAAGAAGTCTGAAAAAACTGTCCGAAAAAAAAGATCTGAAAATGTCTGAAAAAAATGTCGGACAAAAAAAGTCTGAAAAAAAAGATCTGAAAAATGTCGGACAAAAAAGTCTGAAAAGAATCTCTGAAAAATGTCGGAAAAAAAAGTCTGAAAAATGTCGGACAAAAAAAGTCTGAAAAATGTCGGACTAAAGAAGTCTGAAAAAAAAGATCTGAAAATTGTCGGACAAAAAAAGTCTGAAAAATGTCGGACAAAAAAGTCTGAAAAAAAAGATCTGAAAAATGTCGGACAAAAAAAGTCTGAAAAATGTCGGACAAAAAAAGTCTGAAAAATGTCGGACAAAAAAAGTCTGAAAAATGTCGGACAAAAGAAGTCTGAAAAAAATATCTGAAAAATGTCGGACAAAAAAATCTGAAAAAAAAGATCTGAAAAATGTCGGACAAAAAAAGTCTGAAAAAAAAGATCTGAAAAATGTTGGACAAAAAAAGTCTGAAAAAAAAGATCTGAAAAATGTCGGACAAAAAAAGTCTGAAAAATGTCGGACAAAAGAAGTCTGAAAAAAAAGATCTGAAAAATGTCGGACAAAAAAAGTCTGAAAAATGTCGGACAAAAAAAGTCTGAAAAATGTCGGACAAAAAAAGTCTGAAAAAAAAGATCTGAAAATTGTCGGACAAAAAAATCTGAAAAAAAAGATCTGAAAAATGTCGGACAAAAAAAGTCTGAAAAATGTCGGACTAAAGAAGTCTGAAAAAAAAGATCTGAAAATTGTCGGACAAAAAAAGTCTGAAAAATGTCGGATAAAAAAAGTCTGAAAAAAAAGATCTGAAAATTGTCGGACAAAAAAATCTGAAAAAAAAGATCTGAAAAATGTCGGACAAAAAAAGTCTGAAAAATGTCGGACTAAAGAAGTCTGAAAAAAATATCTGAAATTGTTGGAAAAAAAAAGATCTGAAAAAAATATCTGAAAAATTTCGGACAAAAAAAGTCTGAAAAATGTCGGAAAAAAAAATCTGAAAAAAAAGATCTGAAAAATGTCGGACAAAAAAAGTCTGAAAAATGTCGGACTAAAGATGTCTGAAAAAAATATCTGAAAAATGTCGGACAAAAAAAGTCTGAAAAATGTCGGACTAAAGAAGTCTGAAAAAAAAGATCTGAAAATGTCTGAAAAAAATGTCGGACAAAAGATGTCTGAAAAAAAAGATCTGAAAATTGTCGGACAAAAAAATCTGAAAAAAAAGATCTGAAAAATGTCGGACAAAAAAAGTCTGAAAAATGTCGGACAAAAAAATCTGAAAAAAAAGATCTGAAAAAGGTCGGACAAAAAAAGTCTGAAAAATGTCGGACAAAAAAAGTCTGAAAAATGTCGGACAAAAAAATCTGAAAAAAAAGATCTGAAAATTGTCGGACAAAAAAAGTCTGAAAAATGTTGGACTAAAGAAGTCTGAAAAAAAAGATCTGAAAATTGTCGGACAAAAAAAGTCTGAAAAAAATATCTGAAAAATGTCGGACAAAAAAGTCTGAAAAAAAAGATCTGAAAAATGTCGGACAAAAAAAGTCTGAAAAATGTCGGACTAAAGAAGTCTGAAAAAAAAGATCTGAAAATTGTCGGACAAAAAAAGTCTGAAAAATGTCGGACAAAAAAAGTCTGAAAAATGTCGGACAAAAGAAGTCTGAAAAAAATATCTGAAAAATGTCGGACAAAAAAATCTGAAAAAAAAGATCTGAAAAATGTCGGACAAAAAAAGTCTGAAAAAAAAGATCTGAAAAATGTTGGACAAAAAAAGTCTGAAAAAAAAGATCTGAAAAATGTCGGACAAAAAAAGTCTGAAAAATGTCGGACAAAAGAAGTCTGAAAAAAAAGATCTGAAAAATGTCGGACAAAAAAAGTCTGAAAAATGTCGGACAAAAAAAGTCTGAAAAATGTCGGACAAAAAAAGTCTGAAAAAAAAGATCTGAAAATTGTCGGACAAAAAAATCTGAAAAAAAAGATCTGAAAAATGTCGGACAAAAAAAGTCTGAAAAATGTCGGACTAAAGAAGTCTGAAAAAAATATCTGAAAAATGTCGGATAAAAGAAGTCTGAAAAAACTGTCCGAAAAAAAAGATCTGAAAATGTCTGAAAAAAATGTCGGACAAAAAAAGTCTGAAAAAAAAGATCTGAAAAATGTCGGACAAAAAAGTCTGAAAAGAATCTCTGAAAAATGTCGGAAAAAAAAGTCTGAAAAATGTCGGACAAAAAAAGTCTGAAAAATGTCGGACTAAAGAAGTCTGAAAAAAAAGATCTGAAAATTGTCGGACAAAAAAAGTCTGAAAAAAAGATCTGAAAATTGTCGGACAAAAAAAGTCTGAAAAATGTCGGACAAAAAAGTCTGAAAAAAAAGATCTGAAAAATGTCGGACAAAAAAAGTCTGAAAAATGTCGGACAAAAAAAGTCTGAAAAATGTCGGACAAAAAAAGTCTGAAAAATGTCGGACAAAAGAAGTCTGAAAAAAATATCTGAAAAATGTCGGACAAAAAAATCTGAAAAAAAAGATCTGAAAAATGTCGGACAAAAAAAGTCTGAAAAAAAAGATCTGAAAAATGTTGGACAAAAAAAGTCTGAAAAAAAAGATCTGAAAAATGTCGGACAAAAAAAGTCTGAAAAATGTCGGACAAAAGAAGTCTGAAAAAAAAGATCTGAAAAATGTCGGACAAAAAAAGTCTGAAAAATGTCGGACAAAAAAAGTCTGAAAAATGTCGGACAAAAAAAGTCTGAAAAAAAAGATCTGAAAATTGTCGGACAAAAAAATCTGAAAAAAAAGATCTGAAAAATGTCGGACAAAAAAAGTCTGAAAAATGTCGGACTAAAGAAGTCTGAAAAAAAAGATCTGAAAATTGTCGGACAAAAAAAGTCTGAAAAATGTCGGATAAAAAAAGTCTGAAAAAAAAGATCTGAAAATTGTCGGACAAAAAAATCTGAAAAAAAAGATCTGAAAAATGTCGGACAAAAAAAGTCTGAAAAATGTCGGACAAAAAAATCTGAAAAAAAAGATCTGAAAAATGTCGGACAAAAAAAGTCTGAAAAATGTCGGACTAAAGAAGTCTGAAAAAAATATCTGAAATTGTTGGAAAAAAAAAGATCTGAAAAAAATATCTGAAAAATTTCGGACAAAAAAAGTCTGAAAAATGTCGGAAAAAAAAATCTGAAAAAAAAGATCTGAAAAATGTCGGACAAAAAAAGTCTGAAAAATGTCGGACTAAAGATGTCTGAAAAAAATATCTGAAAAATGTCGGACAAAAAAAGTCTGAAAAATGTCGGACTAAAGAAGTCTGAAAAAAAAGATCTGAAAATTGTCGGACAAAAAAAGTCTGAAAAATGTCGGACAAAAAAGTCTGAAAAAAAGATCTGAAAATGTCTGAAAAAAATGTCGGACAAAAGATGTCTGAAAAAAAAGATCTGAAAATTGTCGGACAAAAAAATCTGAAAAAAAAGATCTGAAAAATGTCGGACAAAAAAAGTCTGAAAAATGTCGGACAAAAAAATCTGAAAAAAAAGATCTGAAAAAGGTCGGACAAAAAAAGTCTGAAAAATGTCGGACAAAAAAAGTCTGAAAAATGTCGGACAAAAAAATCTGAAAAAAAAGATCTGAAAATTGTCGGACAAAAAAAGTCTGAAAAATGTTGGACTAAAGAAGTCTGAAAAAAAAGATCTGAAAATTGTCGGACAAAAAAAGTCTGAAAAAAATATCTGAAAAATGTCGGACAAAAAAGTCTGAAAAAAAAGATCTGAAAAATGTCGGACAAAAAAAGTCTGAAAAATGTCGGACAAAAAAAGTCTGAAAAAAAAGATCTGAAAATTGTCGGACAAAAAAATCTGAAAAAAAAGATCTGAAAAATGTCGGACAAAAAAAGTCTGAAAAATGTCGGACTAAAGAAGTCTGAAAAAAAAGATCTGAAAATTGTCGGACAAAAAAAGTCTGAAAAATGTCGGACAAAAAAGTCTGAAAAAAAGATCTAAAAATGTCTGAAAAAAATGTCGGACAAAAGATGTCTGAAAAAAAAGATCTGAAAATTGTCGGACAAAAAAAGTCTGAAAAATGTCGGACAAAAAAATCTGAAAAAAAAGATCTGAAAAATGTCGGACTAAAGAAGTCTGAAAAAAAAGATCTGAAAATTGTCGGACAAAAAAAGTCTGAAAAATGTCGGACAAAAAAGTCTGAAAAAAAGATCTGAAAATGTCTGAAAAAAATGTCGGACAAAAGATGTCTGAAAAAAAAGATCTGAAAATTGTCGGACAAAAAAATCTGAAAAAAAAGATCTGAAAAATGTCGGACAAAAAAAGTCTGAAAAATGTCGGACAAAAAAATCTGAAAAAAAAGATCTGAAAAAGGTCGGACAAAAAAAGTCTGAAAAATGTCGGACAAAAAAAGTCTGAAAAATGTCGGACAAAAAAATCTGAAAAAAAAGATCTGAAAATTGTCGGACAAAAAAAGTCTGAAAAATGTTGGACTAAAGAAGTCTGAAAAAAAAGATCTGAAAATTGTCGGACAAAAAAAGTCTGAAAAAAATATCTGAAAAATGTCGGACAAAAAAGTCTGAAAAAAAAGATCTGAAAAATGTCGGACAAAAAAAGTCTGAAAAATGTCGGACTAAAGAAGTCTGAAAAAAAAGATCTGAAAATTGTCGGACAAAAAAAGTCTGAAAAATGTCGGACAAAAAAGTCTGAAAAAAAGATCTAAAAATGTCTGAAAAAAATGTCGGACAAAAGATGTCTGAAAAAAAAGATCTGAAAATTGTCGGACAAAAAAAGTCTGAAAAATGTCGGACAAAAAAAGTCTGAAAAATGTCGGACAAAAAAATCTGAAAAAAAAGATCTGAAAAATGTCGGACAAAAAAAGTCTGAAAAAAAAGATCTGAAAAATGTTGGACAAAAAAAGTCTGAAAAAAAAGATCTGAAAAATGTCGGACAAAAAAAGTCTGAAAAATGTCGGACAAAAGAAGTCTGAAAAAAAAGATCTGAAAAATGTCGGACAAAAAAAGTCTGAAAAATGTCGGACAAAAAAAGTCTGAAAAATGTCGGACAAAAAAAGTCTGAAAAAAAAGATCTGAAAATTGTCGGACAAAAAAATCTGAAAAATGTCGGACAAAAAAATCTGAAAAAAAAGATCTGAAAAAGGTCGGACAAAAAAAGTCTGAAAAATGTCGGACAAAAAAAGTCTGAAAAATGTCGGACAAAAAAATCTGAAAAAAAAGATCTGAAAATTGTCGGACAAAAAAAGTCTGAAAAATGTTGGACTAAAGAAGTCTGAAAAAAAAGATCTGAAAATTGTCGGACAAAAAAAGTCTGAAAAAAATATCTGAAAAATGTCGGACAAAAAAGTCTGAAAAAAAATATCTGAAAAATGTCGGACAAAAAAAGTCTGAAAAATGTCGGACAAAAAAAGTCTGAAAAAAAAGATCTGAAAATTGTCGGACAAAAAAATCTGAAAAAAAAGATCTGAAAAATGTCGGACAAAAAAAGTCTGAAAAATGTCGGACTAAAGAAGTCTGAAAAAAAAGATCTGAAAATTGTCGGACAAAAAAAGTCTGAAAAATGTCGGACAAAAAAGTCTGAAAAAAAGATCTGAAAATGTCTGAAAAAAATGTCGGACAAAAGATGTCTGAAAAAAAAGATCTGAAAATTGTCGGACAAAAAAAGTCTGAAAAATGTCGGACAAAAAAAGTCTGAAAAATGTCGGACAAAAAAATCTGAAAAAAAAGATCTGAAAAATGTCGGACAAAAAAATTCTGAAAAAAAAGATCTGAAAAATGTTGGACAAAAAAAGTCTGAAAAAAAAGATCTGAAAAATGTCGGACAAAAAAAGTCTGAAAAATTTCGGACAAAAGAAGTCTGAAAAAAAAGATCTGAAAAATGTCGGACAAAAAAAGTCTGAAAAATGTCGGACAAAAAAAGTCTGAAAAATGTTGGACTAAAGAAGTCTGAAAAAAAAGATCTGAAAATTGTCGGACAAAAAAAGTCTGAAAAAAATATCTGAAAAATGTCGGACAAAAAAGTCTGAAAAAAAAGATCTGAAAAATGTCGGACAAAAAAAGTCTGAAAAATGTCGGACTAAAGAAGTCTGAAAAAAAAGATCTGAAAATTGTCGGACAAAAAAAGTCTGAAAAATGTCGGACAAAAAAGTCTGAAAAAAAGATCTAAAAATGTCTGAAAAAAATGTCGGACAAAAGATGTCTGAAAAAAAAGATCTGAAAATTGTCGGACAAAAAAAGTCTGAAAAATGTCGGACAAAAAAAGTCTGAAAAATGTCGGACAAAAAAATCTGAAAAAAAAGATCTGAAAAATGTCGGACAAAAAAAGTCTGAAAAAAAAGATCTGAAAAATGTTGGACAAAAAAAGTCTGAAAAAAAAGATCTGAAAAATGTCGGACAAAAAAAGTCTGAAAAATGTCGGACAAAAGAAGTCTGAAAAAAAAGATCTGAAAAATGTCGGACAAAAAAAGTCTGAAAAATGTCGGACAAAAAAAGTCTGAAAAATGTCGGACAAAAAAAGTCTGAAAAAAAAGATCTGAAAATTGTCGGACAAAAAAATCTGAAAAATGTCGGACAAAAAAATCTGAAAAAAAAGATCTGAAAAAGGTCGGACAAAAAAAGTCTGAAAAATGTCGGACAAAAAAAGTCTGAAAAATGTCGGACAAAAAAATCTGAAAAAAAAGATCTGAAAATTGTCGGACAAAAAAAGTCTGAAAAATGTTGGACTAAAGAAGTCTGAAAAAAAAGATCTGAAAATTGTCGGACAAAAAAAGTCTGAAAAAAATATCTGAAAAATGTCGGACAAAAAAGTCTGAAAAAAAATATCTGAAAAATGTCGGACAAAAAAAGTCTGAAAAATGTCGGACAAAAAAAGTCTGAAAAAAAAGATCTGAAAATTGTCGGACAAAAAAATCTGAAAAAAAAGATCTGAAAAATGTCGGACAAAAAAAGTCTGAAAAATGTCGGACTAAAGAAGTCTGAAAAAAAAGATCTGAAAATTGTCGGACAAAAAAAGTCTGAAAAATGTCGGACAAAAAAGTCTGAAAAAAAGATCTGAAAATGTCTGAAAAAAATGTCGGACAAAAGATGTCTGAAAAAAAAGATCTGAAAATTGTCGGACAAAAAAAGTCTGAAAAATGTCGGACAAAAAAAGTCTGAAAAATGTCGGACAAAAAAATCTGAAAAAAAAGATCTGAAAAATGTCGGACAAAAAAATTCTGAAAAAAAAGATCTGAAAAATGTTGGACAAAAAAAGTCTGAAAAAAAAGATCTGAAAAATGTCGGACAAAAAAAGTCTGAAAAATTTCGGACAAAAGAAGTCTGAAAAAAAAGATCTGAAAAATGTCGGACAAAAAAAGTCTGAAAAATGTCGGACAAAAAAAGTCTGAAAAATGTCGGACAAAAAAAGTCTGAAAAAAAAGATCTGAAAATTGTCGGACAAAAAAATCTGAAAAAAAAGATCTGAAAAATGTCGGACAAAAAAAGTCTGAAAAATGTCGGACTAAAGAAGTCTGAAAAAAAAGATCTGAAAATTGTCGGACAAAAAAAGTCTGAAAAATGTCGGATAAAAAAAGTCTGAAAAAAAAGATCTGAAAATTGTCGGACAAAAAAATCTGAAAAAAAAGATCTGAAAAATGTCGGACAAAAAAAGTCTGAAAAATGTCGGACTAAAGAAGTCTGAAAAAAATATCTGAAATTGTTGGAAAAAAAAAGATCTGAAAAAAATATCTGAAAAATTTCGGACAAAAAAAGTCTGAAAAATGTCGGAAAAAAAAATCTGAAAAAAAAGATCTGAAAAATGTCGGACAAAAAAAGTCTGAAAAATGTCGGACTAAAGAAGTCTGAAAAAAATATCTGAAAAATGTCGGATAAAAGAAGTCTGAAAAAACTGTCCGAAAAAAAAGATCTGAAAATGTCTGAAAAAAATGTCGGACAAAAAAAGTCTGAAAAAAAAGATCTGAAAAATGTCGGACAAAAAAGTCTGAAAAGAATCTCTGAAAAATGTCGGAAAAAAAAGTCTGAAAAATGTCGGACAAAAAAAGTCTGAAAAATGTCGGACTAAAGAAGTCTGAAAAAAAAGATCTGAAAATTGTCGGACAAAAAAAGTCTGAAAAAAAGATCTGAAAATTGTCGGACAAAAAAAGTCTGAAAAATGTCGGACAAAAAAGTCTGAAAAAAAAGATCTGAAAAATGTCGGACAAAAAAAGTCTGAAAAATGTCGGACAAAAAAAGTCTGAAAAATGTCGGACAAAAAAAGTCTGAAAAATGTCGGACAAAAGAAGTCTGAAAAAAATATCTGAAAAATGTCGGACAAAAAAATCTGAAAAAAAAGATCTGAAAAATGTCGGACAAAAAAAGTCTGAAAAAAAAGATCTGAAAAATGTTGGACAAAAAAAGTCTGAAAAAAAAGATCTGAAAAATGTCGGACAAAAAAAGTCTGAAAAATGTCGGACAAAAGAAGTCTGAAAAAAAAGATCTGAAAAATGTCGGACAAAAAAAGTCTGAAAAATGTCGGACAAAAAAAGTCTGAAAATTGTCGGACAAAAAAATCTGAAAAAAAAGATCTGAAAAATGTCGGACAAAAAAAGTCTGAAAAATGTCGGACTAAAGAAGTCTGAAAAAAAAGATCTGAAAATTGTCGGACAAAAAAAGTCTGAAAAATGTCGGATAAAAAAAGTCTGAAAAAAAAGATCTGAAAATTGTCGGACAAAAAAATCTGAAAAAAAAGATCTGAAAAATGTCGGACAAAAAAAGTCTGAAAAATGTCGGACAAAAAAATCTGAAAAAAAAGATCTGAAAAATGTCGGACAAAAAAAGTCTGAAAAATGTCGGACTAAAGAAGTCTGAAAAAAATATCTGAAATTGTTGGAAAAAAAAAGATCTGAAAAAAATATCTGAAAAATTTCGGACAAAAAAAGTCTGAAAAATGTCGGAAAAAAAAATCTGAAAAAAAAGATCTGAAAAATGTCTGAAAAAAAAAGTCTGAAAAATGTTGGACTAAAGAAGTCTGAAAAAAATATCTGAAAAATGTCGGATAAAAGAAGTCTGAAAAAAAAATCTGAAAAAAAAGATCTGAAAATGTCTGAAAAAAATGTCGGACAAAAAAAGTCTGAAAAAAAAGATCTGAAAAATGTCGGACAAAAAAGTCTGAAAAGAATCTCTGAAAAATGTCGGAAAAAAAAGTCTGAAAAATGTCGGACAAAAAAAGTCTGAAAAATGTCGGACTAAAGAAGTCTGAAAAAAAAGATCTGAAAATTGTCGGACAAAAAAAGTCTGAAAAAAAGATCTGAAAATTGTCGGACAAAAAAAGTCTGAAAAATGTCGGACAAAAAAGTCTGAAAAAAAAGATCTGAAAAATGTCGGACAAAAAAAGTCTGAAAAATGTCGGACAAAAAAAGTCTGAAAAATGTCGGACAAAAAAAGTCTGAAAAATGTCGGACAAAAGAAGTCTGAAAAAAATATCTGAAAAATGTCGGACAAAAAAATCTGAAAAAAAAGATCTGAAAAATGTCGGACAAAAAAAGTCTGAAAAAAAAGATCTGAAAAATGTTGGACAAAAAAAGTCTGAAAAAAAAGATCTGAAAAATGTCGGACAAAAAAAGTCTGAAAAATGTCGGACAAAAAAAGTCTGAAAAATGTCGGACAAAAAAAGTCTGAAAAAAAAGATCTGAAAATTGTCGGACAAAAAAATCTGAAAAAAAAGATCTGAAAAATGTCGGACAAAAAAAGTCTGAAAAATGTCGGACTAAAGAAGTCTGAAAAAAAAGATCTGAAAATTGTCGGACAAAAAAAGTCTGAAAAATGTCGGATAAAAAAAGTCTGAAAAAAAAGATCTGAAAATTGTCGGACAAAAAAATCTGAAAAAAAAGATCTGAAAAATGTCGGACAAAAAAAGTCTGAAAAATGTCGGACAAAAAAATCTGAAAAAAAAGATCTGAAAAATGTCGGACAAAAAAAGTCTGAAAAATGTCGGACTAAAGAAGTCTGAAAAAAATATCTGAAATTGTTGGAAAAAAAAAGATCTGAAAAAAATATCTGAAAAATTTCGGACAAAAAAAGTCTGAAAAATGTCGGAAAAAAAAATCTGAAAAAAAAGATCTGAAAAATGTCGGACAAAAAAAGTCTGAAAAATGTCGGACTAAAGATGTCTGAAAAAAATATCTGAAAAATGTCGGATAAAAGAAGTCTGAAAAAACTGTCCGAAAAAAAAGATCTGAAAATGTCTGAAAAAAATGTCGGACAAAAAAAGTCTGAAAAATGTCGGACTAAAGAAGTCTGAAAAAAAAGATCTGAAAATTGTCGGACAAAAAAAGTCTGAAAAAAAGATCTGAAAATTGTCGGACAAAAAAAGTCTGAAAAATGTCGGACAAAAAAGTCTGAAAAAAAAGATCTGAAAAATGTCGGACAAAAAAAGTCTGAAAAATGTCGGACAAAAAAAGTCTGAAAAATGTCGGACAAAAAAAGTCTGAAAAATGTCGGACAAAAGAATTCTGAAAAAACTGTCCGAAAAAAAAAATATGAAAATGTCTGAAAAAAAAGATGTGAAAAAAAGATCAGAAAATTGTCGAACAAAAAAAGTCTGAAAAAAAAGATCTGAAAATGTCTGAAAAAAAGATCTGAAAAATGTCGGACAAAAAAAGTCTGAAAAATGTCGGACAAAAAAAGTCTGAAAAAAAAGATCTGAAAAATGGCGGACAAAAAAAGTCTGAAAAATGTTGGACAAAAAAGTTTAAAAAAAAAGATCTCAAAATTGTCGAACAAAAAAAGTCTGAAAAAAAAGATCTGAAAATGTCTGAAAAAAATATCTGAAAAAAGTCGGACAAAAAAAGTCTGTAAAAAAAGATCTGAAAAATGTCGGACAAAAAAAGTCTGAAAAAAGTCGGACAAAAAAATCTGAAAAAAAATATCTGAAAAATGTCGGACAAAAGAAGTCTGAAAAAAAAGATCTGAAAAATGTCGGACAAAAGAATTCTGAAAAAAAAGATCTGAAAAATGTCGGACAAAAAAAGTCTGAAAAAAAAGATCTGAAAAAAATTCTGGAAAAAAAGCCCGAAAAAAAGTCTGAAAAATGTCGGACAAAAGAAGTTGGAAAAAAAGTCTGAAAAAAAATATCTGAAAAAAAGATCTGAAAAATGTTGGACAAAAAAAGTTTGAAAAAAAATATCTGAAAATTGTCGGACAAAAGAAGTCTGAAAAAAACTGTCCGAAAAAAAAGATCTGAAAATTTCTGAAAAAAAAGTCTGAAAAAAAAGATCTGAAAAATGTCGGACAAAAGAAGTCTGAAAAAAAATATCTGAAAAATGTCGGACAAAAGAAGTCTGAAAAAAAAGATCTGAAAAATGTCGGACAAAAAAAGTCTGAAAAAAAAGATCTGAAAAAAAGTCTGTAAAAAAAGCCCGAAAAAAAGTCTGAAAAATGTCGGACAAAAGAAGTCTGAAAAAAAGATGTGAATAAACGATTTGAAAAATGTCGGACAAAAAAAGATCTGAAAATGTCGGACAAAAAAAGTCTGAATAAAAAGATCTGAAAATGTCGGACAAAAAAAGTCTGAAAAATGTCGGACAAAAAAAGTCTGAAAAAAAAGATCTGAAAAATGTCGGACAAAAAAAGTCTGAAAAATGTCGGACAAAAGAAGTCTGAAAAAAATATCTGAAAAATGTCGGATAAAAGAAGTCTGAAAAAACTGTCCGAAAAAAAAGATCTGAAAAATGTCGGACAAAAAAATCTGAAAAAAAAGATCTGAAAAATGTCGGACAAAAAAAGTCTGAAAAATGTCGGACAAAAGAAGTCTGAAAAAAAAGATCTGAAAATGTCTGAAAAAAAAGTTGAAAAAAAAGTCTGAAAAATGTCGGACAAAAGAAGTCTGAAAAAAAGATCTGAAAAATGGCGGACAAAAAAAGTCTGAAAAATGTCGGACAAAAGAAGTCTGAAAAAACTGTCCGAAAAAAAATATCTGAAAATATCTGAAAAAAAAGATCTGAAAAAAAATTTGAAAAATGTCGGACAAAAAAATCTGAAAAAAAGATCTGAAAAATGTCGGACAAAAGAATTCTGAAAAAAAAGATCTGAAAAATGTCGGACAAAAAAAGATCTGAAAAATATCGGACAAAAAAATCTGAAAAAAAAGATCTGAAAAATTTCTGAAAAAAAAGTCTGAAAAAAAAGATCTGAAAAATGTCGGACAAAAAAAGTCGGACAAAAGAAGTCTGAAAAAAATATCTGAAAAATGTCGGACAAAAAAAGTCTGTAAAAAAAGATCTGAAAAATGTCGGACAAAAAAAGTCTGAAAAAAGTCGGACAAAAAAATCTGAAAAAAAATATCTGAAAAATGTCGGACAAAAGAAGTCTGAAAAAAAAGATCTGAAAAATGTCGGACAAAAAAAGTCTGAAAAAAAAGATCTGAAAATGTCAGAAAAAAAAGTCTGAAAAAAAAGATCTGAAAAATGTCGGACAAAAGAAGTCTGAAAAATGTCGGACAAAAGAATTCTGAAAAAACTGTCCGAAAAAAAAATATGAAAATGTCTGAAAAAAAAGATGTGAAAAAAAGATCTGAAAATTGTCGAACAAAAAAAGTCTAAAAAAAAAGATCTGAAAATGTCTGAAAAAAAGATCTGAAAAATGTCAGACAAAAAAAGTCTGAAAAATGTTGGACAAAAAAAGTCTGAAAAAAAAGATCTGAAAAATGTCGGACAAAAAAAGTCTGAAAAATGTCGGACAAAAGAAGTCTGAAAAAAAAGATCTGAAAATTGTCGGACAAAAAAATCTGAAAAATGTCGGACAAAAAAATCTGAAAAATGTCGGACAAAAGAAGTCTGAAAAAACTGTCCGAAAAAAAATATCTGAAAATATCTGAAAAAAAAGATCTGAAAAAAAATTTGAAAAATGTCGGACAAAAAAATCTGAAAAAAAAGATCTGAAAAATGTCGGACAAAAGAATTCTGAAAAAAAAGATCTGAAAAATGTCGGACAAAAAAAGATCTGAAAAATATCGGACAAAAAAATCTGAAAAAAAAGATCTGAAAAATGTCGGACAAGAGAATTCAGAAAAAAAAGATCTGAAAAATGTCGGACAAAAGAATTCTGAAAAAAAAGATCTGAAAAATGTCGGACAAAAAAAGATCTGAAAAATATCGGACAAAAAATCTGAAAAAAAAGATCTGAAAAATGTCGGACAAAAGAATTCTGAAAAAAAAGATCTGAAAAATGTCGGACAAAAAAAGATCTGAAAAATGTCGGACAAAAAAATCTGAAAAATGTCGGACAAAAAAAGTCTGAAAAAAAAGATCTGAAAAATGGCGGACAAAAAAAGTCTGAAAAATGTCGGACAAAAGAAGTCTGAAAAAAAATATCTGAAAAGTGTCGGACAAAAAAAGTCTGTAAAAAAAGATCTGAAAAATGTCGGACAAAAAAATCTGAAAAAAAAGATCTGAAAATTGTCGGACAAAAAAATCTGAAAAAAAGATCTGAAAAATGTCGGACAAAAAAATCTGAAAAAAAAGATCTGAAAATTGTCGGACAAAAAAATCTGAAAAAAAGATCTGAAAAATGTCGGACAAAAAAATCTGAAAAATGTCGGACAAAAAAATCTGAAAAATGTCGGACAAAAAAATCTGAAAAATGTCGGACAAAAAAAGATCTGAAAAATGTCGGACAAAAAAATTTGAAAAATTTCGGACAAAAGAAGTCTGAAAAAACTGTCCGAAAAAAAAGATCTGAAAAATGTCGGACAAAAGAATTCTGAAAAAAAAGATCTGAAAAATGTCGGACAAAAAAAGATCTGAAAAATGTCAGACAAAAAAAGATCTGAAAAATGTCGGACAAAAGAAGTCTGAAAAAAAAGATCTGAAAAATGTCGGACAAAAAATGTCTGAAAAATGTCGGACAAAAAATGTCTGAAAAATGTCGGACAAAAAAAGTCTGAAAAAAAAGATCTGAAAAAAAGTTTGGAAAAAAAGCCCGAAAAAAATTCTGAAAAATGTCGGACAAAAGAAGTCTGAAAAATGTCGGACAAAAAAATTCTGAAAAAAAAGATCTGAAAAAAAGTCTGGAAAAAAAGCCCGAAAAAAAGTCTGAAAAATGTCGGACAAAAGAAGTCTGAAAAATGTCGGACAAAAGAAGTCTGAAAAAAAGTCTGAAAAAAAATATCTGAAAAAAAGATCTGAAAAATGTTCGACAAAAAAAGTTTGAAAAAAAATATCTGAAAAATGTTGGACAAAAGAAGTCTGAAAAAAACTGTCAGAAAAAAAAGATCTGAAAATTTTTGAAAAAAAAGTCTGAAAAAAAAGATCTGAAAAAGATCGGACAATAGAATTCTGAAAAAACAAATCGGAAGACGCCTGTTCCACTTCCTCGCAGGCTGCAGACGAGGAGAGTTTCTCCCATCGGGACAGGTCACCTTTTCGGGCCAGCCCGGGAGATGGCGGCCAGCGCTGTGGCTTCTGTCACGCTGGGGATGAAGAAAATGAAACGAGGGGCATGATTCATACCGATAACTCAAAAAAAGTGGCGGCACACAACAAGTGTATGCTTTTTTTCATCGGGGACAGTGCAGCTGACCACAACGTCACGGGCTGAATTTGGAAATTTTGAATTAGAATTAGACTTTTTTCATTATTTTTTTCAACATATGATATATACAATATTGTATTTTTTTCCAAAAAATTTCAAAATGCTATAACTTTTTTTTCATGACATTTTTTGAAAAACTATACTTTGACTTTTTTTCCAAGAAATTTTTCGACATATCATACAATGGATTTTTTTTAAAACAGTTTAAGCAAGTTTAGTGATGAAAACTAAAGTTTTACATGGAATTGAGGTCAGTGTGAAGGTTTGATGCAGAAAAGCCAACTATTATGTAAAAGAATTGTAAAAATATATTCCATTTTCATCCTGTTTTGTATGTTTCCAGTATAACAGATGTGTTTCTGTAAATAAATCACATATTCTTCATATAAATGCACATTTCAGTGTTTCTTGAGGAGAAATGCGTTCCTGAGTAGTTTTGGGTGAGAAAGACATATTAAGCGAGTTTAGTGATGAAAACTAGCGTTTTACATGGAATTCAGCTCAGAATGAAGATTTGATACTTGGAAGCGAATTCTAATGTCAAATTTGAGAAAACAATGTTTCTTTTCATATTCTGTCTCTTTTTTGTATGTTTCCAGTATAACAGATGTGTTTCTGTAAATAAATCACATATTCTTCATATAAATGCACATTTCAGTGTTTCTTGAGGAGAAATGCGTTCCTGAGTAGTTTTGGGTGAGAAAGACATATTAAGCGAGTTTAGTGATGAAAACTAGCGTTTTACATGGAATTCAGCTCAGAATGAAGATTTGATACTTGGAAGCGAATTCTAATGTCAAATTTGAGAAAACAATGTTTCTTTTCATATTCTGTCTCTTTTTTGTATGTTTCCAGTATAACAGATGTGTTTCTGTAAATAAATCACATATTCTTCATATAAATGCACGTTTCAGTGTTTCTTGAGGAGAAATGCGTTCCTGAGTGGTTTTGGATGAGAAAGACATATTAAGCGAGTTTAGTGATGAAAACAAGAGTTTTGCATAGAATTCAGCTCAGAATGAAGATTTGATACTTGGAAGCGAATTGTAATGTAAAATTTGAGAAAACAATGTTTCTTTTCATATTCTGTCTCTTTTTTGTATGTTTCCAGTATAACAGATGTGTTTCTGTAAATAAATCACATATTCTTCATATAAATGCACATTTCAGTGTTTCTTGAGGAGAAATGCGTTCCTGAGTAGTTTTGGGTGAGAAAGACATATTAAGCGAGTTTAGTGATGAAAACTAGCGTTTTACATGGAATTCAGCTCAGAATGAAGATTTGATACTTGGAAGCGAATTCTAATGTCAAATTTGAGAAAACAATGTTTCTTTTCATATTCTGTCTCTTTTTTGTATGTTTCCAGTATAACAGATGTGTTTCTGTAAATAAATCACATATTCTTCATATAAATGCACGTTTCAGTGTTTCTTGAGGAGAAATGCGTTCCTGAGTGGTTTTGGGTGAGAAAGACATATTAAGCGAGTTTAGTGATGAAAACTAGCGTTTTACATGGAATTCAGCTCAGACTGACAGTTTGATGCCTGGAGTCCAAAACTATCATACTAGATTTTGAAAAACTGTGTTCCCTTTCATATTTATCCTTTTTTGTGTGTTTCCAATGCAAGAAATGTTTTTCTGTGAAGAAATTTCACATTTTTCATATGAATCCACTTTTCAGTGTTTCTTGAGGCGAAATGCATTCTTTGGCTTAGTGATGAAAACTAGAGTTGTACATTGTGATCGTATAGTGGTACATTTCAACACAGGTTACAATTACATTGTAAAAGAATAAACATGAAATATATAAAACATATTTCCACATCCACATAGTTATATCAATTTAAAATGAATTAAAGCCGCAAGCGGCAATTCGCGGGTTATAGCCTTTATCGCTCAAAGCGCCCGCCTAGTGGTCGATTTGAATAAAACTTTCAGCATGGCGGAAAATTTAGTCGGTGGACTTTCGTGGTCCAAGAGACTTTTTTGTAGATCACATTCAGCAGCACATGTCTGTCAAATTTCAAATTGATACGACTTATGGTGTGAGGGGGCTGGCCTTGAAAATTGTTATAGCGCCACCATGTGGCCAATTGTTTTCATATTTTATGTGAAGCATTATGACATCATGTACAGTTATGGTACCAAGTCTCATGTCTCTAGCTCATTCCAGCTCACAGCAAATTGAGCAAAGGCATAATTTAGCATAAAATGCTAAATAGGCCACGCCCACATGCACCGATCAATATGACACTATAGATCTTGGTTAATACTTGCCCCCAGAGTATGTGCACCAAATTTGATAAAATTCTGTCCACCGGATCTTGCGATACAAGTTTCTGATATTTGTGGCGCCCCCTATGTGTCAAGCGGAAAATGCTTTGGTACGCCTCAAGTTTGGAGACGATGGGCCAAAGGCTTGTGAAGTTAGGTCTACTGATGTGCTGAGCCCTGCCCTCTTAAAGTTCATTGGTCAACAGATTCATAACGCAATGAGGTATCAACACGCTTTATGCAACTTTAGATGCCATTAGTCGAATAATGATCCACAGAAAATTTGGTAGCAATCGGACCTACGGTTTAGGAGGAGATGTCAAAAATGTGTTTTTCAAAAAATCCAATATGGCGGAAAATATTTCCAGGTGCACTTTGGAGGTCCGAGAGGCTTTATTGTAGATCACACGGAGTTGCACATATGTGTCACATTTCAAGTCAATCGGACTTACGGTTTGAGGGGCGTAGCCTTTCCAAAATCACATGTTTGGGCGTTAATTACAGCGCCACCATGTGGCCGATTGGGGTCATAGTTCTTGAGAAGCAGCTGCACATCATTCCAGTTCCTATGCCAAGTTTCATGTTTCCATCTCTTTCCAGCTCACGGCAAATTGCGCTTATTCGGCAGACAACGAATAATAATAATAAATTCACACAAAAACAAACTAACTTAATGTAATGTTTACAAGTGTAGCTAGTGTGTTTCTTTACCCTAAAATCCAAATGTCCCTTAGTTTTTATCTTCCCTCAACAACAGAAGAATCCCACATGCAGCTAACTATGCTCTGCTTCCACCTCCAGGAACGCCATGGAACACATCGGGCACGTTCCGCTCAACAAAGAGAAATGATTGAACACTTTTCCACACTGTGTAACAACTTTAATTATATTGAAAAAAAAGATCTGAAAATTGTCGGAAAAAAGAAGTCTGAAAAAACTGTCCGAACAAAAAGATCTGAAAATGTCTGAAAAAAAAGTCCTAAAAAAAAAGTTCTGAAAATTGTCGGACAAAAAAATTCTGAAAAAATTATCTGAAAAATGTCGAACAAAAGAAGTCTGAAAAAAAATTCTGAAAAAAAAGTCTGGAAAAAATGTCGGACAAAAGAACTCTGAAAAATGTCAGACAAAAGAATTCTGAAAAAACTGTCCGAAAAAAAAAATATGAAAATGTCTGAAAAAAAAGTCTGAAAAAAAAGATGTGAAAAAAATATCTGAAAAATGTCGGACAAAAGAACTCTGAAAAATGTCGGACAAAAGAATTCTGAAAAAACTGTCCGAAAAAAAAAATATGAAAATGTCTGAAAAAAAAGTCTGAAAAAAAAGATGTGAAAAAAATATCTGAAAAATGTCGGACAAAAACAGTCTGAAAAAACAGTCCGATAAAAAAAGTCCGAAAAAAAAGATCTGAAAATGTCTGAAAAAAAAGTCTGAAAAAAAAGATCTGAAAATTGTCGGACAAAAAAAGTCTGGAAAAAATATCTGAAAAATGTCGGACAAAAGAAGTCTGAAAAATTTCGGACAAAAGAATTCTGAAAAAACTGTCCGAAAAAAAAAATATGAAAATGTCTGAAAAAAAAGTCTGAAAAAAAGATGTGAATAAACGATTTGAAAAATGTCGGACAAAAAAAGATCTGAAAATGTCGGACACAAAAAGTCTGAAAAAAAAGATCTGAAAATGTTGGAAAAAAAAAAAATCTGAAAAAAATATCTGAAAAATTTCGGAAAAAGAAGTCTGAAAAAAAAGATCTCAAAATTGTCGAACAAAAAAAGTCTGAAAAAAAAGATCTGAAAATGTCTGAAAAAAAGATCTGAAAAATGTTGGACAAAAAAATTTAAAAAAAAAGATCTCAAAATTGTCGAACAAAAAAAGTTTGAAAAAAAAGATCTGAAAATTGTCAGACAAAAAAATCTGAAAAAAAAGATCTGAAAAATGTCGGACAAAAAAAGTCTGAAAAAAATATCTGAAAAATGTCGGACTAAAAAATCTGATAAAAAAAGATCTGAAAAATGTCGGACAAAAAAAGTCTGAAAAAAAAGATCTGAAAATTGTCAGACAAAAAAATCTGAAAAAAAAGATCTGAAAAAAAGTCTGGAAAAAAAGCCCGAAAAAAAGTCTGAAAAATGTCGGACAAAAAAAGTCTGAAAAAAAAGATCTGAAAAAAAGTCTGGAAAAAAAGCCCGAAAAAAAGTCTGAAAAATGTCGGACAAAAAAAGTCTGAAAAAAATATCTGAAAAATGTCGGACAAAAGAAGTCTGAAAAAAAAGATCTGAAAAATGTCGGACAAAAAAAGTCTGAAAAAAAGTCTGAAAAAAAATATCTGAAAAAAAGATCTGAAAAATGTTGGATAAAAAAAGTTTAAAAAAAAGATCTGAAAATTGTCGGACAAAAAAAGTCTGAAAAAAAATATCTGAAAAATGTTGGACAAAAGAAGTCTGAAAAAAACTGTCCGAAAAAAAAGATCTGAAAAATGTCGGACAAAAGAAGTCTGAAAAAAAAGATCTGAAAATTGTCGGACAAAAAAAGTCTGAAAAAAAAGATATGAAAATGTCGGACCAAAAAAGTCTGGAAAGAATCTCTGAAAAATGTCGGACAAAAGAACTCTGAAAAAACTGTCCGAAAAAAAAGATCTGAAAAATGTCGGACAAAAAAAGTCTGAAAAATGTCGGACAAAAGAAGTCTGAAAAAAATATCTGAAAAATGTCGGACAAAAAAATCTGATAAAAAAAGATCTGAAAAATGTCGGACAAAAAAAGTCTGAAAAATGTCGGACAAAAAAATTCTGAAAAATGTCGGACAAAAAAAGTCTGAAAAAAAAGATCTGAAAAAATTTCTGGAAAAAAAGCCCGAAAAAAAGTCTGAAAAATGTCGGACAAAAAAAGTCTGAAAAAAAAGATCTGAAAAATGTCGGACAAAAAAAGTCTGAAAAATGTCGGACAAAAAAAGTCTGAAAAAAAAGATCTGAAAATTGTCGGACAAAAGAAGTGAAAAAAAATATCTGAAAAATGTTGGACAAAAGAAGTCTGAAAAAACTGTCCGAAAAAAAAGATCTGAAAAATGTTGGACAAAAGAAGTCTGAAAAAACTGTCCGAACAAAAAGATCTGAAAAATGTCGGACAAAAGAAGTCTGAAAAATGTCGGACAAAAGAAGTCTGAAAAAACTGTCTGAAAAAAAAGAACTAAAAATGTCTGAAAAAAATATCTGAAAAATGTCGGATAAAAGAAGTCTGAAAAAACTGTCCGAAAAAAAAGATCTGAAAATGTCTGAAAAAAAATCTGAAAAAAAAGATCTGAAAAAAAGATCTGAAAAATGTCGGAAAAAAAATCTGAAAAATGTCGGACAAAAAAATCTGAAAAATGTCGGACAAAAAAATCTGAAAAATGTCGGACAAAAAAATCTGAATAAAAAGATCTGAAAATGTCGGACAAAAAAAGTCTGAAAAATGTCGGACAAAAAAAGTCTGAAAAAAAAGATCTGAAAAATGTCGGACAAAAAAAGTCTGAAAAATGTCAGACAAAAGAAGTCTGAAAAAAATATCTGAAAAATGTCGGACAAAAGAAGTCTGAAAAAAATATCTGAAAAATGTCGGATAAAAGAAGTCTGAAAAAACTGTCCGAAAAAAAAGATCTGAAAAATGTCGGACAAAAAAATCTGAAAAAAAAGATCTGAAAAATGTCGGACAAAAAAAGTCTGAAAAATGTCGGACAAAAGAAGTCTGAAAAAAAAGATCTGAAAATTGTCGGACAAAAGAAGTCTGAAAAATGTCGGACAAAAGAAGTCTGAAAAAAAAGATCTGAAAATTGTCGGACAAAAAAATCTGAAAAAAAAGATCTGAAAAATGTCAGACAAAAGAAGTCTGAAAAAAAAGATCTGAAAATGTCTGAAAAAAATGTCGGACAAAAAAAGTCTGAAAAAAAAGATCTGAAAAATGTCGGACAAAAAAATCTGAAAAATGTCGGACAAAAAAAGTCTGAAAAATGTCGGACAAAAGAAGTCTGAAAAAAAAGATCTGAAAAATGTCGGACAAAAAAAGTCTGAAAAATGTCGGACAAAAGAAGTCTGAAAAAAAAGATCTGAAAAATGTCGGACAAAAAAAGTCTGAAAAATGTCGGACAAAAAAAGTCTGAAAAATGTCGGACAAAAGAAGTCTGAAAAAAAGATCTGAAAAAAAGTCTGGAAAAAAAGCCCGAAAAAAAGTCTGAAAAATGTCGGACAAAAGAAGTCTGAAAAAACTGTCCGAAAAAAAAGATCTGAAAATGTCTGAAAAAAAATCTGAAAAAAAAGATCTGAAAAAAAGATCTGAAAAAAGTCGGACAAAAAAATCTGAAAAAAAAGATCTGAAAAATGTCAGACAAATAAAGTCTGAAAAAAAATATCTGAAAAATGTTGGACAAAAGAAGTCTGAAAAAAACTGTCCGAAAAAAAAGATCTGAAAAATGTCGGACAAAAAAAGATCTGAAAAATGTCGGACAAAAGAAGTCTGAAAAAAAAGATCTGAAAATTGTCGGACAAAAAAAGTCTGAAAAAAAAGACATGAAAATGTCGGACCAAAAAAGTCTGGAAAGAATCTCTGAAAAATGTCGGACAAAAGAACTCTGAAAAAACTGTCCGAAAAAAAAGATCTGAAAAATGTCGGACAAAAGAAGTCTGAAAAAAATATCTGAAAAATGTCGGACAAAAAAAGTCTGAAAAATGTCGGACAAAAAAATTCTGAAAAATGTCGGACAAAAAAAGTCTGAAAAAAAAAGATCTGAAAAAATGTCTGGAAAAAAAGCCCGAAAAAAAGTCTGAAAAATGTCGGACAAAAAAAGTCTGAAAAAAAAGATCTGAAAAATGTCGGACAAAAAAAGTCTGAAAAATGTCGGACAAAAAAAGTCTGAAAAAAAAGATCTGAAAAATGTCGGACAAAAAAAGTCTGAAAAAAAAGATCTGAAAATGTTTGAAAAAAAAGTCTGAAAAAAAAGATCTGAAAAATGTCGGACAAAAGAAGTCTGAAAAATGTCGGACCAAAGAATTCTGAAAAAACTGTCCGAAAAAAAAAATATGAAAATGTCTGAAACAAAAGTCTGAAAAAAAGATGTGAATAAACGATTTGAAAAATGTCGGACAAAAAAAGATCTGAAAATGTCGGACACAAAAAGTCTGAAAAAAAAGATCTGAAAATGTTGGAAAAAAAAAAAATCTGAAAAAAATATCTGAAAAATTTCGGAAAAAGAAGTCTGAAAAAAAAGATCTCAAAATTGTCGAACAAAAAAAGTCTGAAAAAAAAGATCTGAAAATGTCTGAAAAAAAGATCTGAAAAATGTTGGACAAAAAAATTAAAAAAAAAAGATCTCAAAATTGTCGAACAAAAAAAGTTTGAAAAAAAAGATCTGAAAATTGTCAGACAAAAAAATCTGAAAAAAAAGATCTGAAAATTGTCAGACAAAAAAATCTGAAAAAAAAGATCTGAAAAATGTCGGACAAAAAAAGTCTGAAAAAAAAGATCTGAAAATTGTCAGACAAAAAAATCTGAAAAAAAAGATCTGAAAAAAAGTCTGGAAAAAAAGCCCGAAAAAAAGTCTGAAAAATGTCGGACAAAAAAAGTCTGAAAAAAAAGATCTGAAAAAAAGTCTGGAAAAAAAGCCCGAAAAAAAGTCTGAAAAATGTCGGACAAAAAAAGTCTGAAAAAAATATCTGAAAAATGTCGGACAAAAGAAGTCTGAAAAAAAAGATCTGAAAAATGTCGGACAAAAAAAGTCTGAAAAAAAGTCTGAAAAAAAATATCTGAAAAAAAGATCTGAAAAATGTTGGATAAAAAAAGTTTAAAAAAAAGATCTGAAAATTGTCGGACAAAAAAAGTCTGAAAAAAAATATCTGAAAAATGTTGGACAAAAGAAGTCTGAAAAAAACTGTCCGAAAAAAAAGATCTGAAAAATGTCGGACAAAAGAAGTCTGAAAAATGTCGGACAAAAGAAGTCTGAAAAAAAAGATCTGAAAATTGTCGGACAAAAAAAGTCTGAAAAAAAAGACATGAAAATGTCGGACCAAAAAAGTCTGGAAAGAATCTCTGAAAAATGTCGGACAAAAGAACTCTGAAAAAACTGTCCGAAAAAAAAGATCTGAAAAATGTCGGACAAAAAAAGTCTGAAAAATGTCGGACAAAAGAAGTCTGAAAAAAATATCTGAAAAATGTCGGACAAAAAAATCTGATAAAAAAAGATCTGAAAAATGTCGGACAAAAAAAGTCTGAAAAATGTCGGACAAAAAAATTCTGAAAAATGTCGGACAAAAAAAGTCTGAAAAAAAAGATCTGAAAAAATTTCTGGAAAAAAAGCCCGAAAAAAATTCTGAAAAATGTCGGACAAAAAAAGTCTGAAAAAAAAGATCTGAAAAATGTCGGACAAAAAAAGTCTGAAAAATGTCGGACAAAAAAAGTCTGAAAAAAAAGATCTGAAAATTGTCGGACAAAAGAAGTGAAAAAAAATATCTGAAAAATGTTGGACAAAAGAAGTCTGAAAAAACTGTCCGAAAAAAAAGATCTGAAAAATGTTGGACAAAAGAAGTCTGAAAAAACTGTCCGAACAAAAAGATCTGAAAAATGTCGGACAAAAGAAGTCTGAAAAATGTCGGACAAAAGAAGTCTGAAAAAACTGTCTGAAAAAAAAGAACTAAAAATGTCTGAAAAAAATATCTGAAAAATGTCGGATAAAAGAAGTCTGAAAAAACTGTCCGAAAAAAAAGATCTGAAAATGTCTGAAAAAAAATCTGAAAAAAAAGATCTGAAAAAAAGATCTGAAAAATGTCGGAAAAAAAATTCTGAAAAAAAAGATCTGAAAAATGTCGGACAAAAGAAGTCTGAAAAATGTCGGACAAAAAAATCTGAAAAATGTCGGACAAAAAAATCTGAAAAATGTCGGACAAAAAAATCTGAAAAATGTCGGACAAAAAAAGTCTGAATAAAAAGATCTGAAAATGTCGGACAAAAAAAGTCTGAAAAATGTCGGACAAAAAAAGTCTGAAAAAAAAGATCTGAAAAATGTCGGACAAAAAAAGTCTGAAAAATGTCGGACAAAAGAAGTCTGAAAAAAATATCTGAAAAATGTCGGACAAAAGAAGTCTGAAAAAAATATCTGAAAAATGTCGGATAAAAGAAGTCTGAAAAAACTGTCCGAAAAAAAAGATCTGAAAAATGTCGGACAAAAAAATCTGAAAAAAAAGATCTGAAAAATGTCGGACAAAAAAAGTCTGAAAAATGTCGGACAAAAGAAGTCTGAAAAAAAAGATCTGAAAATTGTCGGACAAAAGAAGTCTGAAAAATGTCGGACAAAAGAAGTCTGAAAAAAAAGATCTGAAAATTGTCGGACAAAAAAATCTGAAAAAAAAGATCTGAAAAATGTCAGACAAAAGAAGTCTGAAAAAAAAGATCTGAAAATGTCTGAAAAAAATGTCGGACAAAAAAAGTCTGAAAAAAAAGATCTGAAAAATGTCGGACAAAAAAATCTGAAAAATGTCGGACAAAAAAAGTCTGAAAAATGTCGGACAAAAGAAGTCTGAAAAAAAAGATCTGAAAATTGTCGGACAAAAAAAGTCTGAAAAAAAAGATATTAAAATGTCGGACCAAAAAAGTCTGGAAAGAATCTCTGAAAAATGTCGGACAAAAGAAGTCTGAAAAAACTGTCTGAAAAAAAAGATCTGAAAATGTCTGAAAAAAAATCTGAAAAAAAAGATCTGAAAAAAAGATCTGAAAAAAGTCGGACAAAAAAATCTGAAAAAAAAGATCTGAAAAATGTCAGACAAAAAAAGTCTGAAAAAAAATATCTGAAAAATGTTGGACAAAAGAAGTCTGAAAAAAACTGTCCGAAAAAAAAGATCTGAAAAATGTCGGACAAAAAAAGATCTGAAAAATGTCGGACAAAAGAAGTCTGAAAAAAAAGATCTGAAAAATGTCGGACAAAAGAAGTCTGAAAAATGTCGGACAAAAGAAGTCTGAAAAAACTGTCTGAAAAAAAAGAACTAAAAATGTCTGAAAAAAATATCTGAAAAATGTCGGATAAAAGAAGTCTGAAAAAACTGTCCGAAAAAAAAGATCTGAAAATGTCTGAAAAAAAATCTGAAAAAAAAGATCTGAAAAAAAGATCTGAAAAATGTCGGAAAAAAAATTCTGAAAAAAAAGATCTGAAAAATGTCGGACAAAAGAAGTCTGAAAAATGTCGGACAAAAAAATCTGAAAAATGTCGGACAAAAAAATCTGAAAAATGTCGGACAAAAAAATCTGAAAAATGTCGGACAAAAAAATCTGAATAAAAAGATCTGAAAATGTCGGACAAAAAAAGTCTGAAAAATGTCGGACAAAAAAAGTCTGAAAAAAAAGATCTGAAAAATGTCGGACAAAAAAAGTCTGAAAAATGTCGGACAAAAGAAGTCTGAAAAAAATATCTGAAAAATGTCGGACAAAAGAAGTCTGAAAAAAATATCTGAAAAATGTCGGATAAAAGAAGTCTGAAAAAACTGTCCGAAAAAAAAGATCTGAAAAATGTCGGACAAAAAAATCTGAAAAAAAAGATCTGAAAAATGTCGGACAAAAAAAGTCTGAAAAATGTCGGACAAAAGAAGTCTGAAAAAAAAGATCTGAAAATTGTCGGACAAAAGAAGTCTGAAAAATGTCGGACAAAAGAAGTCTGAAAAAAAAGATCTGAAAATTGTCGGACAAAAAAATCTGAAAAAAAAGATCTGAAAAATGTCAGACAAAAGAAGTCTGAAAAAAAAGATCTGAAAATGTCTGAAAAAAATGTCGGACAAAAAAAGTCTGAAAAAAAAGATCTGAAAAATGTCGGACAAAAAAATCTGAAAAATGTCGGACAAAAAAAGTCTGAAAAATGTCGGACAAAAGAAGTCTGAAAAAAAAGATCTGAAAATTGTCGGACAAAAAAAGTCTGAAAAAAAAGATATTAAAATGTCGGACCAAAAAAGTCTGGAAAGAATCTCTGAAAAATGTCGGACAAAAGAAGTCTGAAAAAACTGTCTGAAAAAAAAGATCTGAAAATGTCTGAAAAAAAATCTGAAAAAAAAGATCTGAAAAAAAGATCTGAAAAAAGTCGGACAAAAAAATCTGAAAAAAAAGATCTGAAAAATGTCAGACAAAAAAAGTCTGAAAAAAAATATCTGAAAAATGTTGGACAAAAGAAGTCTGAAAAAAACTGTCCGAAAAAAAAGATCTGAAAAATGTCGGACAAAAAAAGATCTGAAAAATGTCGGACAAAAGAAGTCTGAAAAAAAAGATCTGAAAAATGTTGGACAAAAGAAGTCTGAAAAAACTGTCCGAACAAAAAGATCTGAAAAATGTCGGACAAAAGAAGTCTGAAAAATGTCGGACAAAAGAAGTCTGAAAAAACTGTCTGAAAAAAAAGAACTAAAAATGTCTGAAAAAAATATCTGAAAAATGTCGGATAAAAGAAGTCTGAAAAAACTGTCCGAAAAAAAAGATCTGAAAATGTCTGAAAAAAAATCTGAAAAAAAAGATCTGAAAAAAAGATCTGAAAAATGTCGGAAAAAAAATTCTGAAAAAAAAGATCTGAAAAATGTCGGACAAAAGAAGTCTGAAAAATGTCGGACAAAAAAATCTGAAAAATGTCGGACAAAAAAATCTGAAAAATGTCGGACAAAAAAATCTGAATAAAAAGATCTGAAAATGTCGGACAAAAAAAGTCTGAAAAATGTCGGACAAAAAAAGTCTGAAAAAAAAGATCTGAAAAATGTCGGACAAAAAAAGTCTGAAAAATGTCGGACAAAAGAAGTCTGAAAAAAATATCTGAAAAATGTCGGACAAAAGAAGTCTGAAAAAAATATCTGAAAAATGTCGGATAAAAGAAGTCTGAAAAAACTGTCCGAAAAAAAAGATCTGAAAAATGTCGGACAAAAAAATCTGAAAAAAAAGATCTGAAAAATGTCGGACAAAAAAAGTCTGAAAAATGTCGGACAAAAGAAGTCTGAAAAAAAAGATCTGAAAATTGTCGGACAAAAGAAGTCTGAAAAATGTCGGACAAAAGAAGTCTGAAAAAAAAGATCTGAAAATTGTCGGACAAAAAAATCTGAAAAAAAAGATCTGAAAAATGTCAGACAAAAGAAGTCTGAAAAAAAAGATCTGAAAATGTCTGAAAAAAATGTCGGACAAAAAAAGTCTGAAAAAAAAGATCTGAAAAATGTCGGACAAAAAAATCTGAAAAATGTCGGACAAAAAAAGTCTGAAAAATGTCGGACAAAAGAAGTCTGAAAAAAAAGATCTGAAAATTGTCGGACAAAAAAAGTCTGAAAAAAAAGATATTAAAATGTCGGACCAAAAAAGTCTGGAAAGAATCTCTGAAAAATGTCGGACAAAAGAAGTCTGAAAAAACTGTCTGAAAAAAAAGATCTGAAAATGTCTGAAAAAAAATCTGAAAAAAAAGATCTGAAAAAAAGATCTGAAAAAAGTCGGACAAAAAAATCTGAAAAAAAAGATCTGAAAAATGTCAGACAAAAAAAGTCTGAAAAAAAATATCTGAAAAATGTTGGACAAAAGAAGTCTGAAAAAAACTGTCCGAAAAAAAAGATCTGAAAAATGTCGGACAAAAAAAGATCTGAAAAATGTCGGACAAAAGAAGTCTGAAAAAAAAGATCTGAAAATTGTCGGACAAAAAAAGTCTGAAAAAAAAGACATGAAAATGTCGGACCAAAAAAGTCTGGAAAGAATCTCTGAAAAATGTCGGACAAAAGAAGTCTGAAAAAACTGTCCGAAAAAAAAGATCTGAAAAATGTCGGACAAAAGAAGTCTGAAAAAAATATCTGAAAAATGTCGGACAAAAAAAGTCTGAAAAATGTCGGACAAAAAAATTCTGAAAAATGTCGGACAAAAAAAGTCTGAAAAAAAAAGATCTGAAAAAATGTCTGGAAAAAAAGCCCGAAAAAAAGTCTGAAAAATGTCGGACAAAAAAAGTCTGAAAAAAAAGATCTGAAAAATGTCGGACAAAAAAAGTCTGAAAAATGTCGGACAAAAAAAGTCTGAAAAAAAAGATCTGAAAAATGTCGGACAAAAAAAGTCTGAAAAAAAAGATCTGAAAATGTTTGAAAAAAAAGTCTGAAAAAAAAGATCTGAAAAATGTCGGACAAAAGAAGTCTGAAAAATGTCGGACCAAAGAATTCTGAAAAAACTGTCCGAAAAAAAAAATATGAAAATGTCTGAAACAAAAGTCTGAAAAAAAGATGTGAATAAACGATTTGAAAAATGTCGGACAAAAAAAGATCTGAAAATGTCGGACAAAAAAAGTCTGAAAAATGTCGGACAAAAGAAGTCTGAAAAAAAAGATATTAAAATGTCGGACCAAAAAAGTCTGGAAAGAATCTCTGAAAAATGTCGGACAAAAGAAGTCTGAAAAAACTGTCCGAAAAAAAAGATCTGAAAATGTCTGAAAAAAATGTCGGACAAAAAAAGTCTGAAAAAAAAGATCTGAAAAATGTCGGACAAAAAAAGTCTGAAAAATGTCGGACAAAAGAAGTCTGAAAAAAAAGATCTGAAAAATGTCGGACAAAAAAAGTCTGAAAAATGTCGGACAACAAAAGTCTGAAAAATGCCGGACAAAAAAAGTCTGAAAAATGTCGGACAAAAAAAGTCTGAAAAATGTCGGACAAAAGAAGTCTGAAAAAAAGATCTGAAAAAAAGTCTGGAAAAAAAGCCCGAAAAAAAGTCTGAAAAATGTCGGACAAAAGAAGTCTGAAAAAACTGTCCGAAAAAAAAGATCTGAAAATGTCTGAAAAAAAATCTGAAAAAAAAGATCTGAAAAATGTCAGACAAAAAAAGTCTGAAAAAAAATATCTGAAAAATGTTGGACAAAAGAAGTCTGAAAAAAACTGTCCGAAAAAAAAGATCTGAAAAATGTCGGACAAAAGAAGTCTGAAAAATGTCGGACCAAAGAATTCTGAAAAAACTGTCTGAAAAAAAAGATCTGAAAATGTCAGACAAAAGAAGTCTGAAAAAAAAGATCTGAAAAATGTCGGACCAAAGAATTCTGAAAAAACTGTCCGAAAAAAAAAATATGAAAATGTCTGAAACAAAAGTCTGAAAAAAAGATGTGAATAAACGATTTGAAAAATGTCGGACAAATAAAGATCTGAAAATGTCGGACACAAAAAGTCTGAAAAAAAAGATCTGAAAATGTTGGAAAAAAAAAAAATCTGAAAAAAATATCTGAAAAATTTCGGAAAAAGAAGTCTGAAAAAAAAGATCTCAAAATTGTCGAACAAAAAAAGTCTTAAAAAAAAGATCTGAAAATGTCTGAAAAAAAGATCTGAAAAATGTTGGACAAAAAAATTTAAAAAAAAAGATCTCAAAATTGTCGA
This sequence comes from Sebastes paucispinis, assembly GCA_036937225.1. Lineage (NCBI taxonomy): Eukaryota > Metazoa > Chordata > Actinopteri > Perciformes > Sebastidae > Sebastes > Sebastes paucispinis. The sequence goes on from JAUPFX010000022.1 coordinate 200,658, forward strand.
ACAAAAAAAGTCTGAAAAAAAAGATATGAAAATGTCGGACCAAAAAAGTCTGGAAAGAATCTCTGAAAAATGTCGGACAAAAGAACTCTGAAAAAACTGTCCGAAAAAAAAGATCTGAAAAATGTCGGACAAAAAAAGTCTGAAAAATGTCGGACAAAAGAAGTCTGAAAAAAATATCTGAAAAATGTCGGACAAAAAAATCTGATAAAAAAAGATCTGAAAAATGTCGGACAAAAAAAGTCTGAAAAATGTCGGACAAAAAAATTCTGAAAAATGTCGGACAAAAAAAGTCTGAAAAAAAAGATCTGAAAAAATTTCTGGAAAAAAAGCCCGAAAAAAAGTCTGAAAAATGTCGGACAAAAAAAGTCTGAAAAAAAAGATCTGAAAAATGTCGGACAAAAAAAGTCTGAAAAATGTCGGACAAAAAAAGTCTGAAAAAAAAGATCTGAAAATTGTCGGACAAAAGAAGTGAAAAAAAATATCTGAAAAATGTTGGACAAAAGAAGTCTGAAAAAACTGTCCGAAAAAAAAGATCTGAAAAATGTTGGACAAAAGAAGTCTGAAAAAACTGTCCGAACAAAAAGATCTGAAAAATGTCGGACAAAAGAAGTCTGAAAAATGTCGGACAAAAGAAGTCTGAAAAAACTGTCTGAAAAAAAAGAACTAAAAATGTCTGAAAAAAATATCTGAAAAATGTCGGATAAAAGAAGTCTGAAAAAACTGTCCGAAAAAAAAGATCTGAAAATGTCTGAAAAAAAATCTGAAAAAAAAGATCTGAAAAAAAGATCTGAAAAATGTCGGAAAAAAAATCTGAAAAATGTCGGACAAAAAAATCTGAAAAATGTCGGACAAAAAAATCTGAAAAATGTCGGACAAAAAAATCTGAAAAATGTCGGACAAAAAAATCTGAATAAAAAGATCTGAAAATGTCGGACAAAAAAAGTCTGAAAAATGTCGGACAAAAAAAGTCTGAAAAAAAAGATCTGAAAAATGTCGGACAAAAGAAGTCTGAAAAAAAGATCTGAAAAAAAGTCTGGAAAAAAAGCCCGAAAAAAAGTCTGAAAAATGTCGGACAAAAGAAGTCTGAAAAAAAGATCTGGAAAAAAAGTCTGGAAAAAAAGCCCGAAAAAAAGTCTGAAAAATGTCGGACAAAAGAAGTCTGAAAAAACTGTCCGAAAAAAAAGATCTGAAAATGTCTGAAAAAAAATCTGAAAAAAAAGATCTGAAAAAAAGATCTGAAAAAAGTCGGACAAAAAAATCTGAAAAAAAAGATCTGAAAAATGTCGGACAAAAAAAGTCTGAAAAATGTCGGACAAAAAAAGTCTGAAAAAAAAGATCTGAAAAATGTCGGACAAAAAAAGTCTGAAAAAAAAGATCTAAAAAAAAGTATGAAAAATGTCGGACAAAAAAAGTCTGAAAAATGTCGGACAAAAAAAGTCTGAAAAAAAAGATCTGAAAAATGTCGGACAAAAGAAGTCTGAAAAATGTCGGACCAAAGAATTCTGAAAAAACTGTCCGAAAAAAAAATATGAAAATGTCTGAAACAAAAGTCTGAAAAAAAGATGTGAATAAACGATTTGAAAAATGTCGGACAAAAAAAGATCTGAAAATGTCGGACAAAAAAAGTCTGAATAAAAAGATCTGAAAATGTCGGACAAAAAAAGTCTGAAAAATGTCGGACAAAAAAAGTCTGAAAAAAAAGATCTGAAAAATGTCAGACAAAAAAAGTCTGAAAAATGTCGGACAAAAGAAGTCTGAAAAAACTGTCTGAAAAAAAAGAACTAAAAATGTCTGAAAAAAATATCTGAAAAATGTCGGATAAAAGAAGTCTGAAAAAACTGTCCGAAAAAAAAGATCTGAAAAAAAGATCTGAAAAATGTCGGAAAAAAAAATCTGAAAAAAAAGATCTGAAAAATGTCGGACAAAAAAAGTCTGAAAAATGTCGGACAAAAGAAGTCTGAAAAAAAAGATCTGAAAATGTCTGAAAAAAAAGTTGAAAAAAAAGTCTGAAAAATGTCGGACAAAAGAAGTCTGAAAAATGTCGGACAAAAAAATCTGAAAAATGTCGGACAAAAAAATCTGAAAAATGTCGGACAAAAAAATCTGAAAAATGTCGGACAAAAAAATCTGAAAAATGTCGGAAAGAAAAATCTGAAAAATGTCGGACAAAAAAAGTCTGAAAAATGTCGGACAAAAGAAGTCTGAAAAAACTGTCCGAAAAAAAATATCTGAAAATATCTGAAAAATAAGATCTGAAAAAAAGATTTGAAAAATGTCGGACAAAAAAAGTCTGAAAAATGTCGGACAAAAGAAGTCTGAAAAAAAAGATCTGAAAAATGTCGGACAAAAGAAGTCTGAAAAAAAAGATCTGAAAAAAAGTCTGGAAAAAAAGCCCGAAAAAAAGTCTGAAAATTGTCGGACAAAAGAAGTGAAAAAAAATATCTGAAAAATGTTGGACAAAAGAAGTCTGAAAAAACTGTCCGAAAAAAAAGATCTGAAAAATGTTGGACAAAAGAAGTCTGAAAAAACTGTCCGAACAAAAAGATCTGAAAAATGTCGGACAAAAGAAGTCTGAAAAATGTCGGACAAAAGAAGTCTGAAAAAACTGTCTGAAAAAAAAGAACTAAAAATGTCTGAAAAAAATATCTGAAAAATGTCGGATAAAAGAAGTCTGAAAAAACTGTCCGAAAAAAAAGATCTGAAAATGTCTGAAAAAAAATCTGAAAAAAAAGATCTGAAAAAAAGATCTGAAAAATGTCGGAAAAAAAATCTGAAAAATGTCGGACAAAAAAATCTGAAAAATGTCGGACAAAAAAATCTGAAAAATGTCGGACAAAAAAATCTGAAAAATGTCGGACAAAAAAAGTCTGAAAAATGTCGGACAAAAGAAGTCTGAAAAAACTGTCCGAAAAAAAAGATCTGAAAATGTCTGAAAAAAAATCTGAAAAATGTCGGACAAAAAAATTTGAAAAATGTCGGACAAAAAAATCTGAAAAATGTCGGACAAAAAAATCTGAATAAAAAGATCTGAAAATGTCGGACAAAAAAAGTCTGAAAAATGTCGGACAAAAAAAGTCTGAAAAAAAAGATCTGAAAAATGTCGGACAAAAAAAGTCTGAAAAATGTCGGACAAAAAAAGTCTGAAAAATGTCGGACAAAAGAAGTCTGAAAAAAAGATCTGAAAAAAAGTCTGGAAAAAAAGCCCGAAAAAAAGTCTGAAAAATGTCGGACAAAAGAAGTCTGAAAAAACTGTCCGAAAAAAAAGATCTGAAAATGTCTGAAAAAAAATCTGAAAAAAAAGATCTGAAAAAAAGATCTGAAAAAAGTCGGACAAAAAAATCTGAAAAAAAAGATCTGAAAAATGTCGGACAAAAAAAGTCTGAAAAATGTCGGACAAAAAAAGTCTGAAAAAAAAGATCTGAAAAATGTCGGACAAAAAAAGTCTGAAAAAAAAGATCTAAAAAAAAGTCTGAAAAATGTCGGACAAAAAAAGTCTGAAAAATGTCGGACAAAAGAAGTCTGAAAAAAAAGATCTGAAAATGTTTGAAAAAAAAGTCTGAAAAAAAAGATCTGAAAAATGTCGGACAAAAGAAGTCTGAAAAATGTCGGACCAAAGAATTCTGAAAAAACTGTCCGAAAAAAAAAATATGAAAATGTCTGAAACAAAAGTCTGAAAAAAAGATGTGAATAAACGATTTGAAAAATGTCGGACAAAAAAAGATCTGAAAATGTCGGACAAAAAAAGTCTGAAAAATGTCGGACAAAAAAAGTCTGAAAAAAAAGATCTGAAAAATGTCAGACAAAAAAAGTCTGAAAAATGTCGGACAAAAGAAGTCTGAAAAAACTGTCTGAAAAAAAAGAACTAAAAATGTCTGAAAAAAATATCTGAAAAATGTCGGATAAAAGAAGTCTGAAAAAACTGTCCGAAAAAAAAGATCTGAAAAAAAGATCTGAAAAATGTCGGAAAAAAAAATCTGAAAAAAAAGATCTGAAAAATGTCGGACAAAAAAAGTCTGAAAAATGTCGGACAAAAGAAGTCTGAAAAAAAAGATCTGAAAATGTCTGAAAAAAAAGTTGAAAAAAAAGTCTGAAAAATGTCGGACAAAAGAAGTCTGAAAAATGTCGGACAAAAAAATCTGAAAAATGTCGGACAAAAAAATCTGAAAAATGTCGGACAAAAAAATCTGAAAAATGTCGGACAAAAAAATCTGAAAAATGTCGGAAAGAAAAATCTGAAAAATGTCGGACAAAAAAAGTCTGAAAAATGTCGGACAAAAGAAGTCTGAAAAAACTGTCCGAAAAAAAATATCTGAAAATATCTGAAAAATAAGATCTGAAAAAAAGATTTGAAAAATGTCGGACAAAAAAAGTCTGAAAAATGTCGGACAAAAGAAGTCTGAAAAAAAAGATCTGAAAAATGTCGGACAAAAGAAGTCTGAAAAAAAAGATCTGAAAAAAAGTCTGGAAAAAAAGCCCGAAAAAAAGTCTGAAAAATGTCGGACAAAAGAAGTTGGAAAAAAAGTCTGAAAAAAAATATCTGAAAAAAAGATCTGAAAAATGTCGGACAAAAAAAGTCTGAAAATTGTCGGACAAAAGAAGTCTGAAAAAAAAGATCTGAAAAATGTCGGACAAAAGAATTCTGAAAAAAATGTCTGAAAAATGTCGGACAAAAAAAGTCTGAAAAAAAAGATCTGAAAAATGTCGGACAAAAGAAGTCTGAAAAATGTCGGACAAAAGAATTCTGAAAAAACTGTCCGAAAAAAAAAATATGAAAATGTCTGAAAAAAAAGATGTGAAAAAAAGATCAGAAAATTGTCGAACAAAAAAAGTCTGAAAAAAAAGATCTGAAAAATGGCGGACAAAAAAAGTCTGAAAAATGTCGGACAAAAGAAGTCTGAAAAAAAAGATCTGAAAATGTCTGAAAAAAATATCTGAAAAATGTCGGACAAAAAAAGTCTGTAAAAAAAGATCTGAAAAATGTCGGACAAAAAAAGTCTGAAAAAAGTCGGACAAAAAAATCTGAAAAAAAAGATATGAAAATGTCGGACAAAAAAAGTTTGAAAAATGTCGGACAAAAGAAGTCTGAAAAAAAAGATCTGAAAAATGTCTGAAAAAAAAGATCTGAAAAATGTCTGAAAAAAAAGATCTGAAAAAAAGTCTGGAAAAAAAGCCCGAAAAAAAGTCTGAAAAATGTCGGACAAAAGAAGTCTGAAAAATGTCGGACAAAAAAAGTCTGAAAAAAAAGATCTGAAAAAAAGTCTGGAAAAAAAGCCCGAAAAAAAGTCTGAAAAATGTCGGACAAAAGAAGTTGGAAAAAAAGTCTGAAAAAAAATATCTGAAAAAAAGATCTGAAAAATGTTGGACAAAAAAAGTCTGGAAAAAATATCTGAAAAATATCGGACAAAAAAAGTCTGAAAAAAAATATCTGAAAAATGTCAGACAAAAAAAGTCCGAAAAATGTCGGACAAAAAAAGTCTGAAAAATGTCGGACAAAAGAATTCTGAAAAAACTGTCCGAAAAAAAATATGAAAATGTCTGAAAAAAAAGTCTGAAAAAAAAGATCTGGAAAGAATATCTGAAAAATGTCGGACAAAAAAAGTCTGAAAAAAAAGATCTGAAAATTGTTGGACAAAAAAAGTCTGAAAAAAAACATCTGAAAATTGTTGGACAAAAAAAGTTTAAAAAAAAAGATCTGAAAATATCGGACAAAAAAAGTCTGAAAAAAAAGATCTGAAAAATGTCGGACAAAAGAAGTCTGAAAAATGTCGGACAAAAGAATTCTGAAAAAACTGTCCGAAAAAAAAAATATGAAAATGTCTGAAAAAAAAGATGTGAAAAAAAGATCAGAAAATTGTCGAACAAAAAAAGTCTGAAAAAAAAGATCTGAAAAATGGCGGACAAAAAAAGTCTGAAAAATGTCGGACAAAAGAATTCTGAAAAAAAAGATCTGAAAAATGTTGGACAAAAAAAGTTTAAAAAAAAAGATCTCAAAATTGTCGAACAAAAAAAGTCTGAAAAAAAAGATCTGAAAATGTCTGAAAAAAAGATCTGAAAAATGTCGGACAAAAAAAGTCTGAAAAAAGTCGGACAAAAAAATCTGAAAAAAAAGATATGAAAATGTCGGACAAAAAAAGTTTGAAAAATGTCGGACAAAAGAAGTCTGAAAAAAAAGATCTGAAAAATGTCTGAAAAAAAAGATCTGAAAAATTTCTGAAAAAAAAGATCTGAAAAATGTCTGAAAAAAAAGATCTGAAAAAAAGTCTGGAAAAAAAGCCCGAAAAAAAGTCTGAAAAATGTCGGACAAAAGAAGTTGGAAAAAAAGTCTGAAAAAAAATATCTGAAAAAAAGATCTGAAAAATGTCGGACAAAAAAAGTCTGAAAATTGTCGGACAAAAGAAGTCTGAAAAAAAAGATCTGAAAAATGTCGGACAAAAGAATTCTGAAAAAAATGTCTGAAAAATGTCGGACAAAAAAAGTCTGAAAAAAAAGATCTGAAAAATGTCGGACAAAAGAAGTCTGAAAAATGTCGGACAAAAGAATTCTGAAAAAACTGTCCGAAAAAAAAAATATGAAAATGTCTGAAAAAAAAGATGTGAAAAAAAGATCAGAAAATTGTCGAACAAAAAAAGTCTGAAAAAAAAGATCTGAAAAATGGCGGACAAAAAAAGTCTGAAAAAAAAGATCTGAAAATGTCTGAAAAAAATATCTGAAAAATGTCGGACAAAAAAAGTCTGTAAAAAAAGATCTGAAAAATGTCGGACAAAAAAAGTCTGAAAAAAGTCGGACAAAAAAATCTGAAAAAAAAGATATGAAAATGTCGGACAAAAAAAGTTTGAAAAATGTCGGACAAAAGAAGTCTGAAAAAAAAGATCTGAAAAATGTCTGAAAAAAAAGATCTGAAAAATGTCTGAAAAAAAAGATCTGAAAAAAAGTCTGGAAAAAAAGCCCGAAAAAAAGTCTGAAAAATGTCGGACAAAAGAAGTCTGAAAAATGTCGGACAAAAAAAGTCTGAAAAAAAAGATCTGAAAAAAAGTCTGGAAAAAAAGCCCGAAAAAAAGTCTGAAAAATGTCGGACAAAAGAAGTTGGAAAAAAAGTCTGAAAAAAAATATCTGAAAAAAAGATCTGAAAAATGTTGGACAAAAAAAGTCTGGAAAAAATATCTGAAAAATGTCGGACAAAAAAAGTCTGAAAAAAAATATCTGAAAAATGTCAGACAAAAAAAGTCCGAAAAATGTCGGACAAAAAAAGTCTGAAAAATGTCGGACAAAAGAATTCTGAAAAAACTGTCCGAAAAAAAATATGAAAATGTCTGAAAAAAAAGTCTGAAAAAAAAGATCTGGAAAGAATATCTGAAAAATGTCGGACAAAAAAAGTCTGAAAAAAAAGATCTGAAAATTGTTGGACAAAAAAAGTCTGAAAAAAAACATCTGAAAATTGTTGGACAAAAAAAGTTTAAAAAAAAAGATCTGAAAATATCGGACAAAAAAAGTCTGAAAAAAAAGATCTGAAAAATGGCGGACAAAAAAAGTCTGAAAAATGTCGGACAAAAGAAGTCTGAAAAAAAAGATCTGAAAAATGTTGGACAAAAAAAGTTTAAAAAAAAAGATCTCAAAATTGTCGAACAAAAAAAGTCTGAAAAAAAAGATCTGAAAATGTCTGAAAAAAAGATCTGAAAAATGTCGGACAAAAAAAGTCTGAAAAAAGTCGGACAAAAAAATCTGAAAAAAAAGATATGAAAATGTCGGACAAAAAAAGTTTGAAAAATGTCGGACAAAAGAAGTCTGAAAAAAAAGATCTGAAAAATGTCTGAAAAAAAAGATCTGAAAAATGTCTGAAAAAAAAGATCTGAAAAATGTCTGAAAAAAAAGATCTGAAAAAAAGTCTGGAAAAAAAGCCCGAAAAAAAGTCTGAAAAATGTCGGACAAAAGAAGTTGGAAAAAAAGTCTGAAAAAAAATATCTGAAAAAAAGATCTGAAAAATGTCGGACAAAAAAAGTCTGAAAATTGTCGGACAAAAGAAGTCTGAAAAAAAAGATCTGAAAAATGTCGGACAAAAGAATTCTGAAAAAAATGTCTGAAAAATGTCGGACAAAAAAAGTCTGAAAAAAAAGATCTGAAAAATGTCGGACAAAAGAAGTCTGAAAAATGTCGGACAAAAGAATTCTGAAAAAACTGTCCGAAAAAAAAAATATGAAAATGTCTGAAAAAAAAGATGTGAAAAAAAGATCAGAAAATTGTCGAACAAAAAAAGTCTGAAAAAAAAGATCTGAAAAATGGCGGACAAAAAAAGTCTGAAAAAAAAGATCTGAAAATGTCTGAAAAAAATATCTGAAAAATGTCGGACAAAAAAAGTCTGTAAAAAAAGATCTGAAAAATGTCGGACAAAAAAAGTCTGAAAAAAGTCGGACAAAAAAATCTGAAAAAAAAGATATGAAAATGTCGGACAAAAAAAGTTTGAAAAATGTCGGACAAAAGAAGTCTGAAAAAAAAGATCTGAAAAATGTCTGAAAAAAAAGATCTGAAAAATGTCTGAAAAAAAAGATCTGAAAAAAAGTCTGGAAAAAAAGCCCGAAAAAAAGTCTGAAAAATGTCGGACAAAAGAAGTCTGAAAAATGTCGGACAAAAAAAGTCTGAAAAAAAAGATCTGAAAAAAAGTCTGGAAAAAAAGCCCGAAAAAAAGTCTGAAAAATGTCGGACAAAAGAAGTTGGAAAAAAAGTCTGAAAAAAAATATCTGAAAAAAAGATCTGAAAAATGTTGGACAAAAAAAGTTTGAAAAAAAATATCTGAAAATTGTCGGACAAAAAAAGTCTGAAAAAAAATATCTGAAAAATGTTGGACAAAAGAAGTCTGAAAAAAACTGTCCGAAAAAAAAGATCTGAAAATTTCTGAAAAAAAAGTCTGAAAAAAAAGATCTGAAAAAGATCGGACAATAGAATTCTGAAAAAACTTCTATTGACTTTTTTTTTGGCCAATGATTCAGAATCATTGCCTCCACAAGTCAGTGGAAGGTTTGAGGGAGGGCCAAGGCGGGATCTCGTGGCAAATCGGAAGACGCCTGTTCCACTTCCTCGCAGGCTGCAGACGAGGAGAGTTTCTCCCATCGGGACAGGTCCCCTTTTCGGGCCAGCCCGGGAGATGGCGGCCAGCGCTGTGGCTTCTGTCACGCTGGGGATGAAGAAAATGAAACGAGGGGCATGATTCATACCGATAACTCAAAAAAAGTGGCGGCACACAACAAGTGTATGCTTTTTTTCATCGGGGACAGTGCAGCTGACCACAACGTCACGGGCTGAATTTGGAAATTTTGAATTAGAATTAGACTTTTTTCATTATTTTTTTCAACATATGATATATACAATATTGTATTTTTTTCCAAAAAATTTCAAAATGCTATAACTTTTTTTTCATGACATTTTTTGAAAAACTATACTTTGACTTTTTTTCCAAGAAATTTTTCGACATATCATACAATGGATTTTTTTTAAAACAGTTTAAGCAAGTTTAGTGATGAAAACTAAAGTTTTACATGGAATTGAGGTCAGTGTGAAGGTTTGATGCAGAAAAGCCAACTATTATGTAAAAGAATTGTAAAAATATATTCCATTTTCATCCTGTTTTGTATGTTTCCAGTATAACAGATGTGTTTCTGTAAATAAATCACATATTCTTCATATAAATGCACATTTCAGTGTTTCTTGAGGAGAAATGCGTTCCTGAGTAGTTTTGGGTGAGAAAGACATATTAAGCGAGTTTAGTGATGAAAACTAGCGTTTTACATGGAATTCAGCTCAGAATGAAGATTTGATACTTGGAAGCGAATTCTAATGTCAAATTTGAGAAAACAATGTTTCTTTTCATATTCTGTCTCTTTTTTGTATGTTTCCAGTATAACAGATGTGTTTCTGTAAATAAATCACATATTCTTCATATAAATGCACATTTCAGTGTTTCTTGAGGAGAAATGCGTTCCTGAGTAGTTTTGGGTGAGAAAGACATATTAAGCGAGTTTAGTGATGAAAACTAGCGTTTTACATGGAATTCAGCTCAGAATGAAGATTTGATACTTGGAAGCGAATTCTAATGTCAAATTTGAGAAAACAATGTTTCTTTTCATATTCTGTCTCTTTTTTGTATGTTTCCAGTATAACAGATGTGTTTCTGTAAATAAATCACATATTCTTCATATAAATGCACGTTTCAGTGTTTCTTGAGGAGAAATGCGTTCCTGAGTGGTTTTGGATGAGAAAGACATATTAAGCGAGTTTAGTGATGAAAACAAGAGTTTTGCATAGAATTCAGCTCAGAATGAAGATTTGATACTTGGAAGCGAATTGTAATGTAAAATTTGAGAAAACAATGTTTCTTTTCATATTCTGTCTCTTTTTTGTATGTTTCCAGTATAACAGATGTGTTTCTGTAAATAAATCACATATTCTTCATATAAATGCACGTTTCAGTGTTTCTTGAGGAGAAATGCGTTCCTGAGTGGTTTTGGATGAGAAAGACATATTAAGCGAGTTTAGTGATGAAAACAAGAGTTTTGCATAGAATTCAGCTCAGAATGAAGATTTGATACTTGGAAGCGAATTGTAATGTAAAATTTGAGAAAACAATGTTTCTTTTCATATTCTGTCTCTTTTTTGTATGTTTCCAGTATAACAGATGTGTTTCTGTAAATAAATCACATATTCTTCATATAAATGCACGTTTCAGTGTTTCTTGAGGAGAAATGCGTTCCTGATTGGTTTTGGGTGAGAAAGACATATTAAGCGAGTTTAGTGATGAAAACTAGCGTTTTACATGGAATTCAACTCAGACTGACAGTTTGATGCCTGGAGTCCAAAACTATCATATTAGATTTTGGAAAACTGTGTTCCCTTTCATATTTATCCTTTTGTGTGTGTTTCCAATGCAAGAAATGTTTTTCTGTGAAGAAATTTCACATTTTTCATATGAATCCACTTTTCAGTGTTTCTTGAGGCGAAATGCATTCTTTGGCTTAGTGATGAAAACTAGAGTTGTACATTGTGATCGTATAGTGGTACATTTCAACACAGGTTACAATTACATTGTAAAAGAATAAACATGAAATATATAAAACATATTTCCACATCCACATAGTTATATCAATTTAAAATGAATTAAAGCCGCAAGCGGCAATTCGCGGGTTATAGCCTTTATCGCTCAAAGCGCCCGCCTAGTGGTCGATTTGAATAAAACTTTCAGCATGGCGGAAAATTTAGTCGGTGGACTTTCGTGGTCCAAGAGACTTTTTTGTAGATCACATTCAGCAGCACATGTCTGTCAAATTTCAAATTGATACGACTTATGGTGTGAGGGGGCTGGCCTTGAAAATTGTTATAGCGCCACCATGTGGCCAATTGTTTTCATATTTTATGTGAAGCATTATGACATCATGTACAGTTATGGTACCAAGTCTCATGTCTCTAGCTCATTCCAGCTCACAGCAAATTGAGCAAAGGCATAATTTAGCATAAAATGCTAAATAGGCCACGCCCACATGCACCGATCAATATGACACTATAGATCTTGGTTAATACTTGCCCCCAGAGTATGTGCACCAAATTTGATAAAATTCTGTCCACCGGATCTTGCGATACAAGTTTCTGATATTTGTGGCGCCCCCTATGTGTCAAGCGGAAAATGCTTTGGTACGCCTCAAGTTTGGAGATGATGGGCCAAAGGCTTGTGAAGTTAGGTCTACTGATGTGCTGAGCCCTGCCCTCTTAAAGTTCATTGGTCAACAGATTCATAACGCAATGAGGTATCAACACGCTTTATGCAACTTTAGATGCCATTAGTCGAATAATGATCCACAGAAAATTTGGTAGCAATCGGACCTACGGTTTAGGAGGAGATGTCAAAAATGTGTTTTTCAAAAAATCCAATATGGCGGAAAATATTTCCAGGTGCACTTTGGAGGTCCAAGAGGCTTTATTGTAGATCACACGGAGTTGCACATATGTGTCACATTTCAAGTCAATCGAACTTACGGTTTGAGGGGCGTAGCCTTTCCAAAATCACATGTTTGGGCGTTAATTACAGCGCCACCATGTGGCCGATTGGGGTCATAGTTCTTGAGAAGCAGCTGCACATCATTCCAGTTCCTATGCCAAGTTTCATGTTTCCATCTCTTTCCAGCTCATGGCAAATTGCGCTTATTCGGCAGACAACGAATAATAATAATAAATTCACACAAAAACAAACTAACTTAATGTAATGTTTACAAGTGTAGCTAGTGTGTTTCTTTACCCTAAACTCCAAATGTCCCTTAGTTTTTATCTTCCCTCAACAACAGAAGAATCCCACATGCAGCTAACTATGCTCTGCTTCCACCTCCAGGAACGCCATGGAACACATCGGGCACGTTCCGCTCAACAAAGAGAAATGATTGAACACTTTTCCACACTGTGTAACAACTTTAATTATATTGAAAAAAAAGATCTGAAGATTGTCGGACAAAAAAAGTCTGGAAAAAATATCTGAAAAATGTCGGACAGAAGAAAAAACTGTCCAAAAAAAAATATCTGAAAAAAATATCTGAAAAAAAATTATCTGAAAAAAAGATCTGAAAAATGTCGGACAAAAGAAGTCTGAAAAAACTGTCCGAAAAAAAAGATCTGAAAATGTCTGAAAAAAAATCTGAAAAAAAAGATCTGAAAAAAAGGTCTGAAAAATGTCGGACAAAAAAAGATCTGAAAAAAAATCTGAAAAATGTCGGATAAAAGAAGTCTGGAAAAAAATATCTGAAAAAAAGATCTGAAAAATGTTGGACAAAAAAAGTGTGAAAAAAAAGATCTGAAAATTGTCGGACAAAAATGTCTGAAAAATGTCGGACAAAAGAAGTCTGAAAAAAAAGATCTGAAAATGTCTGAAAAAAAAGTCTGAAAAATTTCAGACAAAAAAAGTCTGAAAAAAAAGATCTGAAAATTGTCGGACAAAAAAAGTCTGAAAAAAAAGATCTGAAAATGTCGGACAAAAAATGTATGGAAAGAATCTCTGAAAAATGTCGGACAAAAAAACTGTCCGAAAAAAAACATCTGAAAATGTCTGAAAAAAACGTCTGAAAAATGTCGGACAAAAGAAGTCTGAAAAAACTGTCTGAAAAAAAAGTTCTGAAAATGTCTGAAAAAAAAGTCTGAAAAATTTCAGACAAAAAAAAGTCTGAAAAAAATATCTGAAATATGTCGGATAAAAACTGTCCGAAAAAAACGATCTGAAAATGTCTGAAAAAAAAGTCTGAAAAAAAAGATCTGAAAATGTCGGACAAAAACAGTCTGAAAAATGTCGGACAAAAAAAGTCTGAAAAAAAAGATCTGAAAAATGTCGGACAAAAAAAGATCTGAAAAAAAGTCTGGAAAAAAGACCAAAAAAAATATCTGAAAAATGTCGGACAAAAACAGTCTGAAAAATGTCGGACAAAAAAAGTCTGAAAAAAAAGATCTGAAAATGTCGGACAAAAAAAGTCTCGAAAGAATCTCTGAAAAATGTCGGACAAAAGAATTCTGAAAAAACTGTCCGAAAAAAAAAATATGAAAATGTCTGAAAAAAAAGTCTGAAGAAAAAGATCAGGAAAGAATATCTGAAAAATGTCGGACAAAAGAAGTCTGAAAAAAAAGATCTGAAAATTGTCGGACAAAAAAAGTCTGAAAAAAAAGATCTGAAAATGTCGGACAAAAAAAGTCTGGAAAGAATCTCTGAAAAATGTCGGACAAAAGAATTCTGAAAAAACTGTCCGAAAAAAAAAATATGAAAATGTCTGAAAAAAAAGTCTGAAAAAAAAGATCTGAAAATGTCTGAAAAAAAAGTCTGAAAAAAAAGATCTGAAAATGTCGGACAAAAACAGTCTGAAAATGTCGGACAAAAACAGTCTGAAAAATGTCGGACAAAAAAAGTCTGAAAAAAAAGATCTGAAAAATGTCGGACAAAAAAAGATCTGAAAAAAAGTCTGGAAAAAAGACCAAAAAAAATATCTGAAAAATGTCGGACAAAAACAGTCTGAAAAATGTCGGACAAAAAAAGTCTGAAAAAAAAGATCTGAAAATGTCGGACAAAAAAAGTCTCGAAAGAATCTCTGAAAAATGTCGGACAAAAGAATTCTGAAAAAACTGTCCGAAAAAAAAAATATGAAAATGTCTGAAAAAAAAGTCTGAAGAAAAAGATCAGGAAAGAATATCTGAAAAATGTCGGACAAAAGAAGTCTGAAAAAAAAGATCTGAAAATTGTCGGACAAAAAAAGTCTGAAAAAAAAGATCTGAAAATGTCGGACAAAAAAAGTCTGGAAAGAATCTCTGAAAAATGTCGGACAAAAGAATTCTGAAAAAACTGTCCGAAAAAAAAAATATGAAAATGTCTGAAAAAAAAGTCTGAAAAAAAAGATCTGAAAATGTCGGACAAAAAAAGTCTGAAAAAAAAGATCTGAAAATGTCTGAAAAAAAAGATCTGAAACAAAAGATCTGAAAAATGTCGGACAACAAAAGTCTGGAAAAAATATCTGAAAAATGTCGGACAAAAAAAGTCTGAAAAAAAATATCTGAAAAATGTCAGACAAAAAAAGTCCGAAAAATGTCGGACAAAAAAAGTCTGAAAAATGTCGGACAAAAGAATTCTGAAAAAACTGTCCGAAAAAAAATATGAAAATGTCTGAAAAAAAAGTCTGAAAAAAAAGATCTGGAAAGAATATCTGAAAAATGTCGGACAAAAAAAGTCTGAAAAAAAAGATCTGAAAATTGTTGGACAAAAAAAGTCTGAAAAAAAACATCTGAAAATTGTTGGACAAAAAAAGTTTAAAAAAAAAGATCTGAAAATATCGGACAAAAAAAGTGTGAAAAAAAAGATCTGAAAATTGTCGGACAAAAATGTCTGAAAAATGTCGGACAAAAGAAGTCTGAAAAAAAAGATCTGAAAATGTCTGAAAAAAAAGTCTGAAAAATTTCAGACAAAAAAAGTCTGAAAAAAAAGATCTGAAAATTGTCGGACAAAAAAAGTCTGAAAAAAAAGATCTGAAAATGTCGGACAAAAAATGTATGGAAAGAATCTCTGAAAAATGTCGGACAAAAAAACTGTCCGAAAAAAAAGATCTGAAAATGTCTGAAAAAAACGTCTGAAAAATGTCGGACAAAAGAAGTCTGAAAAAACTGTCTGAAAAAAAAGTTCTGAAAATGTCTGAAAAAAAAGTCTGAAAAATTTCAGACAAAAAAAAGTCTGAAAAAAATATCTGAAATATGTCGGATAAAAACTGTCCGAAAAAAACGATCTGAAAATGTCTGAAAAAAAAGTCTGAAAAAAAAGATCTGAAAAATGTCGGACAAAAGAAGTCTGAAAAATGTCGGACAAAAGAATTCTGAAAAAACTGTCCGAAAAAAAAAATATGAAAATGTCTGAAAAAAAAGATGTGAAAAAAAGATCAGAAAATTGTCGAACAAAAAAAGTCTGAAAAAAAAGATCTGAAAAATGGCGGACAAAAAAAGTCTGAAAAATGTCGGACAAAAGAAGTCTGAAAAAAAAGATCTGAAAATTGTTGGACAAAAAAAGTTTAAAAAAAAAGATCTGAAAATATCGGACAAAAAAAGTCTGAAAAAACTGTCCGAAAAAAAAGATCTGTAAAAAAAGATCTGATAAAATGTCGGATAAAAAATGTCTGGAAAGAATCTCTGAAAAATGTCGGACAAAAGAAGTCTGAAAAAAAATCTGAAAAATGTCGGATACAAAAAGTCTGAAAAAAAAGATCTGAATAAAAGATCTGAAAAATGTCGGACAAAAAAAGTCTGAAAAAACTGTCCAAAAAAAATATCTGAAAATGTCTGAAAAAAAAGATCTGAAAAAAATATCTGAAAAATGTCGGACAAAAAAAGTCTGAAAAAAAATATCTGAAAAATGTCAGACAAAAAAATTCCGAAAAATGTCGGACAAAAAAAGTCTGAAAATTGTCGGACAAAAAAAGTCTGAAAAAAAATATCTGAAAATGTCGGACAAAAAAAGTCTGAAAAAAAAGTCTGAAAAATGTCAGACAAAAAAAGTCTGAAAATTGTCGGACAAAAAACGTCTGGAAAAAATATCTGAAAAATGTCGGACAAAAGAATTCTGAAAAAACTGTCCGAAAAAAAATATCTGAAAAAAAGCCCGAAAAAAAGTCTGAAAAATGTCGGACAAAAGAAGTTTGAAAAAACTGTCCGAAAAAAAAGATCGGAAAATTTCTGAAAAAAAAGTCTGAAAAAAAAGATCTGAAAAAGATCGGACAATAGAAGTCTGAAAAAACTTCTATTGACTTTTTTTTTGGCCAATGATTCAGACTCATTGCCTCCACAAAGTAGGTCAGTGGAAGGTTTGAGGGAGGGCCAAGGCGGGATCTCGTGGCAAATCGGAAGACGCCTGTTCCACTTCCTCGCAGGCTGCAGACGAGGAGAGTTTCTCCCATCGGGACAGGTGCCCTCTTCGGGCCAGCCCGGGAGATGGCGGCCAGCGCTGTGGCTTCTGTCACGCTGGGGATGAAGAAAATGAAACGAGGGGCATGATTCATACCGATAACTCAAAAAAAGTGACGGCACACAACAAGTGTATGCTTTTTTTCATCGGGGACAGTGCAGCTGACCACAACGTCACGGGCTGAATTTGGAAATTTTGAATTAGAATTAGACTTTTTTCATTATTTTTTTCAACATATGATATATACAATATTGTATTTTTTTCCAAAAAATTTCAAAATGCTATACTATAACTTTTTTTTCATGACATTTTTTGAAAAACTATACTTTGACTTTTTTTCCAAGAAATTTTTCGACATATCATACAATGGATTTTTTTTAAAACAGTTTAAGCGAGTTTAGTGATGAAAACTAGCGTTTTACATGGAATTCAGCTCAGAATGAAGATTTGATACTTGGAAGCGAATTCTAATGTCAAATTTCAGAAAACAATGTTTCTTTTCATATTCTGTCTCTTTTTGGTATGTTTCCAGTATAACAGATGTGTTTCTTTAAATAAATCACATATTCTTCATATAAATGCACATTTCAGTGTTTCTAGAGGAGAAATGCATTCCTGAGTGGTTTTGGGTGAGAAAGACATATTAAGCAAGTTTAGTGATGAAAACTAAAGTTTTACATGGAATTGAGGTCAGTGTGAAAGTTTGATGCAGAAAAGCCAACTATTATGTAAAAAAATTGTAAAAATATATTCCCTTTCATTTTCATCCTGTTTTGTATGTTTCCAGTATAACAGATGTGTTTCTGTAAATAAATCACATATTCTTCATATAAATGCACATTTCAGTGTTTCTAGAGGAGAAATGCGTTCCTGAGTGGTTTTGGGTGAGAAAGACATATTAAGCGAGTTTAGTGATGAAAACTAGGGTTTTACATGGAATTCAGCTCAGACTGACAGTTTGATGCCTGGAGTCCAAAACTATCATATTAGATTTTGGAAAACTGTGTTCCCTTTCATATTTATCCCTTTTTGTGTGTTTCCAATGCAAGAAATGTTTTTCTGTGAAGAAATTTCACATTTTTCATATGAATCCACTTTCCACGTTTCTTGAGGAGAAATGCATTCTTTGGCTTAGTGATGAAAACTAGAGTTGTACATTGTGATCGTATAGTGGTACATTTCAACACAGGTTACAATTACATTGTAAAAGAATAAACATGAAATATATAAAACATATTTCCACATCCACATAGTTATATCAATTTAAAATGAATTAAAGCCGCAAGCGGCAATTCGCGGGTTATAGCCTTTATCGCTCAAAGCGCCCGCCTAGTGGTCGATTTGAATGAAACTTTCAGCATGGCGGAAAATTTAGTCGGCGGACTTTCGTGGTCCAAGAGACTTTTTTGTAGATCACATTCAGCAGCACATGTCTGTCAAATTTCAAATTGATAGGACTTATGGTGTGAGGGGGCTGGCCTTGAAAATTGTCTAGCTCATTCCAGCTCACAGCAAATTGAGCAAAGGTATAATTTAGCATAAAATGCTAAATAGGCCACGCCCACATGCACCGATCAATATGACACTATAGATCTTGGTTAATACTTGCCCCCAGAGTATGTGCACCAAATTTGATAAAATTCTGTCCACCGGATCTTGCGATACAAGTTTCTGATATTTGTGGCGCCCCCTATGGGTCAAGCGGAAAATGCTTTAGGAATCCTATTTCTAAACACGTAGTGAAGATATCTACCAAGATTTTTGATGATTGGACAATGAATTATGGCCAATTTCCTGCTAAGCTCCGACCATTGAAAAGTTTGTTGGTGAACAGTTTCATAACGCAATGAGGTATCAACACGCTTTATGCAACTTTAGATGACATTAGTCCAATAATGATCCACATAAAATTTGGTAGCAATCGGACCTTCGGTTTAAGAGGAGATGTCAAAAAAGCGTTTTTCAAAAAATCCAATATGGCGGAAAATATTGCGAGGCGGACTTCAGTGGTCCCAGAGGCTTTATTGTAGATCACACGGAGCTGCACATGTCTGTAAAGTTTCAAGTCAATCGGACTTACGGTGTGCGGGGCGTGGCCTTTCCAATGTCGCGTGTTTGGGCGTTAATTACAGCGCCACCATGTGGCCGATTGGGGTCATAGTTCTTGAGAAGCAGCTGCACATCATTTCCAGTTAGTGTGCCAAGTTTCATGTTTCTCGCTCATTCCAGCTCACGTCAAATTGCGCCTATTCGGCAGACAACAAATAATAATAATAATTAAAGCCGCAAGCGGCATTTCGCGGGTTATAGCCTTTATCACTCAAAGCGCCCCCCAGTGGCCGATTTAAATGAAACTTCCAGCGGATGTTTCAGCTACTCTTGTGAACATTTGCTGCAAGTTTGGAGATGATTGGCCAAAGGCTTGGGAAGTTAGGTCTATTGATGTGCTGAGCCCGCCCCTTAAAAATGAATTGGTCAATAACTTCACAACACAATGACATATCAACAAGCTTTATGCAACTTTTGATGAGCCTGGTCCAATAATGATTCGCAGAAAACATGCCAGCAATCAGACCTACGGTTTAGGAGGAGATGTCAAAAATATGTTTTTTAAAGAATTCAACATGGCGGAAAATCTAGTCAGTGGACTTTCGTGGTCCAAGAGATTTTTTTGTAGATCACATTCAGCAGCACATGTCTGTCAAATTTCTAATCGATGGGACTTATGGTGTGAGGGGGCTGGCCGTGAAAAATTTTATAGCGCCACCATGTGGCCAATTGTTTTCATATTTTATGTGAAGCATTATGACATCAAGTACAGTTATGGTACCAAATTTCATGTCTCTAGCTCATTCCAGCTCACAGCAAATTGAGCAAATCTTCGGGGCTATAACCCTAATAAATTCACACAAAAACAATAGGGTTATGCCCCTTCGGGGCTATAACCATAATTAAATGTAATGTTTACAAGTGTAGCTAGTGTGTTTCTTTACCCTAAACTCCAAATGTCCCTTAGTTTTTCCTCCATGTCCCTCCAGAATGTCACTTCTCCATGTCACTACTCAATGTCGATCCTCCTTGTCACTACTCCATGTCTTTAATGTCACTCCTCCATGTCACTCCAGAATTTTGCTCCTCCATGTCACTCCAGAATGTCGCTCCTCAATGTCCCTCCAGAATGTCACTCCACCATGTCCCTCCAGCATGTACCTCCTTGCTGTCAGTTCTCATGTCGCTCCGCAATGTTGCTCCTCCATGTCACTCCTCCATATCGATCCTCCATGTCGCTCCTATATGTCACATTTCCATGTCACTTTTCCATGTTGCTCCTCCATGTAAATCCTCCATGTAGCTCCTCCGTGTTACTCCTTCATGTTTCTCCTCCTTGTCACTCTTCCTTGTCACTCCTCAATGTCACTAATCCATGTCTATCCTCCATGTCGATCCTCCATGTAGCTCCTCCATGCCACTCCTCCATGTCTTCCAAATAACTCCCTGTCACATGTCCCTCTCCATGTCACTCTAGAATGTCACCCCTCCATGTCACTCCAGAATGTCGCTCCTCCATGTCCCTCCAGAATTTAACTCCAGAATTTAACTCCAGAATGTCACTCCTCCATGTCTCTCCTCCATGTCACTGCTCCATGTCAATCCTCCATTTCGATCCACCATGGTTCTATCCTTGTCACTCCACTTTGTCACTCCTCCATGTCACTGCTCCATGTCGATGTTCCATGTCGATCCTCCATGCTGCTCCTCCATGTTCCTCCTCTAAGTCACTCTAGAATGTCGCTCCTCCATGTCACTCCAAAATGTCACTCCAGAATTTAACTCCAGAATGTCACTCCTCCATATCCCTCCTCCATGTCAATCCTCCATTTCGATCTAACATGTTACTCCAGAATGTCACTCCACAATGTCCCTCTCGAATGTAACTCCTCGTTGTCAGTCCTCCATGTTGCGCCGCGATGTCGCTCCTCCATGTAGCTCCTCCTTTTCGCTCCTCCATGACGATCTTCAATGTCGCTCCTACATGTTGATCCTCCATGTCATTTCTCCATGTAGATCCTACATGTTACTCCTCCATGTCGATCTTCCATGTCGCTCCTCCATGTCACTCCAGAATGTCCCTCCTCCATGTCACTCCAGAATGTCGCTCCAACATGTTGCTACTCCAAGTCACTCATCCATGTTGATCTTCCATGTCATTCCTCCATATCACTCCTCCATGTCGATCCTCTATTTCGCTCCTCCATGTCACTCCTCCCTGTCATCCACGTCACTCCTCCATTTTACTCCTCCATGTCAATGCTATATGTCACTGCTCCATGTCACTCCTCCATGTCGATCCTCCATGTCACTCCTCCATGTCACACTTCCATTTCACTCCTTCGTGTCACTGCTCCATGTCGATCGTCCATTTCGATCGTCCATGTTGCGCCACCATGTCACTCCACCATGTCTTCCATGTCACTCCCCCATGTAACTCCTCCATGTCACTCCTCCACTTAGATCCTTCATGTTACTCCTCTATGTCACTCCTCCATGTTGCTCCTCATTGTCACTCCTCAATGTCACTACTCAATGTCGATCCTCAATGTCACTCCTGCATGTCTTCCATGTCACTCCTCTGTGTCGTTCCTCCATGTGACTATTCCATGTTGATCCTCCATGTCGCTCGTCCCTGCTCCTCCATATCATTCCTTCTTGTTGCTCCTCCATATCACCCCAGAATGTCGCTCCTCCATATCACTCCAGAATGTCACTCCAGAATTTAATTACAGTATGTTACTCCTCCTTGTCACTCCTCCATGTCGATGCTCCATGTCGATCCTCCATGTCGCTCCTCCTTGTCATTCCTTTATGTGACTACTCCATGTCGATCGTCCATGTCGCTCCTCCTTGATCATCCATATAATTCCTCCCTGTCGTTCCTCCATGTAATTCCAGAATGACGCTTCTCCATGTCACTCCAGAATTTCCCTCCAGAATGTAACTCTAGAATATCTCTCCACCATGTCCATCCTCCATGTCAATCCGCTATTTAACACCTACATGTCGCTCCTCCATGTCACTCCTCCATGTCGATCCTCCATGTCACTCCTCCATGTCGTTCCTCCATGTTACTCCTCCATATCGATCCTCCATGTCGCTCCTACATGTCACATTTCCATGACACTTTTCCATGTCGCTCCTCCATGTAAATCCTCCATGTAGCTCCTCCGTGTTACTCCTTCATGTCACACTTCCATGTCACTCCTTCATGTCACTGCTCCATGTCTATCTTCCATTTCGATCCTCCATGTTGCGCCACCATGTCCTCCATGTCACTCCTCCATGTAGATCCTTCATGTTACTCCTCTATGTCAAACCTTCATGTCGCTCCTCCATGTCACTCCTCCATGTCGCTCCTCCATGTCACTCCAGAATGTCCCTCCTCCATGTCACTCCAGAATGTCGCTCCAACATGTCGCTACACCAAGTCACTCCTCCATGTTAATCTTCCATGTCGATACTCCATGTTGTTCCTCCATGTCACTCCTCTATGTCTTCCATGTCACTTCCCCATGTCACTCCTCCATGTCGATCCTCTATTTCGCTCCTCCATGTCACTCCTCCCTGTCATCCACGTCACTTCTCCATTTTACTCCTCCATGTCAATGCTATATGTCACTCCTCCATGTCACTCCTCCATGTCACTCCTCCATGTCGCTCCTCCATGTCACTCCTCCATGTCACACTTCCATGTCACTCCTTCATGTCGATCGTCCATTTCGATCCTCCATGTTGCGCCACCATGTCACTCCACCATGTCTTCCATGTCACTCCCCCATGTAACTCCTCCATGTCACTCCTCCATGTAGATCCTTCATGATACTCCTCTATGTCAAACCTCCATGTCGCTCCTCCATGTCACTCCTCCATGTCGCTCCTCATTGTCACTCCTCAATGTCACTACTCAATGTCGATCCTCAATGTCACTCCTGCATGTCTTCCATGTCACTCCTCCGTGTCGCACATCCATGTGACTATTCCATGTTGATCCTCCATGTCGCTCGTCTCTGCTCCTCCATATCACTCCTTCTTGTTGATCCTCCATGTCACCCCAGAATGTCGCTCCTCCATGTCACTCCAGAATGTCACTCCAGAATTTAATTACAGTATGTCGCTCCTCCTTGTCATTCCTTTATGTGACTACTCCATGTCGATCGTCCATGTCGCTCCTCCTTGATCATCCATATAACTCCTCCCTGTCGCTCCTCCATGTCATTCCAGAATGTCCCTCCAGAATGTCACTCCAGAATGTTAATCCTCCATATACCTCCTCCATGTCACTCCTCCATGTCGATCCTCTATTTTGCTCCTCCATGTCGCTCCTCCATGTAACTCCTCCCTGTCTTCCACGTCACTCCTCCATGTAACTCCTCCATGTCAATCCTCCATGTCACTCCTCCATGTAAGTCCTAAATTTGTCAATCCTTCTAGTTACTCCTCCATGTCACTCCGCCATGTTGCTCCTCCATGTTACTCCTCCCTGTCTTCCATGTCACTCCTCCATGTCACTCCCCAATCTTACTCCTCCATGTTGCTCCTCCATGTAGATCCTTCATGTTACTCCTACATGTCGCTCCTCCTTGTCACTCCTCCATTTAACTACTCAATGTCGATCCTCCATGTCACTCCTCCATGCCTTCCATGTCACTCCCCCATGTACGTCCTCCATGTCACCCCTTCATGTCTTCCATGTCACTCCCCCATGTACGTCCTCCATGTAGCTCCTCCATGTAGATCCTTCATGTTACTCCTATATGTCAATCCTCAATATCTCTCATCAATGTCCCTCCAGAATGTCCCTCCAAAATGTCACTCCTCCATGTCACTCCTCAATGTCGCTCCACTTTGTCACTCCTCCATGTCACTGCTCAATGTCGATCCTCCATGTCGCTCCTCCTTGCTCATCCATATCACTCCACCATGTAACTCCTCCATGTCACTCCAGAATGTCACTCCTCCATGTCGATCCTCCATGTCGATCTTCCATGTCTCTCCTCCATGTCACACCTCCATCTCTACCATGTCACTCCTCCATGTCACTCCTCAATGTCGCTCCTCTTTGTCACTCCCCATGTCCCTGCTCAATGTCGATCCTCCATGTCGCTCCTCCTTGCTCATCCATATCACTCCACCATGTAACTCCTCCATGTCACTCCAGAATGTCACTCCTCCATGTCGATCCTCCAGGTCGATCTTCCATGTCTCTCCTCCATGTCAATCCTCCATGTCACTCCTCCATGTCGATCCTCAATGTCACTCCTGCATGTCTTCCATGTCACTCCTCCGTGTCGCACATCCATGTGACTATTCCATGTTGATCCTCCATGTCGCTCGTCTCTGCTCCTCCATATCACTCCTTCTTGTTGATCCTCCATGTCACCCCAGAATGTCGCTCCTCCATGTCACTCCAGAATGTCACTCCAGAATTTAATTACAGTATGTCGCTCCTCCTTGTCATTCCTTTATGTGACTACTCCATGTCGATCGTCCATGTCGCTCCTCCTTGATCATCCATATAACTCCTCCCTGTCGCTCCTCCATGTCACTCCAGAATGTCCCTCCAGAATGTCACTCCAGAATGTTAATCCTCCATATACCTCCTCCATGTCACTCCTCCATGTCGATCCTCTATTTTGCTCCTCCATGTCGCTCCTCCATGTAACTCCTCCCTGTCTTCCACGTCACTCCTCCATGTAACTCCTCCATGTCAATCCTCCATGTCACTCCTCCATGTAAGTCCTAAATTTGTCAATCCTTCTAGTTACTCCTCCATGTCACTCCGCCATGTTGCTCCTCCATGTTACTCCTCCCTGTCTTCCATGTCACTCCTCCATGTCACTCCCCAATCTTACTCCTCCATGTTGCTCCTCCATGTAGATCCTTCATGTTACTCCTACATGTCGCTCCTCCTTGTCACTCCTCCATTTAACTACTCAATGTCGATCCTCCATGTCACTCCTCCATGCCTTCCATGTCACTCCCCCATGTACGTCCTCCATGTCACCCCTTCATGTCTTCCATGTCACTCCCCCATGTACGTCCTCCATGTAGCTCCTCCATGTAGATCCTTCATGTTACTCCTATATGTCAATCCTCAATATCTCTCATCAATGTCCCTCCAGAATGTCCCTCCAAAATGTCACTCCTCCATGTCACTCCTCAATGTCGCTCCACTTTGTCACTCCTCCATGTCACTGCTCAATGTCGATCCTCCATGTCGCTCCTACTTGCTCATCCATATCACTCCACCATGTAACTCCTCCATGTCACTCCAGAATGTCACTCCTCCATGTCGATCCTCCATGTCGATCTTCCATGTCTCTCCTCCATGTCACACCTCCATCTCTACCATGTCACTCCTCCATGTCACTCCTCAATGTCGCTCCTCTTTGTCACTCCTCCATGTCCCTGCTCAATGTCGATCCTCCATGTCGCTCCTCCTTGCTCATCCATATCACTCCACCATGTAACTCCTCCATGTCACTCCAGAATGTCACTCCTCCATGTCGATCCTCCAGGTGGATCTTCCATGTCTCTCCTCCATGTCAATCCTCCATGTCACTCCTCCTTGTTGATCATCAATGTCAGTCCTCCATATTGCTGCTCCATGTTGCTCCTCCTTGTCGATCCTCCATATCGCTCCTCCATGACGATCCTTCATGTCACTCATCCATTTAGATCCTACATGTTAATCCTCCATGCCGATCTTCCATGTCGCTCCTCCATGTCACTCCAGAATGTCGCTCCTCCATGTCACTCCAGAATGTCGCTCCACCATATCCCTCCAGAATGTACCGTTCCAAATGTTGCTCCTCCCTGTAGCTCCTACATGTCGCACTTCCATGTTGCTCCTCCATGTCACTCCTCCATGTTGCTCCTCCATGTCACTCCTCCATGTCGATCATCCATGTCACTCCTCTATGTCTTCCATGTCACTCCCCCATCTCACTCCTCCATTTCGCTCCTCCATGTAGATCCTTCATGTTACTCCTCCATGTCGCTCCTCCATGTCGATCCGCTATTTAACACCTCCATGTCGCTCCTCCATGTCACTCCTCCCCTTCACTCCTCCATGTCACTCCTCCATGTCGATCCTCCAAGTCACTCCTCCATTTCGTTTCTCCATGTCACTCCTCCATGTCGATCCTCCATGTCGCTCCTATATGTCACATTTCCATGTAACTTTTCCATGTTGCTCCTAAATGTAAATCCTCAATGTAGCTCCTCCATGTTACTCCTTCATGTTTCTCCTCCTTGTCACTCTTCCTTGTCACTCCTCCATGTCACTAATCCATGTCTATCCTCCATGTCGATCCTCCATGTCACTCCAGAAAGTCGCTCCTCCATGTCCCTCCAGAATTTAACTCCAGAATGTCACTCCTCCATGTCTCTCCTCCATGTCACTCCTCCATGTCAATCCTCCATTTCGATCCACCATGGTTCTCCTCCTTGTCACTCCACTTTGTCACTCCTCCATGTCACTGCTCCATGTCGATCTTCCATTTCGATCCTCCATGCTGCTCCTCCATGTTCCTCCTCTAAGTCACTCTAGAAAGTCGCTCCTCCATGTCACTCCAGAATGTCACTCCAGAATTTAACTCCAGAATGTCACTCGTCCATGTCCCTCCTCCATGTTAATCCTCTATTTCCATCCTCCGTGTCACTCCTCCATTTCACTCCAGAATGTCACTCCAGAATGTCACTCCAGAATGTCCCTTCAGAATGTCACTCCAGATTTTCACTCCTCCAGGTCTCTCCTCCATATCACTACTCAATGTCGATCCTCCATGTCACTCATCCAGGTCTCTCCTCCATATCACTACTCCACGTTGCTCTTCCATGTCGTTCCTCCATGTCGCTCCTCCATGTAGATCCTTCATGTTACTCCTACATGTCGCTCCTCCTTGACACTCCTCCATGTCAATACTCAATGTTGATCCACCATATCATTCCTACATATCTTCCATGTCACTCCAACATGTCGCTCCTCCATGTCCCTCCAGAATGCCACTCCAAAATGTCACTCTTCCAGGTCACTCCTCCTTGTCGATCCTATATTTCGCTCCTCCATGTCACTCCTCCCTGTCTTCCACGTCACTCCTCCATGTAACTCCTCCATGTCAATCCTACATGTCACTCCTACATGTCACTCCGCCATGTCTGTCCTCCATATAATTACTCCATGTCGATCCTCTATTTCACTCCTCCATGTCACTCCTCCCTGTCTTCCATGTCAATCCTCCGTGTTTCTCCTCCATGTCGATCTTCCATGTCGCTCCTCCATGTCACTCCCCAATCTTACTCCTCCATGTTGCTCCTCCATGTAGATCCTTCATGTTACTCCTACATGTCGCTCCTCCTTGTCACTCCTCCATTTAACTCCTCCCTGTCGCTCCTCCATGTCACTCCAGAATGTCCCTCCAGAATGTCACTCCAGAATGTTAATCCTCCATATACCTCCTCCATGTCACTCCTCCATGTCGATCCTCTATTTTGCTCCTCCATGTCGCTCCTCCATGTAACTCCTCCCTGTCTTCCACGTCACTCCTCCATGTAACTCCTCCATGTCAATCCTCCATGTCACTCCTCCATGTAAGTCCTAAATTTGTCAATCCTTCTAGTTACTCCTCCATGTCACTCCGCCATGTTGCTCCTCCATGTTACTCCTCCCTGTCTTCCATGTCACTCCTCCATGTCACTCCCCAATCTTACTCCTCCATGTTGCTCCTCCATGTAGATCCTTCATGTTACTCCTACATGTCGCTCCTCCTTGTCACTCCTCCATTTAACTACTCAATGTCGATCCTCCATGTCACTCCTCCATGCCTTCCATGTCACTCCCCCATGTACGTCCTCCATGTCACCCCTTCATGTCTTCCATGTCACTCCCCCATGTACGTCCTCCATGTAGCTCCTCCATGTAGATCCTTCATGTTACTCCTATATGTCAATCCTCAATATCTCTCATCAATGTCCCTCCAGAATGTCCCTCCAAAATGTCACTCCTCCATGTCACTCCTCAATGTCGCTCCACTTTGTCACTCCTCCATGTCACTGCTCAATGTCGATCCTCCATGTCGCTCCTACTTGCTCATCCATATCACTCCACCATGTAACTCCTCCATGTCACTCCAGAATGTCACTCCTCCATGTCGATCCTCCATGTCGATCTTCCATGTCTCTCCTCCATGTCACACCTCCATCTCTACCATGTCACTCCTCCATGTCACTCCTCAATGTCGCTCCTCTTTGTCACTCCTCCATGTCCCTGCTCAATGTCGATCCTCCATGTCGCTCCTCCTTGCTCATCCATATCACTCCACCATGTAACTCCTCCATGTCACTCCAGAATGTCACTCCTCCATGTCGATCCTCCAGGTGGATCTTCCATGTCTCTCCTCCATGTCAATCCTCCATGTCACTCCTCCTTGTTGATCATCAATGTCAGTCCTCCATATTGCTGCTCCATGTTGCTCCTCCTTGTCGATCCTCCATATCGCTCCTCCATGACGATCCTTCATGTCACTCATCCATTTAGATCCTACATGTTAATCCTCCATGCCGATCTTCCATGTCGCTCCTCCATGTCACTCCAGAATGTCGCTCCTCCATGTCACTCCAGAATGTCGCTCCACCATATCCCTCCAGAATGTACCGTTCCAAATGTTGCTCCTCCCTGTAGCTCCTACATGTCGCACTTCCATGTTGCTCCTCCATGTCACTCCTCCATGTTGCTCCTCCATGTCACTCCTCCATGTCGATCATCCATGTCACTCCTCTATGTCTTCCATGTCACTCCCCCATCTCACTCCTCCATTTCGCTCCTCCATGTAGATCCTTCATGTTACTCCTCCATGTCGCTCCTCCATGTCGATCCGCTATTTAACACCTCCATGTCGCTCCTCCATGTCACTCCTCCCCTTCACTCCTCCATGTCACTCCTCCATGTCGATCCTCCAAGTCACTCCTCCATTTCGTTTCTCCATGTCACTCCTCCATGTCGATCCTCCATGTCGCTCCTATATGTCACATTTCCATGTAACTTTTCCATGTTGCTCCTAAATGTAAATCCTCAATGTAGCTCCTCCATGTTACTCCTTCATGTTTCTCCTCCTTGTCACTCTTCCTTGTCACTCCTCCATGTCACTAATCCATGTCTATCCTCCATGTCGATCCTCCATGTCACTCCAGAAAGTCGCTCCTCCATGTCCCTCCAGAATTTAACTCCAGAATGTCACTCCTCCATGTCTCTCCTCCATGTCACTCCTCCATGTCAATCCTCCATTTCGATCCACCATGGTTCTCCTCCTTGTCACTCCACTTTGTCACTCCTCCATGTCACTGCTCCATGTCGATCTTCCATTTCGATCCTCCATGCTGCTCCTCCATGTTCCTCCTCTAAGTCACTCTAGAAAGTCGCTCCTCCATGTCACTCCAGAATGTCACTCCAGAATTTAACTCCAGAATGTCACTCGTCCATGTCCCTCCTCCATGTTAATCCTCTATTTCCATCCTCCGTGTCACTCCTCCATTTCACTCCAGAATGTCACTCCAGAATGTCACTCCAGAATGTCCCTTCAGAATGTCACTCCAGATTTTCACTCCTCCAGGTCTCTCCTCCATATCACTACTCAATGTCGATCCTCCATGTCACTCATCCAGGTCTCTCCTCCATATCACTACTCCACGTTGCTCTTCCATGTCGTTCCTCCATGTCGCTCCTCCATGTAGATCCTTCATGTTACTCCTACATGTCGCTCCTCCTTGACACTCCTCCATGTCAATACTCAATGTTGATCCACCATATCATTCCTACATATCTTCCATGTCACTCCAACATGTCGCTCCTCCATGTCCCTCCAGAATGCCACTCCAAAATGTCACTCTTCCAGGTCACTCCTCCTTGTCGATCCTATATTTCGCTCCTCCATGTCACTCCTCCCTGTCTTCCACGTCACTCCTCCATGTAACTCCTCCATGTCAATCCTACATGTCACTCCTACATGTCACTCCGCCATGTCTGTCCTCCATATAATTACTCCATGTCGATCCTCTATTTCACTCCTCCATGTCACTCCTCCCTGTCTTCCATGTCAATCCTCCGTGTTTCTCCTCCATGTCGATCTTCCATGTCGCTCCTCCATGTCACTCCAGAATGTCGCTCCTCCATGACACTCCAGAATGTCACTCCTCCATGTCCCTCCAGATTGTAATTCCTCCATGTCAGTCCTCCAAGTCGCTCCGTGATGTTGCTCCTCATGTAGCTACTCTATTTAACTCTACTATGTCGCTCCTTCTTGTCACTCCTCCATGTCGATCATCGATTT
Source organism: Sebastes paucispinis (assembly GCA_036937225.1). Taxonomy (NCBI): domain Eukaryota; kingdom Metazoa; phylum Chordata; class Actinopteri; order Perciformes; family Sebastidae; genus Sebastes; species Sebastes paucispinis. The sequence continues at coordinate 230,487 of JAUPFX010000022.1, forward strand.
CGCTCCTTCATTTCACTCCTCCATGTCACTCCAGAATGTCGCTCCTCCAAGTCACTCCTCCATGTTTATCCTCCATGTCACTCCTCCTTGCTCCTCCATATCACTCCATGTCGTTCTTCCATGTCACTCCAGAATGTCGCTCCTCCATGTCACTCCAGAATGTCACTCCAGAATTTAACTCCAGAATGTTACGTCTCCATGTCCCTCCTCCATGTCGCTCCTCCATGTCAATCCAGAATGTCAATCCAGAATGTCACTCCATAAATCACTCCTCCATGTCCCTCCTCCTTGTCATTCCTCCATGTCGATCCTCTATTTCGCTCCTCCATGTCGCTCCTCAATGTCACGCCTCCCTAACTACCATGTCATTCCTCTATGTAACTCCTCCATGTCAATACTACATGTCACTCCTCAATGACGCTCCTCCATGTCGATCTTCCATGTGACTCCTTCATGTCGATCGTTCATGTCTCTCCTCCATGTCACTGCTCCATGTCACTAATCCTTGTTGATCCTCAATGTCGCTCCTCCATGTCGATCCTCCATGTCATTCCTCCATGTAGATCCAACATGTTACTCCAGAATGTCGCTCCACCATGTCCCTCCAGAAAGTACCTCTTCGTTGTCAGTCCTCCATGTCGCTCCGCAATGTCGCTCCTCCGTTTAGCTCCTCCATGTCGCTCTTCCATGTCCCTCCTCAATGTCAAACCTCTCTGTCCATCCTCCAAGTCATTTCATTTTTGTCAATTTCCCTCCAGAATATCACTCCAGAATGTCCCTCCAGAATGTCACTCCAGAATGTCATTCCTCCATGTCCCTCCTCCATGTCACTCCTCCATGTCGATGCTCTATTTCACTCCAGAATGTCCCTCCAGAATGTCACTCCTTCATGTCGATCGTTCATGTCTCTCCTCCATGTCACTGCTCCATGTCACTAATCCTTGTTGATCCTCAATGTCGCTCCTCCATGTCGATCCTCCATGTCACTCCTCCATGTCGATCCTCTATTTCGCTCCTCCATGTCACTCCTCCCTGTCTTCCACGTCACTCCTCTATATAACTCCTCCATGTCAATCCTACATGTCACTCCTCCATGTCAATCCGCCATTTCCGTCCTCCATATAATTACTCCATGTAGATCCTACATGTTTCTCCTCCATGTCGATCTTCCATGTCGTTCCTCCATGTCACTCCAGAATGTCACTCCTCCATGACACTCCAGAATGTCGCTCCTCCATGTCCCTCCAGATTGTAATTCCTCCATGTCAGTCCTCCAAGTCGCTCCGTGATGTTGCTCCTCATGTAGCGCCTCTATTTAACTCTACTATGTCGCTCCTTCTTGTCACTCCTCCATGTCGATCATCCATTTCGCTCCTTCATTTCACTCCTCCATGTCACTCCAGAATGTCGCTCCTCCAAGTCACTCCTCCATGTTTATCCTCCATGTCGCTCCTCCTTGCTCCTCCATATCACTCCATGTCGTTCTTCCATGTCACTCCAGAATGTCGCTCCTCCATGTCACTCCAGAATGTCACTCCAGAATTTAACTCCAGAATGTTATGCCTCCATGTCCCTCCTACATGTCACTGCTCCATGTTACTCCTCCATGTCGATCCTCCATGTCACTCTTCCAAGTTGCTACTCCATGTCACTCCATGTCGATCCACCATGTCGCTCATCCTTGCTCCTCTATGTCACTCCTCCATGTCACTCCAGAATGTCGCTCCTCCATGTCACTCCTTCCTGTGACTCAATGTAACTCCTCCATGTTCCTAATACATGTCTTCCATGAAACTCCTCCAAGTCACTCCTCCATGTCACTCCTGCATGTTGATCCTACATGTCACTCCTCCATGTCGCTCCTCTATGTCAATCCTCCATGTCTATCCTCCAAGTCGCACAACCATGTCACTCCTCCATGTCACTCCTCCATGTCACTTCTTCTTCTCACTGCTCAATGTCACTCCTCCATGTCGATCCTCCATGTTGCTAATCATTGCTCCTCCATGTCAATCATCCATGTCGCTCCTCCAAGTTTCTCCTCCATGTCACTCCTCACTGTCGCTCCTCCATTTCACTACTCCATATCAATCCTCCATGTCGCTCCTCCATGTCGATCATCCATGTCACTCCTCCTTGTCGCTCCTCCATGTCACTCCTCCATGTCGCTCCTCCATGTGGCTCCTCCATATCAATCCTCAATGTTGCTCCTCCATGTCGATCATCCATGTCACTCCTCCATGTCGCTCTTTCATATAACTGCTCGATGTCGATCCTCCATGCTCCTCCATGGCATTCCTCCATGTTGCTCCTCCATGTCACTCCAGAATGTCGCTCCTCCATGTCATTCCAGAATGTCACTGAAGAATGTCACTCCAGTATGTCACTCCTCCTTGTCCCTCATCCATGTCACTCCTCCATCTCGATACTCTATGTTGATCCTTCATGTCACTCCTCCATGTCGATAATCCATGTCGATCCTCTATGTCGATCCTACATGTCGCTCCTCCATGTCACTCATCCATGTCTTCTTTGTCACAAAAAAAATCTGTCTTGGATTCCTAGGAAGCTGCTTTAAAACTCGATTTCCTGTTTATTTTCTTTGATCAAAGAAAGTGCTCCATGTTGATATTCCATGTCACTCATTCATGTCACGCCGACATGTCACTGCTCAATGTCACTCCTCCATGTCGCTCCTCTATGTCACTCCAGAATGTCGCTCCTCCATGTCACTCCAGAATGTCACTCCAGAATGTTACTCCATAATGTCGGTCCTCCATGTCCCTCCTTCCTGTGACTCCTCAATGTAACTCCTCCATGTCACTGCTCCATGTCTTCCATGACACTCCTCCATGTCACTCCTCCATGTCACTCCTGCATGTCGATCCTATATGTCAATCCTCCATGTCGCTCCTCCATGTCAATCCTCCATGTCTATGCTCCATGTCGCTACTCCATGTCACTCCTCCATGTCACTCCTTCATATCACTGCTCCATGTCGATCGTCCATGTCACTCCTCCATGTTGATCCTCTATTTCGCTCCTCCATGTCGCTCCTCAATGTCACTCCTCCTTTTCTTCCACGTCACTCCTCTATGTAACTCCTCCATGTCAATAATACATGTCACTCCTCCATGTCACTCTGCCATTTGGCTCCTCCATGTCACTCCTCCATGTTGATCCTCAATGTCACTCCTCCATGTCACACTTCCATGTTACTGCTCGATGTCGCTCCTCCATGTCGGTCCTCCATGGTGCTCCTCCTTGTTACTCCTCCATGTCGCTCCTCCTTGTCACTCCTCCATGACACTGCTACATGTCGATCTTCCATTTCAATCCTCAATGTCGCTCCTCCATGTCAGTCCTTCCTGTGACTCCCCAATGTAACTCCTCCATGTCACTACTCCATGTCTTCCATGACAATCCTCCATGTCACTGCTCAATCTCGATCCTCCATGTAGAACCTACATGTCGCTCCTCCATGTCGATCCTCCATGTTGCTCATCCTTGCTCCTTCAAGTCACTCCTTGATGTCGCTACTCCATGTCAATCTAGAATGTCCCTCCTCCATGTCCCTCCTCCATGTCACTTCTCTATGTCACTCCTTAATGTCACTCCTCAATGTCACTCCTCCTTTTTGCTCCTTCATGTCGATCCTCTATGTAGCTCCTCCATGTCGATCCTCCATGTCACTCCTACATGTAGATCCTACATGTCACTCCAGAATTTTACTCCAGAATTTAACAGTAGAATGTCACTCCTCCATGTCAGTGCTCCTTCTCAATACTCCATGTCCACTCCTCCATGTCACTCCTCCATGTCGATCCTCCATGTCGCTCCTCCATGTCACTCCTCCATGTCACTGTTCCATGTCGATCCTTCATGTCGATCCTCGATGTTGCTCCTCCATTTCACTGCTCCATGTCTTCCATGGCACTTCCCTATGTACCTCCTCCATGTAGCTCCTCCATCATCCTCCTCCTTCATGTTACTCCTCTTTGTCAATCCTCCATATCACTGCTCAATGTTGATCCTCCATGTCACTCCTCTATGTCGCTCCTCCTTTTTACTCCTTCATGTGGCTCATCCTTGTCTCTCCTCCATGTCACTGCTCCATGTCGATCCTTCATGTCGATCCTCGATGTTGCTACTCTATTTCACTCCTCCATGTCTTCCATGTCACTCCCTCATGTACCTCCTCAATGTCGCTCCTCCATGTAGATCCTTCATGTTCCTACTCCATGTAAATCCTCCATGTCGCTCCTCAATGTCACTTCAGAATGTCGCTCCTCCTAGTCACTCCTCCTTGTTTATCCTCCATTTCACTCCACCTTGCTCCTCCATATCACTCCTCCATGTCGTTCTTCCATGTCACTCCAGAATGTCGCTCCTCCATGTCACTCCAGAATGTCACTCCAAAATTTAACTCCAGAATGTTACTCCTCCATGTCCCTCTTCCATGTCATTCCTCTATGTCACTCTAGAATGTCGATCCTCCATGTCACTCCTCCATTTTGCTCCTCAATGTCACTCCAGAATGTTGCTCCTCCTTGTCCCTCCAGAATGTCACTCCTCCATGTCACTCATCTATGTCGCTCCTCCTTGTCACTCCTCCATGTCACTACTCCATGTCTTTAATGTCACTCAATCGATCTTCAATGTTGCTCTTTCATGTTGATCCTCTATATTGCATCTCCATGTCACTCCTCCATGTCTTCCATGTCACTCCCTCATGTACCTCCTCAATGTCGCTCCTCCATGTCAATCCTCCATGTCGCTCCTCAATGTCACTCCTCCATGTCGATCCTCCATGTCGATCATCCATGTCAATCCTCCATGTCACTCCTCCATGTAACTGCTCCATGTCGATCCTCCATTTCACTCCTCCATGTCTTCCATGTCACTCCCCTATGTACCTCCTCCATGTAGCTCCTCTGTGTAGATCCTTCATGTTACTCCTTTATGTCAATCCTCCATATCTCTCATCAATGTCACTCCAGAATGTCAGTCCAGAATGTGGCTCCTCCATGTCACTCCTACCTGTCTTCCATGTCACTCCTCCATGTCGATCCATCATGTAACTCCTCCATGTCACTCCTCCCTGTCGATCCTCCGTGTCACTCTTCCATGTTGATCCTCCATGTTGCTCCTCCATTTCACTCCTCGATGTCGCTCCTCCGTGTCACTCCAGAATGTAATTCCAAAATTTAAATCCAGAATGTCACTCCTCCATGTCCCTCCTCCATTCTATTCGAGAATGTCACTCCAGAATTTAACTCCAGAATGTCAATCATCCATGTTCTTTCTCCATGTCAATCCTCCATGTCAGTCCTCCATGTCGATCCTCCATGTCGATCTTCCATGTCTACAATGTCACTCCTCCATGTCCGTCCTCCATGTCAATCTTCCATGTCGATCCCCCATGTCAGTCCTCCATGTCGCTCCTCAATGTTGCTCCTCCATGTCGCTCCTCCATGTCACTTCTCCATGTCTCTCTTCCAGGTCGCTCCTCCATGTTGCTCCTCCATGTCACTCCAGAATGTCACTCCAAAATTGAACTCCAGAATGTCACTCCTCTATGTCCTTTCTCCATGTTAGTCCTCCATGTCGATCCTCCATGTCGATCTGTCATGTCTACCATGTCACTGCTATATGTCAGTCCTCCATGTCACTCCTCCATGTCGATCCCCTATGTCAGTCCTCCATGTCGCTCCTCAATGTTGGTCCTCCATGTCGCTCCTCCATGTTGATACTCCATGTCACTCCTCCATGTCGCTCATACTTGCTCCTCCATGTCACTCCTCAATGTCGATCCTGCATGTCACTGCTCCATGTCACTCCTCAATGTCGATACTGCATGTCGCTCCTCCTATGTCACTCCCCCATGTCACTGCTTCATGCCGGTCCTCCATGTCTCTACTCCGTCCTCCATGTCAATGCCGGTCATGCCGGTCCTCCATGTCAGTCCTCCATGTCGATCCTCCATGTCGATCTTCCATGTCTACAATGTCACTCCTCCATGTCCGTCCTCCATGTCAATCTTCCATGTCGATACTCCGTGTCACTCCTCCATGTCGATCCCCCATGTCAGTCCTCCATGTCGCTCCTCAATGTTGCTCCTCCATGTCGCTCCTCCATGTCACTTCTCCATGTCTCTCTTCCAGGTCGCTCCTCCATGTTGCTCCTCCATGTCACTCCAGAATGTCACTCCAAAATTGAACTCCAGAATGTCACTCCTCTATGTCCTTTCTCCATGTTAGTCCTCCATGTCGATCCTCCATGTCGATCTTTCATGTCTACCATGTCACTGCTATATGTCACTGCTCAATGTCACTCCTCCATGTCGCTCCTCTATGTCACTCCAGAATGTCGCTCCTCCATGTCACTCCAGAATGTCACTCCAGAATGTTACTCCATAATGTCGGTCCTCCATGTCCCTCCTTCCTGTGACTCCTCAATGTAACTCCTCCATGTCACTGCTCCATGTCTTCCATGACACTCCTCCATGTCACTCCTCCATGTCACTCCTGCATGTCGATCCTATATGTCAATCCTCCATGTCGCTCCTCCATGTCAATCATCGATTTCGCTCCTTCATTTCACTCCTCCATGTCACTCCAGAATGTCGCTCCTCCAAGTCACTCCTCCATGTTTATCCTCCATGTCACTCCTCCTTGCTCCTCCATATCACTCCATGTCGTTCTTCCATGTCACTCCAGAATGTCGCTCCTCCATGTCACTCCAGAATGTCACTCCAGAATTTAACTCCAGAATGTTACGTCTCCATGTCCCTCCTCCATGTCGCTCCTCCATGTCAATCCAGAATGTCAATCCAGAATGTCACTCCATAAATCACTCCTCCATGTCCCTCCTCCTTGTCATTCCTCCATGTCGATCCTCTATTTCGCTCCTCCATGTCGCTCCTCAATGTCACGCCTCCCTAACTACCATGTCATTCCTCTATGTAACTCCTCCATGTCAATACTACATGTCACTCCTCAATGACGCTCCTCCATGTCGATCTTCCATGTGACTCCTTCATGTCGATCGTTCATGTCTCTCCTCCATGTCACTGCTCCATGTCACTAATCCTTGTTGATCCTCAATGTCGCTCCTCCATGTCGATCCTCCATGTCATTCCTCCATGTAGATCCAACATGTTACTCCAGAATGTCGCTCCACCATGTCCCTCCAGAAAGTACCTCTTCGTTGTCAGTCCTCCATGTCGCTCCGCAATGTCGCTCCTCCGTTTAGCTCCTCCATGTCCCTCCTCAATGTCAAACCTCTCTGTCCATCCTCCAAGTCATTTCATTTTTGTCAATTTCCCTCCAGAATATCACTCCAGAATGTCCCTCCAGAATGTCACTCCAGAATGTCATTCCTCCATGTCCCTCCTCCATGTCACTCCTCCATGTCGATGCTCTATTTCACTCCAGAATGTCCCTCCAGAATGTCACTCCTTCATGTCGATCGTTCATGTCTCTCCTCCATGTCACTGCTCCATGTCACTAATCCTTGTTGATCCTCAATGTCGCTCCTCCATGTCGATCCTCCATGTCACTCCTCCATGTCGATCCTCTATTTCGCTCCTCCATGTCACTCCTCCCTGTCTTCCACGTCACTCCTCTATATAACTCCTCCATGTCAATCCTACATGTCACTCCTCCATGTCAATCCGCCATTTCCGTCCTCCATATAATTACTCCATGTAGATCCTACATGTTTCTCCTCCATGTCGATCTTCCATGTCGTTCCTCCATGTCACTCCAGAATGTCACTCCTCCATGACACTCCAGAATGTCGCTCCTCCATGTCCCTCCAGATTGTAATTCCTCCATGTCAGTCCTCCAAGTCGCTCCGTGATGTTGCTCCTCATGTAGCGCCTCTATTTAACTCTACTATGTCGCTCCTTCTTGTCACTCCTCCATGTCGATCATCCATTTCGCTCCTTTATTTCACTCCTCCATGTCACTCCAGAATGTCGCTCCTCCAAGTCACTCCTCCATGTTTATCCTCCATGTCGCTCCTCCTTGCTCCTCCATATCACTCCATGTCGTTCTTCCATGTCACTCCAGAATGTCGCTCCTCCATGTCACTCCAGAATGTCACTCCAGAATTTAACTCCAGAATGTTATGCCTCCATGTCCCTCCTACATGTCACTGCTCCATGTTACTCCTCCATGTCGATCCTCCATGTCACTCTTCCAAGTTGCTACTCCATGTCACTCCATGTCGATCCACCATGTCGCTCATCCTTGCTCCTCTATGTCACTCCTCCATGTCACTCCAGAATGTCGCTCCTCCATGTCACTCCTTCCTGTGACTCAATGTAACTCCTCCATGTTCCTAATACATGTCTTCCATGAAACTCCTCCAAGTCACTCCTCCATGTCACTCCTGCATGTTGATCCTACATGTCACTCCTCCATGTCGCTCCTCTATGTCAATCCTCCATGTCTATCCTCCAAGTCGCACAACCATGTCACTCCTCCATGTCACTCCTCCATGTCACTTCTTCTTCTCACTGCTCAATGTCACTCCTCCATGTCGATCCTCCATGTTGCTAATCATTGCTCCTCCATGTCAATCATCCATGTCGCTCCTCCAAGTTTCTCCTCCATGTCACTCCTCACTGTCGCTCCTCCATTTCACTACTCCATATCAATCCTCCATGTCGCTCCTCCATGTCGATCATCCATGTCACTCCTCCTTGTCGCTCCTCCATGTCACTCCTCCATGTCGCTCCTCCATGTGGCTCCTCCATATCAATCCTCAATGTTGCTCCTCCATGTCGATCATCCATGTCACTCCTCCATGTCGCTCTTTCATATAACTGCTCGATGTCGATCCTCCATGCTCCTCCATGGCATTCCTCCATGTTGCTCCTCCATGTCACTCCAGAATGTCGCTCCTCCATGTCATTCCAGAATGTCACTGAAGAATGTCACTCCAGTATGTCACTCCTCCTTGTCCCTCATCCATGTCACTCCTCCATCTCGATACTCTATGTTGATCCTTCATGTCACTCCTCCATGTCGATAATCCATGTCGATCCTCTATGTCGATCCTACATGTCGCTCCTCCATGTCACTCATCCATGTCTTCTTTGTCACAAAAAAAATCTGTCTTGGATTCCTAGGAAGCTGCTTTAAAACTCGATTTCCTGTTTATTTTCTTTGATCAAAGAAAGTGCTCCATGTTGATATTCCATGTCACTCATTCATGTCACGCCGACATGTCACTGCTCAATGTCACTCCTCCATGTCGCTCCTCTATGTCACTCCAGAATGTCGCTCCTCCATGTCACTCCAGAATGTCACTCCAGAATGTTACTCCATAATGTCGGTCCTCCATGTCCCTCCTTCCTGTGACTCCTCAATGTAACTCCTCCATGTCACTGCTCCATGTCTTCCATGACACTCCTCCATGTCACTCCTCCATGTCACTCCTGCATGTCGATCCTATATGTCAATCCTCCATGTCGCTCCTCCATGTCAATCCTCCATGTCTATGCTCCATGTCGCTACTCCATGTCACTCCTCCATGTCACTCCTTCATATCACTGCTCCATGTCGATCGTCCATGTCACTCCTCCATGTTGATCCTCTATTTCGCTCCTCCATGTCGCTCCTCAATGTCACTCCTCCTTTTCTTCCACGTCACTCCTCTATGTAACTCCTCCATGTCAATAATACATGTCACTCCTCCATGTCACTCTGCCATTTGGCTCCTCCATGTCACTCCTCCATGTTGATCCTCAATGTCACTCCTCCATGTCACACTTCCATGTTACTGCTCGATGTCGCTCCTCCATGTCGGTCCTCCATGGTGCTCCTCCTTGTTACTCCTCCATGTCGCTCCTCCTTGTCACTCCTCCATGACACTGCTACATGTCGATCTTCCATTTCAATCCTCAATGTCGCTCCTCCATGTCAGTCCTTCCTGTGACTCCCCAATGTAACTCCTCCATGTCACTACTCCATGTCTTCCATGACAATCCTCCATGTCACTGCTCAATCTCGATCCTCCATGTAGAACCTACATGTCGCTCCTCCATGTCGATCCTCCATGTTGCTCATCCTTGCTCCTTCAAGTCACTCCTTGATGTCGCTACTCCATGTCAATCTAGAATGTCCCTCCTCCATGTCCCTCCTCCATGTCACTTCTCTATGTCACTCCTTAATGTCACTCCTCAATGTCACTCCTCCTTTTTGCTCCTTCATGTCGATCCTCTATGTAGCTCCTCCATGTCGATCCTCCATGTCACTCCTACATGTAGATCCTACATGTCACTCCAGAATTTTACTCCAGAATTTAACAGTAGAATGTCACTCCTCCATGTCAGTGCTCCTTCTCAATACTCCATGTCCACTCCTCCATGTCACTCCTCCATGTCGATCCTCCATGTCGCTCCTCCATGTCACTCCTCCATGTCACTGTTCCATGTCGATCCTTCATGTCGATCCTCGATGTTGCTCCTCCATTTCACTGCTCCATGTCTTCCATGGCACTTCCCTATGTACCTCCTCCATGTAGCTCCTCCATCATCCTCCTCCTTCATGTTACTCCTCTTTGTCAATCCTCCATATCACTGCTCAATGTTGATCCTCCATGTCACTCCTCTATGTCGCTCCTCCTTTTTACTCCTTCATGTGGCTCATCCTTGTCTCTCCTCCATGTCACTGCTCCATGTCGATCCTTCATGTCGATCCTCGATGTTGCTACTCTATTTCACTCCTCCATGTCTTCCATGTCACTCCCTCATGTACCTCCTCAATGTCGCTCCTCCATGTAGATCCTTCATGTTCCTACTCCATGTAAATCCTCCATGTCGCTCCTCAATGTCACTTCAGAATGTCGCTCCTCCTAGTCACTCCTCCTTGTTTATCCTCCATTTCACTCCACCTTGCTCCTCCATATCACTCCTCCATGTCGTTCTTCCATGTCACTCCAGAATGTCGCTCCTCCATGTCACTCCAGAATGTCACTCCAAAATTTAACTCCAGAATGTTACTCCTCCATGTCCCTCTTCCATGTCATTCCTCTATGTCACTCTAGAATGTCGATCCTCCATGTCACTCCTCCATTTTGCTCCTCAATGTCACTCCAGAATGTTGCTCCTCCTTGTCCCTCCAGAATGTCACTCCTCCATGTCACTCATCTATGTCGCTCCTCCTTGTCACTCCTCCATGTCACTACTCCATGTCTTTAATGTCACTCAATCGATCTTCAATGTTGCTCTTTCATGTTGATCCTCTATATTGCATCTCCATGTCACTCCTCCATGTCTTCCATGTCACTCCCTCATGTACCTCCTCAATGTCGCTCCTCCATGTCAATCCTCCATGTCGCTCCTCAATGTCACTCCTCCATGTCGATCCTCCATGTCGATCATCCATGTCAATCCTCCATGTCACTCCTCCATGTAACTGCTCCATGTCGATCCTCCATTTCACTCCTCCATGTCTTCCATGTCACTCCCCTATGTACCTCCTCCATGTAGCTCCTCTGTGTAGATCCTTCATGTTACTCCTTTATGTCAATCCTCCATATCTCTCATCAATGTCACTCCAGAATGTCAGTCCAGAATGTGGCTCCTCCATGTCACTCCTACCTGTCTTCCATGTCACTCCTCCATGTCGATCCATCATGTAACTCCTCCATGTCACTCCTCCCTGTCGATCCTCCGTGTCACTCTTCCATGTTGATCCTCCATGTTGCTCCTCCATTTCACTCCTCGATGTCGCTCCTCCGTGTCACTCCAGAATGTAATTCCAAAATTTAAATCCAGAATGTCACTCCTCCATGTCCCTCCTCCATTCTATTCGAGAATGTCACTCCAGAATTTAACTCCAGAATGTCAATCATCCATGTTCTTTCTCCATGTCAATCCTCCATGTCAGTCCTCCATGTCGATCCTCCATGTCGATCTTCCATGTCTACAATGTCACTCCTCCATGTCCGTCCTCCATGTCAATCTTCCATGTCGATCCCCCATGTCAGTCCTCCATGTCGCTCCTCAATGTTGCTCCTCCATGTCGCTCCTCCATGTCACTTCTCCATGTCTCTCTTCCAGGTCGCTCCTCCATGTTGCTCCTCCATGTCACTCCAGAATGTCACTCCAAAATTGAACTCCAGAATGTCACTCCTCTATGTCCTTTCTCCATGTTAGTCCTCCATGTCGATCCTCCATGTCGATCTGTCATGTCTACCATGTCACTGCTATATGTCAGTCCTCCATGTCACTCCTCCATGTCGATCCCCTATGTCAGTCCTCCATGTCGCTCCTCAATGTTGGTCCTCCATGTCGCTCCTCCATGTTGATACTCCATGTCACTCCTCCATGTCGCTCATACTTGCTCCTCCATGTCACTCCTCAATGTCGATCCTGCATGTCACTGCTCCATGTCACTCCTCAATGTCGATACTGCATGTCGCTCCTCCTATGTCACTCCCCCATGTCACTGCTTCATGCCGGTCCTCCATGTCTCTACTCCGTCCTCCATGTCAATGCCGGTCATGCCGGTCCTCCATGTCAGTCCTCCATGTCGATCCTCCATGTCGATCTTCCATGTCTACAATGTCACTCCTCCATGTCCGTCCTCCATGTCAATCTTCCATGTCGATACTCCGTGTCACTCCTCCATGTCGATCCCCCATGTCAGTCCTCCATGTCGCTCCTCAATGTTGCTCCTCCATGTCGCTCCTCCATGTCACTTCTCCATGTCTCTCTTCCAGGTCGCTCCTCCATGTTGCTCCTCCATGTCACTCCAGAATGTCACTCCAAAATTGAACTCCAGAATGTCACTCCTCTATGTCCTTTCTCCATGTTAGTCCTCCATGTCGATCCTCCATGTCGATCTTTCATGTCTACCATGTCACTGCTATATGTCACTGCTCAATGTCACTCCTCCATGTCGCTCCTCTATGTCACTCCAGAATGTCGCTCCTCCATGTCACTCCAGAATGTCACTCCAGAATGTTACTCCATAATGTCGGTCCTCCATGTCCCTCCTTCCTGTGACTCCTCAATGTAACTCCTCCATGTCACTGCTCCATGTCTTCCATGACACTCCTCCATGTCACTCCTCCATGTCACTCCTGCATGTCGATCCTATATGTCAATCCTCCATGTCGCTCCTCCATGTCAATCCTCCATGTCTATGCTCCATGTCGCTACTCCATGTCACTCCTCCATGTCACTCCTTCATATCACTGCTCCATGTAGATCGTCCATGTCACTCCTCCATGTTGATCCTCTATTTCGCTCCTCCATGTCGCTCCTCAATGTCACTCCTCCTTTTCTTCCACGTCACTCCTCTATGTAACTCCTCCATGTCAATAATACATGTCACTCCTCCATGTCACTCTGCCATTTGGCTCCTCCATGTCACTCCTCCATGTTGATCCTCAATGTCACTCCTCCATGTCACACTTCCATGTTACTGCTCGATGTCGCTCCTCCATGTCGGTCCTCCATGGTGCTCCTCCTTGTTACTCCTCCATGTCGCTCCTCCTTGTCACTCCTCCATGACACTGCTACATGTCGATCTTCCATTTCAATCCTCAATGTCGCTCCTCCATGTCAGTCCTTCCTGTGACTCCCCAATGTAACTCCTCCATGTCACTACTCCATGTCTTCCATGACAATCCTCCATGTCACTGCTCAATCTCGATCCTCCATGTAGAACCTACATGTCGCTCCTCCATGTCGATCCTCCATGTTGCTCATCCTTGCTCCTTCAAGTCACTCCTTGATGTCGCTACTCCATGTCAATCTAGAATGTCCCTCCTCCATGTCCCTCCTCCATGTCACTTCTCTATGTCACTCCTTAATGTCACTCCTCAATGTCACTCCTCATTTTTGCTCCTTCATGTCGATCCTCTATGTAGCTCCTCCATGTCGATCCTCCATGTCACTCCTACATGTAGATCCTACATGTCACTCCAGAATTTTACTCCAGAATTTAACAGTAGAATGTCACTCCTCCATGTCAGTGCTCCTTATCAATACTCCATGTCCACTCCTCCATGTCACTCCTCCATGTCGATCCTCCATGTCGCTCCTCCATGTCACTCCTCCATGTCACTGTTCCATGTCGATCCTTCATGTCGATCCTCGATGTTGCTCCTCCATTTCACTGCTCCATGTCTTCCATGGCACTTCCCTATGTACCTCCTCCATGTAGCTCCTCCATCATCCTCCTCCTTCATGTTACTCCTCTTTGTCAATCCTCCATATCACTGCTCAATGTTGATCCTCCATGTCACTCCTCTATGTCGCTCCTCCTTTTTACTCCTTCATGTGGCTCATCCTTGTCACTCCTCCATGTCACTGCTCCATGTCGATCCTTCATGTCGATCCTCGATGTTGCTACTCTATTTCACTCCTCCATGTCTTCCATGTCACTCCCTCATGTACCTCCTCAATGTCGCTCCTCCATGTAGATCCTTCATGTTCCTACTCCATGTAAATCCACCATGTCGCTCCTCAATGTCACTTCAGAATGTCGCTCCTCCTAGTCACTCCTCCTTGTTTATCCTCCATTTCACTCCACCTTGCTCCTCCATATCACTCCTCCATGTCGTTCTTCCATGTCACTCCAGAATGTCGCTCCTCCATGTCACTCCAGAATGTCACTCCAAAATTTAACTCCAGAATGTTACTCCTCCATGTCCCTCCTCCATGTCATTCCTCTATGTCACTCTAGAATGTCGATCCTCCATATCACTCCTCCATTTTGCTCCTCAATGTCACTCCAGAATGTTGCTCCTCCTTGTCCCTCCAGAATGTCACTCCTCCATGTCACTCATCTATGTCGCTCCTCCTTGTCACTCCTCCATGTCACTACTCCATGTCTTTAATGTCACTCAATCGATCTTCAATGTTGCTCTTTCATGTTGATCCTCTATATTGCATCTCCATGTCACTCCTCCATGTCTTCCATGTCACTCCCTCATGTACCTCCTCAATGTCGCTCCTCCATGTCAATCCTCCATGTCGCTCCTCAATGTCACTCCTCCATGTCGATCCTCCATGTCGATCATCCATGTCAATCCTCCATGTCACTCCTCCATGTAACTGCTCCATGTCGATCCTCCATTTCACTCCTCCATGTCTTCCATGTCACTCCCCTATGTACCTCCTCCATGTAGCTCCTCCGTGTAGATCCTTCATGTTACTCCTTTATGTCAATCCTCCATATCTCTCATCAATGTCACTCCAGAATGTCAGTCCAGAATGTGGCTCCTCCATGTCACTCCTACCTGTCTTCCATGTCACTCCTCCATGTCGATCCATCATGTAACTCCTCCATGTCACTCCTCCCTGTCGATCCTCCGTGTCACTCTTCCATGTTGATCCTCCATGTTGCTCCTCCATTTCACTCCTCGATGTCGCTCCTCCGTGTCACTCCAGAATGTAATTCCAAAATTTAAATCCAGAATGTCACTCCTCCATGTCCCTCCTCCATTCTATTCGAGAATGTCACTCCAGAATTTAACTCCAGAATGTCAATCATCCATGTTCTTTCTCCATGTCAGTCCTCCATGTCAGTCCTCCATGTCGATCCTCCATGTCGATCTTCCATGTCTACAATGTCACTCCTCCATGTCCGTCCTCCATGTCAATCTTCCATGTCGATCCCCCATGTCAGTCCTCCATGTCGCTCCTCAATTTTGCTCCTCCATGTCGCTCCTCCATGTCACTTCTCCATGTCTCTCTTCCAGGTCGCTCCTCCATGTTGCTCCTCCATGTCACTCCAGAATGTCACTCCAAAATTGAACTCCAGAATGTCACTCCTCTATGTCCTTTCTCCATGTTAGTCCTCCATGTCGATCCTCCATGTCGATCTGTCATGTCTACCATGTCACTGCTATATGTCAGTCCTCCATGTCACTCCTCCATGTCGATCCCCTATGTCAGTCCTCCATGTCGCTCCTCAATGTTGGTCCTCCATGTCGCTCCTCCATGTTGATACTCCATGTCACTCCTCCATGTCGCTCATACTTGCTCCTCCATGTCACTCCTCAATGTCGATCCTGCATGTCACTGCTCCATGTCACTCCTCAATGTCGATACTGCATGTCGCTCCTCCTATGTCACTCCCCCATGTCACTGCTTCATGCCGGTCCTCCATGTCTCTACTCCGTCCTCCATGTCAATGCCGGTCATGCCGGTCCTCCATGTCAGTCCTCCATGTCGATCCTCCATGTCGATCTTCCATGTCTACAATGTCACTCCTCCATGTCCGTCCTCCATGTCAATCTTCCATGTCGATACTCCGTGTCACTCCTCCATGTCGATCCCCCATGTCAGTCCTCCATGTCGCTCCTCAATGTTGCTCCTCCATGTCGCTCCTCCATGTCACTTCTCCATGTCTCTCTTCCAGGTCGCTCCTCCATGTTGCTCCTCCATGTCACTCCAGAATGTCACTCCAAAATTGAACTCCAGAATGTCACTCCTCTATGTCCTTTCTCCATGTTAGTCCTCCATGTCGATCCTCCATGTCGATCTTTCATGTCTACTATGTCACTGCTATATGTCAGTCCTCCATGTCACTCCTCCATGTCGATCCCCTATGTCAGTCCTCCATGTCGCTCCTCAATGTTGGTCCTCCATGTCGCTCCTCCATGTTGATACTCCATGTCACTCCTCCATGTCGCTCATACTTGCTCCTCCATGTCACTCCTCAATGTCGATCCTGCATGTCATTGCTCCATGTCACTCCGCAATGTCGATACTGCATGTCGCTCCTCCTATGTCACTCCCCCATGTCACTGCTTCATGCCGGTCCTCCATGTCTCTACTCCATGTCGATCCTCCATGTCGCTCATTCTTGCTCCTCCATGTCACTCCTCCATGTTGCTTCTCCTTCTCACTCCAAAATGTCCCTCCTCCAAGTCCCTCCTCCAAGTCAATCCTCCATGTCGCTCCACCTTGTCACTCTAAAATGTCCCTCCTCCATGTCCCTCCTCCACGTCACTCCTTAATGTCACTCCTCAATGTCACTCCTCCATGTCGATCCTCCATGTCACTCCTCCATATCACTCCTCCATGTTGCTCCTCCATGTAGATCCTAGATGTCGCTCCTCCATGTCGCTTCTCCATGTCGATCCTCCATGTCACTCCTTCATGTCACTCCTCCAAGTTGCTACTCCATGTCTCTCCTCCATGTCGATCCACCATGTCGCTCATCCTTGCTCATCCTTGCTCCTCCATGTCACTCCTCCATGCCACTCCTCCATGTCTTCCATGACAATCCTCCATGTCACTCATCCATTTCACTCCTGCATGTCGATCATACATGTCACTCCTCGATGTCTCTCCTCCATGTCAATCCTCCATGTCGCTCCTCAATGTCACTCCTCCATGTCGATCCTCCATGTCGATCATCCATGTCAATCCTCCATGTCACTCCTCCATGTAACTGCTCCATGTCGATCCTCCATTTCACTCCTCCATGTCTTCCATGTCACTCCCCTATGTACCTCCTCCATGTAGCTCCTCCGTGTAGATCCTTCATGTTACTCCTTTATGTCAATCCTCCATATCTCTCATCAATGTCACTCCAGAATGTCAGTCCAGAATGTGGCTCCTCCATGTCACTCCTACCTGTCTTCCATGTCACTCCTCCATGTCGATCCATCATGTAACTCCTCCATGTCACTCCTCCCTGTCGATCCTCCGTGTCACTCTTCCATGTTGATCCTCCATGTTGCTCCTCCATTTCACTCCTCGATGTCGCTCCTCCGTGTCACTCCAGAATGTAATTCCAAAATTTAAATCCAGAATGTCACTCCTCCATGTCCCTCCTCCATTCTATTCGAGAATGTCACTCCAGAATTTAACTCCAGAATGTCAATCATCCATGTTCTTTCTCCATGTCAATCCTCCATGTCAGTCCTCCATGTCGATCCTCCATGTCGATCTTCCATGTCTACAATGTCACTCCTCCATGTCCGTCCTCCATGTCAATCTTCCATGTCGATCCCCCATGTCAGTCCTCCATGTCGCTCCTCAATTTTGCTCCTCCATGTCGCTCCTCCATGTCACTTCTCCATGTCTCTCTTCCAGGTCGCTCCTCCATGTTGCTCCTCCATGTCACTCCAGAATGTCACTCCAAAATTGAACTCCAGAATGTCACTCCTCTATGTCCTTTCTCCATGTTAGTCCTCCATGTCGATCCTCCATGTCGATCTGTCATGTCTACCATGTCACTGCTATATGTCAGTCCTCCATGTCACTCCTCCATGTCGATCCCCTATGTCAGTCCTCCATGTCGCTCCTCAATGTTGGTCCTCCATGTCGCTCCTCCATGTTGATACTCCATGTCACTCCTCCATGTCGCTCATACTTGCTCCTCCATGTCACTCCTCAATGTCGATCCTGCATGTCACTGCTCCATGTCACTCCTCAATGTCGATACTGCATGTCGCTCCTCCTATGTCACTCCCCCATGTCACTGCTTCATGCCGGTCCTCCATGTCTCTACTCCGTCCTCCATGTCAATGCCGGTCATGCCGGTCCTCCATGTCAGTCCTCCATGTCGATCCTCCATGTCGATCTTCCATGTCTACAATGTCACTCCTCCATGTCCGTCCTCCATGTCAATCTTCCATGTCGATACTCCGTGTCACTCCTCCATGTCGATCCCCCATGTCAGTCCTCCATGTCGCTCCTCAATGTTGCTCCTCCATGTCGCTCCTCCATGTCACTTCTCCATGTCTCTCTTCCAGGTCGCTCCTCCATGTTGCTCCTCCATGTCACTCCAGAATGTCACTCCAAAATTGAACTCCAGAATGTCACTCCTCTATGTCCTTTCTCCATGTTAGTCCTCCATGTCGATCCTCCATGTCGATCTTTCATGTCTACTATGTCACTGCTATATGTCAGTCCTCCATGTCACTCCTCCATGTCGATCCCCTATGTCAGTCCTCCATGTCGCTCCTCAATGTTGGTCCTCCATGTCGCTCCTCCATGTTGATACTCCATGTCACTCCTCCATGTCGCTCATACTTGCTCCTCCATGTCACTCCTCAATGTCGATCCTGCATGTCATTGCTCCATGTCACTCCGCAATGTCGATACTGCATGTCGCTCCTCCTATGTCACTCCCCCATGTCACTGCTTCATGCCGGTCCTCCATGTCTCTACTCCATGTCGATCCTCCATGTCGCTCATTCTTGCTCCTCCATGTCACTCCTCCATGTTGCTTCTCCTTCTCACTCCAAAATGTCCCTCCTCCAAGTCCCTCCTCCAAGTCAATCCTCCATGTCGCTCCACCTTGTCACTCTAAAATGTCCCTCCTCCATGTCCCTCCTCCACGTCACTCCTTAATGTCACTCCTCAATGTCACTCCTCCATGTCGATCCTCCATGTCACTCCTCCATATCACTCCTCCATGTTGCTCCTCCATGTAGATCCTAGATGTCGCTCCTCCATGTCGCTTCTCCATGTCGATCCTCCATGTCACTCCTTCATGTCACTCCTCCAAGTTGCTACTCCATGTCTCTCCTCCATGTCGATCCACCATGTCGCTCATCCTTGCTCATCCTTGCTCCTCCATGTCACTCCTCCATGCCACTCCTCCATGTCTTCCATGACAATCCTCCATGTCACTCATCCATTTCACTCCTGCATGTCGATCATACATGTCACTCCTCGATGTCTCTCCTCCATGTCAATCCTCCATGTCTATCCTCAATGTCGTTCCTCTATGTCACTCCTCCATGTCACTCCTTCATATCACTGCTCTATGTCGATCCTCCATGTCACTCCTCCATGACAGTCCTCAATGTCGATCTTCCATGTCGCTCCGCCATGCTCCTCCATGGCACTCCTCCATGTTGCTCTTCCATGTCACTCCAGAGTGACGCTCCTCCATGTCATTCCAGTATGTCACCCAGGAATGGCACTCCTCCCTCTCACTCCGCCATGTCGCTCCTCCATGTCACTCCATGTCACTCCTTCATGTCGCTCCTCCTTATCACTCCAAAATGTCCCTCCTCCATGTCACTCCTTCATGTCACTCCTCCATGTCGCTCCTCCATGTCAGTACTCTATGTCAATAATCCATGTCACTCCTCCATTTCACTCCTCCATGTTGCTCTTCCATGTAGAACCTACATGTCGCTCCTCCATGTCGATCCTCCATGTCGCTCCTCCATGTCACTCCAGAATTTCACTCTAGAATGTACACCCAGAATGTCGCTCCTCCATGTCCCTCCTTCCTGTGACTCCTCAATGTAACTCCTCCATGTGACGACTCCAAGTCTTCCATGACACTACTCCATATTGCTGCGTTCAGGAAAAACATAAAATATTTTGGTTTGAAGTGAATTTAATCCTCTCACGGCGGAGCATGATTCAATCATCTGGGATTGGGATCTCCATGTCACTCCTGCATGTCGATCCTACATGTCACTCCTCCATGTCGCTCCTTCATGTCAATCCTCCATGTCTATCCTCCATGTCGCTCCTCCATGTCACTTCTCCATGTCATTCCTTCATATCACTGCTGTTGGATTTATTATGTACAAAAGTACTTACAATAACCTGACTGTTGGATTTGTTATGAATGGAGTGATTGCGAGGAAAGGGAGGCAGGTGCTGTTCTTCTTTTGCAAGGTCAAAGAGAGGAAGGAGCCAGAAGGAGATAACAAAGAAGAACACATGCAGCAGAAACATCACGTGCCATAAGCTCATGAATATTAATATTGTGTAAACCATGAATAGGCTGGATCAGGGATAGCTCGGGGTTCAGACTTCGCGAACTGACCCATGCACTGTATGTTGTCAGGGACACGTAGGTTGGATCCCGATATCTGTAAACCCTTTTATTTTACTTATGCAACATTGATTGTTCGGAATAAATTGTATTACTATGCTTTAACCCCCATGTCGATCCTCCATGTCACTCCAGAATGTCGCTCCTCCATGTCACTCCAGAATGTCCCTCCAGAATGTCACTCCAGAATGTCACTCCTCCATGTCGCTCCTCCATGTCACTCCTCCCTTTCTTCCACATCACTCCTCTATGTAACTCCTCCATGTCAATACTACATGTCACTCCTCCATGTCACTCCAGAATGTCGCTCCTCCATGTCACTCCAGAATGTCACTCCTCCATGTTGATCTTCCATGTCGCTCCTCAATGTCACTCCAGAATGTTGCTCCTTTATGTCACTCCAGAATGTCCCTCCAGAAAGTCACTCCTTCATGACACTCATCCATGTTGCTCCTCCTTGTGTTCCATATCCCTCCCCCATTTCACTCCTCCATGTCGCTCCTCAGTGACGCTCCTCCATGTAAATCCTACATGTTACTCCTCCATGTCGATCTTCCATGTCGCTCCTCCATGTCACTCCAGAATGTCGCTCCTCCATGTAACTCCAGAATGTCATTCCTCCATGTCAGTCCTCCAAGTCGCTCCGTGATGTTGCTCCTCATGTAGCTCCTCCTGGTAACTCTTCTATGTTTCTCCTCCATGTCACTGCTCCATCTCGATCCTCCATTTCACTCCTCCATGTCACTCCAGAATGTCGCTCCTCCTAGTCACTCCTCCATGTTTATCCTCCATTTCGCTCCTCCTTGCTCCTCCATATCAAGCCTCCATGTCGTTCTTCCATGTCACTCCAGAATGTCGCTCCTCCATGTCACTCCAGAATGTCACTCCAAAATTTAACTCCAGAATGTTACTCCTCCATGTCCCTCCTCCATGTCACTCCAGAATGTCGCTCCTCCATGTCACTCCAGAATGTCCCTCCAGAATGTCACTCCAGAATATCACTCCTCCATGTCGCTCCTCCATGTCACTCCTCCCTTTCTTCCACATCACTCCTCTATGTAACTCCTCCATGTCAATACTACATGTCACTCCTCCATGTCACTCCAGAATGTCGCTCCTCCATGTCACTCCAGAATGTCACTCCTCCATGTCGCTCCTCCATGTCACTCCTCCCTTTCTTCCACATCACTCCTCTATGTAACTCCTCCATGTCAATACTACATGTCACTCCTCCATGTCACTCCGCCATGTCGCTCCTCCATGTAACTCTTCCATGTTGATCCTCAATGTCACTCCTCCATGTCACAATTCCATGTCACTGCTCGATGTCGCTCCTCCATGTCGCTCCTCCATGTCGATCCTCAATGTTGCTCTTTCATGTTGATCCTCTATATTGCATCTCCATGTCACTCCTCCATGTCTTCCATGTCACTCCCTCATGTACCTCCTCAATGTCGCTCCTCCATGTCAATCCTCCATGTCGCTCCTCAATGTCACTCCTCCATGTCGATCCTCCATGTCAATCATCCATGTCGATCCTCCATGTCACTCCTCCATGTAACTGCTCCATGTCGATCCTCCATTTCACTCCTCCATGTCTTCCATGTCACTCCCCTATGTACCTCCTCCATGTAGCTCCTCTGTGTAGATCCTTCATGTTACTCCTTTATGTCAATCCTCCATATCTCTCATCAATGTCACTCCAGAATGTCAGTCCAGAATGTGGCTCCTCCATGTCACTCCTACCTGTCTTCCATGTCACTCCTCCATGTCGATCCATCATGTAACTCCTCCATGTCACTCCTCCCTGTCGATCCTCCGTGTCACTCTTCCATGTTGATCCTCCATGTTGCTCCTCCATTTCACTCCTCGATGTCGCTCCTCCGTGTCACTCCAGAATGTAATTCCAAAATTTAAATCCAGAATGTCACTCCTCCATGTCCCTCCTCCATTCTATTCAAGAATGTCACTCCAGAATTTAACTCCAGAATGTCAATCGTCCATGTTCTTTCTCCATGTCAATCGTCCATGTCAGTCCTCCATGTCGATCCTCCATGTCGATCTTCCATGTCTACAATGTCACTCCTCCATGTCCGTCCTCCATGTCAATCTTCCATGTCGATACTCCATGTCACTCCTCCATGTCGATCCCCCATGTCAGTCCTCCATGTCGCTCTTCAATGTTGCTCCTCCATGTCGCTCCTCCATGTCACTTCTCCATGTCTCTCTTCCAAGTCGCTCCTCCATGTTGCTCCTCCATGTCACTCCAGAATGTCACTCCAAAATTGAACTCCAGAATGTCACTCCTCTATGTCCTTTCTCCATGTTAGTCCTCCATGTCGATCCTCCATGTCGATCTTTCATGTCTACCATGTCACTGCAATATGTCAGTCCTCCATGTCAATCTTCCATGTCGATCCTCCATGTCACTCCTCCATGTCGATCCCCTAGTTCAGTCCTCCATGTCGATCCTCAATGTTGGTCCTCCATGTCGCTCCTCCATGTTGATCCTCCATGTCACTCCTCCATGTCGCTCATACTTGCTCCTCCATGTCACTCCTCAATGTCAATCCTGCATGTCACTGCTCCATGTCGCTCCTCAATGTCGATCCTGCATGTCGCTCCTCCTATGTCACTCCCCCATGTCACTGCTTCATATCGATCCTCCATGTCGCTCATTCTTGGTCCTCCATGTCACTCCTCCATGTTGCTCCTCCTTCTCACTCCAAAATGTCCCTCCTCCATGTCCCTCCTCCAAGTCAATCCTCCAAGTCGCTCCTCCTTGTCACTCTAAAATGTCCCTCCTCCACGTCAATCATCCATGTCACTCCTTAATGTTACTCCAGAATGTCACTCCTCCATGTCGCTCCTCCATGTCACTCCTCCCTTTCTTCCACATCACTCCTCTATGTAACTCCTCCATGTCAATACTACATGTCACTCCTCCATGTCACTCCGCCATGTCGCTCCTCCATGTAACTCTTCCATGTTGATCCTCAATGTCACTCCTCCATGTCACAATTCCATGTCACTGCTCGATGTCGCTCCTCCATGTCGCTCCTCCATGTCGATCCTCAATGTTGCTCTTTCATGTTGATCCTCTATATTGCATCTCCATGTCACTCCTCCATGTCTTCCATGTCACTCCCTCATGTACCTCCTCAATGTCGCTCCTCCATGTCACTCCTCCATGTCGATCCTCCATGTCGATCATCCATGTCGATCCTCCATGTCACTCCTCCATGTAACTGCTCCATGTCGATCCTCCATTTCACTCCTCCATGTCTTCCATGTCACTCCCCTATGTACCTCCTCCATGTAGCTCCTCCGTGTAGATCCTTCATGTTACTCCTTTATGTCAATCCTCCATATCTCTCATCAATGTCACTCCAGAATGTCAGTCCAGAATATCGCTCCTCCATGTCACTCCTACCTGTCTTCCATGTCACTCCTCCATGTCGATCCATCATGTAACTCCTCCATGTCACTCCTCCCTGTCGATCCTCCGTGTCACTCTTCCATGTTGATCCTCCATGTTGCTCCTCCATTTCACTCCTCGATGTCGCTCCTCCGTGTCACTCCAGAATGTAATTCCAAAATTTAAATCCAGAATGTCACTCCTCCATGTCCCTCCTCCATTCTATTCCAGAATGTCACTCCAGAATTTAACTCCAGAATGTCAATCCTCCATGTCGATCCTCCATGTCGAACTTCCATGTCTACAATGTCACTCCTCCATGTCCGTCCTCCATGTTAATCTTCCATGTCGATACTCCATGTCACTCCTCCATGTCAATCCCCCATGTCAGTCCTCCATGTCGCTCCTCAATGTTGCTCTTCCAGGTCGCTCCTCCATGTTGCTCCTCCATGTCACTCCAGAATGTCACTCCAAAATTGAACTCCAGAATGTCACTTCTCTATGTCCTTTCTCCATGTTAGTCCTCCATGTCGATCCTCTATGTCGATCTTTCATGTCACTGCTATATGTCAGTCCTCCATGTCAATCTTCCATGTCGATCCTCCATGTCACTCCTCCAAGTCCCTTTGTCAGTCCTCCATGTCGCTCCTCAATGTTGGTCCTCCATGTTGCTCCTCCATGTTAATCCTCCATGTCACTCCTCTATGTCGCTCATACTTGCTCCTCCATGTCACTCCTCAATGTCGATCCTGCATGTCGCTCCTCCTATGTCACTCCCCCATGTCACTGCTTCATGCCGGTCCTCCATGTCTCTACTCCATGTCGATCCTCCATGTCGCTCATTCTTGCTCCTCCATGTCACTCCTCCATGTTGCTCCTCCTTCTCACTCCAAAATGTCCCTCCTCCATGTCCCTCCTCCAAGTCAATCCTCCATGTCGCTCCTCCTTGTCACTCTAAAATGTCCCTCCTCCACGTCAATCATCCATGTCACTCCTTAATGTCACTCCTCAATGTCACTCCTCCATGTCGATCCTCCATGTCACTCCTCCATATCACTCCTCCATGTTGCTCCTCCATGTAGATCCTAGATGTCGCTCCTCCATGTCGCTTCTCCATGTCGATCCTCCATGTCACTCCTCCAAGTTGCTACTCCATGTCACTCCTCCATGTCGACCCACCATGTCGCTCATCATTGCTCCTCCATGTCACTCCAGAATGTCAACCCAGAATGTAGCTCCTCCATGTCCCTCCTTCATGTCACTCCTCCAAGTTGCTACTCCATGTCTCTCCTCCATGTCGATCCACCATGTCGCTCATCCTTGCTCATCCTTGCTCCTCCATGTCACTCCTCCATGCCACTCCTCCATGTCTTCCATGACAATCCTCCATGTCACTCATCCATTTCACTCCTGCATGTCGATCATACATGTCACTCCTCGATGTCTCTCCTCCATGTCAATCCTCTATGTCTATCCTCAATGTCGTTCCTCTATGTCACTCCTCCATGTCACTCCTTCATATCACTGCTCTATGTCGATCCTCCATGTCACTCCTCCATGACAGTCCTCAATGTCGATCTTCCATGTCGCTCCGCCATGCTCCTCCATGGCACTCCTCCATGTTGCTCCTCCATGTCACTCCAGAGTGACGCTCCTCCATGTCATTTCAGTATGTCACCCAGGAATGGCACTCCTCCCTATCACTCCGCCATGTCGCTCCTCCATGTCACTCCATGTCACTCCTTCATGTCGCTCCTCCTTATCACTCCAAAATGTCCCTCCTCCATGTCACTCCTTCATGTCACTCCTCCATGTCGCTCCTCCATGTCAGTACTCTATGTCAATAATCCATGTCACTCCTCCATTTCACTCCTCCATGTTGCTCTTCCATGTAGAACCTACATGTCGCTCCTCCATGTCACTCCAGAATGTCACTCCAGAATGTACACCCAGAATGTCGCTCCTCCATGTCCCTCCTTCCTGTGACTCCTCAATGTAACTCCTCCACGTGACGACTCCATGTCTTCCATGACACTACTCCATGTCACTCCTCCATGTCACTCCTGCATGTCGATCCTACATGTCACTCCTCCATGTCACTTCTCCATGTCATTCCTTCATATCACTGCTGTTGGATTTATTATGTACAAAAGTGCTTACAATAACCTGACTTTTGGATTTGTTATGAATGGAGTGATTGCGAGGAAAGGGAGGCAGGTGCTGTTCTTCTTTTGCAAGATCAAAGAGAGGAAGGAGCCAGAAGGAGATAACAAAGAAGAAGACATGCAGCAGAAACATCACGTGCCATAAGCTCATGAATATTAATATTGTGTAAACCATGAATAGACTGGATCAGGGATAGCTCGGGGTTCAGACTTCGCGAACTGACCCATGCACTGTATGTTGTCAGGGACACGTAGGTTGGATCCCGATATCTGTAAACTCTTTTATGTTACTTATGCAACATTGATTGTTCGGAATAAATTGTATTATTATGCTTTAACCCCCATGTCGATCCTCCATGTCACTCCTCCATGTAGATCCTACATGTTACTCCTCCATGTTGATCTTCCATGTCGCTCCTCAATGTCACTCCAGAATGTTGCTCCTTTATGTCACTCCAGAATGTCTCTCCAGAAAGTCACTACTCCATGACACTCATCCATGTTGCTCCTCCTTGTCTTCCATGTCCCTCCCCCATTTCACTCCTCCATGTCGCTCCTCAGTGACGCTCCTCCATGTAAATCCTACATGTTACTCCTCCATGTCGATCTTCCATGTCGCTTCTCCATGTCACTCCAGAATGTCGCTCCTCCATGTCACTCCAGAATGTCGCTCCTCCATGTCCCTCCAGAATGTCATTCCTCCATGTCAGTCCTCCAAGTCGCTCCGTGATGTTGCTCCTCATGTAGCTCCTCCTGGTAACTCTTCTATGTTTCTCCTCCATGTCACTGCTCCATCTCGATCCTCCATTTCACTCCTCCATGTCACTCCAGAATGTCGCTCCTCCTAGTCACTCCTCCATGTTTATCCTCCATTCCGCTCCTCCTTGCTCCTCCATATCAAGCCTCCATGTCGTTCTTCCATGTCACTCCAGAATGTCGCTCCTCCATGTCACTCCAGAATGTCACTCCAAAATTTAACTCCAGAATGTTACTCCTCCATGTCCCTCCTCCATGTCACTCCAGAATGTCGCTCCTCCATGTCACTCCAGAATGTCCCTCCAGAATGTCACTCCAGAATGTCACTCCTCCATGTCGCTTCTCCATGTCACTCCTCCCTTTCTTCCACATCACTCCTCTATGTAACTCCTCCATGTCAATACTACATGTCACTCCTCCATGTCACTCCGCCATGTCGCTCCTCCATGTAACTCTTCCATGTTGATCCTCAATGTCACTCCTCCATGTCACAATTCCATGTCACTGCTCGATGTCGCTCCTCCATGTCGCTCCTCCATGTCGATCCTCAATGTTGCTCTTTCATGTTGATCCTCTATATTGCATCTCCATGTCACTCCTCCATGTCTTCCATGTCACTCCCTCATGTACCTCCTCAATGTCGCTCCTCCATGTCAATCCTCCATGTCGCTCCTCAATGTCACTCCTCCATGTCGATCCTGCATGTCGATCATCCATGTCGATCCTCCATGTCACTCCTCCATGTAACTGCTCCATGTCGATCCTCCATTTCACTCCTCCATGTCTTCCATGTCACTCCCCTATGTACCTCCTCCATGTAGCTCCTCCGTGTAGATCCTTCATGTTACTCCTTTATGTCAATCCTCCATATCTCTCATCAATGTCACTCCAGAATGTCAGTCCAGAATGTCGCTCCTCCATGTCACTCCTACCTGTCTTCCATGTCACTCCTCCATGTCGATCCATCATGTAACTCCTCCATGTCACTCCTCCCTGTCGATCCTCCGTGTCACTCTTCCATGTTGATCCTCCATGTTGCTCCTCCATTTCACTCCTCGATGTCGCTCCTCCGTGTCACTCCAGAATGTAATTCCAAAATTTAAATCCAGAATGTCACTCCTCCATGTCCCTCCTCCATTCTATTCCAGAATGTCACTCCAGAATTTAACTCCAGAATGTCAATCATCCATGTTCTTTCTCCATGTCAACCCTCCATGTCAGTCCTCCATGTCGATCCTCCATGTCGATCTTCCATGTCTACAATGTCACTCCTCCATGTCCGTCCTCCATGTCAATCTTCCATGTCAATACTCCATGTCACTCCTCCATGTCGATCCCCCATGTCAGTCCTCCATGTCGCTCCTCAATGTTGCTCCTCCATGTCGCTCCTCCATGTCACTTCTCCATGTCTCTCTTCCAGGTCGCTCCTCCATGTTGCTCCTCCATGTCACTCCAGAATGTCACTCCAAAATTGAACTCCAGAATGTCACTCCTCTATGTCCTTTCTCCATGTTGGTCCTCCATGTCGATCCTCCATGTCGATCTTTCATGTCTACCATGTCACTGCTATATGTCAGTCCTCCAATGTCAATCTTCCATGTCGATCCTCCATGTCACTCCTCCATGTCGATCCCCTATGTCAGTCCTCCATGTCGCTCCTCAATGTTGGTCCTCCATGTCGCTCCTCCATGTTGATCCTCCATGTCACTACTCCATGTCGCTCATACTTGCTCCTCCATGTCACTCCTCAATGTCGATCCTGCATGTTACTGCTCCATGTCACTCCTCAATGTCGATCCTGCATGTCGCTCCTCCTATGTCCCTCCCCCATGTCACTGCTTCATGCCGGTCCTCCATGTCTCTACTCCATGTCGATCCTCCATGTCGCTCATTCTTGCTCCTCCATGTCACTCCTCCATGTTGCTCCTCCTTCTAACTCGAAAATGTCCCTCCTCCATGTCCCTCCTCCAAGTCAATCCTCCATGTCGCTCCTCCTTGTCACTCTAAAATGTCCCTCCTCCATGTCCCTCCTCCACGTCAATCATCCATGTCACTCCTTAATGTCACTCCTCAATGTCACTCCTCCATGTCAATCCTCCATGTCACTCCTCCATATAACTCCTCCATGTTGCTCCTCCATGTAGATCCTAGATGTCGCTCCTCCATGTCGCTTCTCCATGTCGATCCTCCATGTCACTCCTCCAAGTTGCTACTCCATGTCATTCCTCCATGTCGACCCACCATGTCGCTCATCATTGCTCCTCCATGTCACTCCAGAATGTCACTCCAGAATGTCAACCCAGAATGTAGCTCCTCCATGTCACTCCTTCATGTCACTCCTCCAAGTTGCTACTCCATGTCTCTCCTCCATGTCGATCCACCATGTCGCTCATCCTTGCTCATCCTTGCTCCTCCATGTCACTCCTCCCTGCCACTCCTCCCTGTCTTCCATGACAATCCTCCATGTCACTCATCCATTTCACTCCTGCATGTCGATCATACATGTCACTCCTCGATGTCTCTCCTCCATGTCAATCCTCCATGTCTATCCTCAATGTCGTTCCTCTATGTCACTCCTCCATGTCACTCCTTCATATCACTGCTCTATGTCGATCCTCCATGTCACTCCTCCATGACAGTCCTCAATGTCGATCTTCCATGTCGCTCCGCCATGCTCCTCCATGGCACTCCTCCATGTTGCTCCTCCATGTCATTCCAGTATGTCACCCAGGAATGGCACTCCTCCCTCTCACTCCGCCATGTCGCTCCTCCATGTCACTCCATGTCACTCCTTCATGTCGCTCCTCCTTATCACTCCAAAATGTCCCTCCTCCATGTCACTCCTTCATGTCACTCCTCCATGTCGCTCCTCCATGTCAGTACTCTATGTCAATAATCCATGTCACTCCTCCATTTCACTCCTCCATGTTGCTCTTCCATGTAGAACCTACATGTTGCTCCTCCATGTCGATCCTCCATGTCGCTCCTCCATGTCACTCCAGAATGTACACCCAGAATGTCGCTCCTCCATGTCCCTCCTTCCTGTGACTCCTCAATGTAACTCCTCCATGTGACGACTCCATGTCTTCCATGACACTACTCCATGTCACTCCTCCATGTCACTCCTGCATGTCGATCCTACATGTCACTACATGCCTCCATGTCGCTCCTTCATGTCAATCCTCCATGTCTATCCTCCATGTCGCTCCTCCATGTCACTTCTCCATGTCACTCCTTCATATCACTGCAGTTGGATTTATTATGTACAAAAGTGCTTACAATAACCTGACTGTTGGATTTGTTATGAATGGAGTGATTGCGAGGAAAGGGAGGCAGGTGCTGTTCTTCTTTTGCAAGATCAAAGAGAGGAAGGAGCCAGAAGGAGATAACAAAGAAGAAGACATGCAGCAGAAACATCACGTGCCATAAGCTCATGAATATTAATATTGTGTAAACCATGAATAGGCTGGATCAGGGATAGCTCGGGGTTCAGACTTCGCGAACTGACCCATGCACTGTATGTTGTCAGGGACACGTAGGTTGGATCCCGATATCTGTAAACTCTTTTATTTTACTTATGCAACATTGATTGTTCGGAATAAATTGTATTATTATGCTTTAACCCCCATGTTGATCCTCCATGTCACTCCTCCATGTAGATCCTACATGTTACTCCTCCATGTTGATCTTCCATGTCGCTCCTCAATGTCACTCCAGAATGTTGCTCCTTTATGTCACTCCAGAATGTCCCTCCAGAAAGTCACTCCTCCATGACACTCATCCATGTTGCTCCTCCTTGTCTTCCATGTCCCTCCCCCATTTCACTCCTCCATGTCGCTCCTCAGTGACGCTCCTCCATGTAAATCCTACATGTAAATCCTCCATGTCGATCTTCCATGTCGCTTCTCCATGTCACTCCAGAATGTCGCTCCTCCATGTCACTCCATAATGTCGCTCCTCCATGTCCCTCCAGAATGTCATTCCTCCATGTCACTCCTCCATGTCGCTCATACTTGCTCCATGTCACTCCTCAATGTCGATCCTGCATGTCACTGCTCCATGTCACTCCTCAATGTCGATCCTGCATGTCGCTCCTCCTATGTCACTCCCCCATGTCACTGCTTCATGCCGGTCCTCCATGTCTCTACTCCATGTCGATCCTCCATGTCGCTCATTCTTGCTCCTCCATGTCACTCCTCCATGTTGGTCCTCCTTCTCACTCCAAAATGTCCCTCCTCCATGTCCCTCCTCCAAGTCAATCCTCCATGTCGCTCCTCCTTGTCACTCTAAAATGTCCCTCCTCCACGTCAATCATCCATGTCACTCCTTAATGTCACTCCTCCATATCACTCCTCCATGTTGCTCCTCCATGTAGATCCTAGATGTCGCTCCTCCATGTCGCTTCTCCATGTCGATCCTCCATGTCACTCCTCCAAGTTGCTACTCCATGTCACTCCTCCATGTCGACCCACCATGTCGCTCATCATTGCTCCTCCATGTCACTCCTTCATATCACTGCTCTATGTCGATCCTCCATGTCACTCCTCCATGACAGTCCTCAATGTCGATCTTCCATGTCGCTCCGCCATGCTCCTCCATGGCACTCCTACATGTTACTCCTCCATGTTGATCTTCCATGTCGCTCCTCAATGTCACTCCAGAATGTTGCTCCTTTATGTCACTCCAGAATGTCCCTCCAGAAAGTCACTCCTCCATGACACTCATCCATGTTGCTCCTCCTTGTCTTCCATGTCCCTCCCCCATTTCACTCCTCCATGTCGCTCCTCAGTGACGCTCCTCCATGTAAATCCTACATGTTACTCCTCCATGTCGATCTTCCATGTCGCTTCTCCATGTCACTCCAGAATGTCGCTGCTCCATGTCACTCCAGAATGTCGCTCCTCCATGTCCCTCCAGAATGTCATTCCTCCATGTCAGTCCTCCAAGTCGCTCCGTGATGTTGCTCCTCATGTAGCTCCTCCTGGTAACTCTTCTATGTTTCTCCTCCATGTCACTGCTCCATCTCGATCCTCCATTTCACTCCTCCATGTCACTCCAGAATGTCGCTCCTCCTAGTCACTCCTCCATGTTTATCCTCCATTTCGCTCCTCCTTGCTCCTCCATATCAAGCCTCCATGTCGTTCTTCCATGTCACTCCAGAATGTCGCTCCTCCATGTCACTCCAGAATGTCACTCCAAAATTTAACTCCAGAATGTTACTCCTCCATGTCCCTCCTCCATGTCACTCCAGAATGTCCCTCCAGAATGTCACTCCAGAATGTCACTCCTCCATGTCGCTCCTCCATGTCACTCCTCCCTTTCTTCCACATCACTCCTCTATGTAACTCCTCCATGTCAATACTACATGTCACTCCTCCATGTCACTCCGCCATGTCGCTCCTCCATGTAACTCTTCCATGTTGATCCTCAATGTCACTCCTCCATGTCACAATTCCATGTCACTGCTCGATGTCGCTCCTCCATGTCGCTCCTCCATGTCGATCCTCAATGTTGCTCTTTCATGTTGATCCTCTATATTGCATCTCCATGTCACTCCTCCATGTCTTCCATGTCACTCCCTCATGTACCTCCTCAATGTCGCTCCTCCATGTCAATCCTCCATGTCGCTCCTCAATGTCACTCCTCCATGTCGATCCTCCATGTCGATCATCCATGTCGATCCTCCATGTCACTCCTCCATGTAACTGCTCCATGTCGATCCTCCATTTCACTCCTCCATGTCTTCCATGTCACCCCCTATGTACCTCCTCCATGTAGCTCCTCCGTGTAGATCCTTCATGTTACTCCTTTATGTCAATCCTCCATATCTCTCATCAATGTCACTCCAGAATGTCAGTCCAGAATGTCGCTCCTCCATGTCACTCCTACCTGTCTTCCATGTCACTCCTCCATGTCGATCCATCATGTAACTCCTCCATGTCACTCCTCCCTGTCGATCCTCCGTGTCACTCTTCCATGTTGATCCTCCATGTTGCTCCTCCATTTCACTCCTCGATGTCGCTCCTCCGTGTCACTCCAGAATGTAATTCCAAAATTTAAATCCAGAATGTCACTCCTCCATGTCCCTCCTCCATTCTATTCCAGAATGTCACTCCAGAATTTAACTCCAGAATGTCAATCATCCATGTTCTTTCTCCATGTCAATCGTCCATGTCAGTCCTCCATGTCGATCCTCCATGTCGATCTTCCATGTCTACAATGTCACTCCTCCATGTCCGTCCTC
Source organism: Sebastes paucispinis (assembly GCA_036937225.1). Lineage (NCBI taxonomy): Eukaryota > Metazoa > Chordata > Actinopteri > Perciformes > Sebastidae > Sebastes > Sebastes paucispinis. The sequence continues at coordinate 263,859 of JAUPFX010000022.1, forward strand.
CATGTCAATCTTCCATGTCGATACTCCATGTCACTCCTCCATGTCGATCCCCCATGTCAGTCCTCCATGTCGCTCCTCAATGTTGCTCCTCCATGTCGCTCCTCCATGTCACTTCTCCATGTCTCTCTTCCAGGTCGCTCCTCCATGTTGCTCCTCCATGTCACTCCAGAATGTCACTCCAAAATTGAACTCCAGAATGTCACTCCTCTATGTCCTTTCTCCATGTTAGTCCTCCATGTCGATCCTCCATGTCACTCCTCCATGTCGATCCCCTATGTCAGTCCTCCATGTCGCTCCACAATGTTGGTCCTCCATGTCGCTCCTCCATGTTGATCCTCCATGTCACTACTCCATGTCGCTCATACTTGCTCCTCCATGTCACTCCTCAATGTCGATCCTGCATGTTACTGCTCCATGTCACTCCTCAATGTCGATCCTGCATGTCGCTCCTCCTATGTCACTCCCCCATGTCACTGCTTCATGCCGGTCCTCCATGTCTCTACTCCATGTCGATCCTCCATGTCGCTCATTCTTGCTCCTCCATGTCACTCCTCCATGTTGCTCCTCCTTCTAACACCAAAATGTCCCTCCTCCATGTCCCTCCTCCAAGTCAATCATCCATGTCGCTCCTCCTTGTCACTCTAAAATGTCCCTCCTCCATGTCCCTCCTCCACGTCAATCATCCATGTCACTCCTTAATGTCACTCCTCAATGTCACTCCTCCATGTCAATCCTCCATGTCACTCCTCCATATCACTCCTCCATGTTGCTCCTCCATGTAGATCCTAGATGTCGCTCCTCCATGTCGCTTCTCCATGTCGATCCTCCATGTCACTCCTCCAAGTTGCTACTCCATGTCACTCCTCCATGTCGACCCACCATGTCGCTCATCATTGCTCCTCCATGTCACTCCAGAATGTCACTCCAGAATGTCAACCCAGAATGTAGCTCCTCCATGTCCCTCCTTCATGTCACTCCTCCAAGTTGCTACTCCATGTCTCTCCTCCATGTCGATCCACCATGTCGCTCATCCTTGCTCATCCTTGCTCCTCCATGTCACTCCTCCATGCCACTCCTCCATGTCTTCCATGACAATCCTCCATGTCACTCATCCATTTCACTCCTGCACGTCGATCATACATGTCACTCCTCGATGTCTCTCCTCCATGTCAATCCTCCATGTCTATCCTCAATGTCGTTCCTCTATGTCACTCCTCCATGTCACTCCTTCATATCACTGCTCAATGTCGATCTTCCATGTCGCTCCGCCATGCTCCTCCATGGCACTCCTCCATGTTGCTCCTCCATGTCACTCCAGAGTGACGCTCCTCCATATCATTCCAGTATGTCACCCAGGAATGGCACTCCTCCCTCTCACTCCGCCATGTCGCTCCTCCATGTCACTCCATGTCACTCCTTCATGTCGCTCCTCCTTATCACTCCAAAATGTCCCTCCTCCATGTCACTCCTTCATGTCACTCCTCCATGTCGCTCCTCCATGTCAGTACTCTATGTCAATAATCCATGTCACTCCTCCATTTCACTCCTCCATGTTGCTCTTCCATGTAGAACCTACATGTCGCTCCTCCATGTCGATCCTCCATGTCGCTCCTCCATGTCACTCCAGAATGTCACTCCAGAATGTACACCCAGAATGTCGCTCCTCCATGTCCCTCCTTCCTGTGACTCCTGAATGTAACTCCTCCATGTGACGACTCCATGTCTTCCATGACACTACTCCATGTCACTCCTCCATTTCACTCCTGCATGTCGATCCTACATGTCACTCCTCCATGTCGCTCCTTCATGTCAATCCTCCATGTCTATCCTTCATGTCGCTCCTCCATGTCACTTCTCCATGTCACTCCTTCATATCACTGCAGTTGGATTTATTATGTACAAAAGTGCTTACAATACTGTACTGTTGGACTGTTGGAATACTGTACTGTTGGATTTGTTATGAATGGAGTGATTGCGAGGAAAGGGAGGCAGGTGCTGTTCTTCTTTTGCAAGGTCAAAGAGAGGAAGGAGCCAGAAGGAGATAACAAAGAAGAAGACATGCAGCAGAAACATCACGTGCCATAAGCTCATGAATATTAATATTGTGTAAACCATGAATAGGCTGGATCAGGGATAACTCGGGGTTCAGACTTCGCGAACTGACCCATGCACTGTATGTTGTCAGGGACACGTAGGTTGGATCCCGATATCTGTAAACTCTTTTATTTTACTTATGCAACATTGATTGTTCGGAATGAATTGTATTATTATGCTTTAACCCCCATGTCGATCCTCCATGTCACTCCTCCATGTAGATCCTACATGTTACTCCTCCATGTTGATCTTCCATGTCGCTCCTCAATGTCACTCCAGAATGTTGCTCCTTTATATCACTCCAGAATGTCCCTCCAGAAAGTCACTCCTCCATGACACTCATCCATGTTGCTCCTCCTTGTCTTCCATGTCCCTCCCCCATTTCACTCATCCATGTCGCTCCTCAGTGACGCTCCTCCATGTAAATCCTACATGTTACTCCTCCATGTCGATCTTCCATGTCGCTTCTCCATGTCACTCCAGAATGTCGCTCCTCCATGTCACTCCAGAATGTCGCTCCTCCATGTCCCTCCAGAATGTCATTCCTCCATGTCAGTCCTCCAAGTCGCTCCGTGATGTTGCTCCTCATGTAGCTCCTCCTGGTAACTCTTCTATGTTTCTCCTCCATGTCACTGCTCCATCTCGATCCTCCATTTCACTCCTCCATGTCACTCCAGAATATCGCTCCTCCTAGTCACTCCTCCATGTTTATCCTCCATTTCGCTCCTCCTTGCTCCTCCATATCAAGCCTCCATGTCGTTCTTCCATGTCACTCCAGAATGTCGCTCCTCCATGTCACTCCAGAATGTCACTCCAAAATTTAACTCCAGAATGTTACACCTCCATGTCCCTCCTCCATGTCACTCCAGAATGTCGCTCCTCCATGTCACTACAGAATGTCACTCCTCCATGTCGCTCCTCCATGTCACTCCTCCCTTTCTTCCACATCACTCCTCTATGTAACTCCTCCATGTCAATACTACATGTCACTCCTCCATGTCACTCCGCCATGTCGCTCCTCCATGTAACTCTTCCATGTTGATCCTCAATGTCACTCCTCCATGTCACAATTCCATGTCACTGCTCGATGTCGCACCTCCATGTCGATCCTCAATGTTGCTCTTTCATGTTGATCCTCTATATTGCATCTCCATGTCACTCCTCCATGTCTTCCATGTCACTCCCTCATGTACCTCCTCAATGTCGCTCCTCCATGTCAATCCTCCATGTCGCTCCTCAATGTCACTCCTCCATGTCGATCCTCCATGTCGATCATCCATGTCGATCCTCCATGTCACTCCTCCATGTAACTGCTCCATGTCGATCCTCCATTTCACTCCTCCATGTCTTCCATGTCACTCCCCTATGTACCTCCTCCATGTAGCTCCTCCGTGTAGATCCTTCATGTTACTCCTTTATGTCAACCCTCCATATCTCTCATCAATGTCACTCCAGAATGTCAGTCCAGAATGTCGCTCCTCCATGTCACTCCTACCTGTCTTCCATGTCACTCCTCCATGTCGATCCATCATGTAACTCCTCCATGTCACTCCTCCCTGTCGATCCTCCGTGTCACTCTTCCATGTTGATCCTCCATGTTGCTCCTCCATTTCACTCCTCGATGTCGCTCCTCCGTGTCACTCCAGAATGTAATTCCAAAATTTAAATCCAGAATGTCACTCCTCCATGTCCCTCCTCCATTCTATTCCAGAATGTCACTCCAGAATTTAACTCCAGAATGTCAATTCTCCATGTTCTTTCTCCATGTCAATCCTCCATGTCAGTCCTCCATGTCGATCCTCCATGTCGTTCTTCCATGTCTACAATGTCACTCCTCCATGTCCGTCCTCCATGTTAATCTTCCATGTCGATACTCCATGTCACTCCTCCATGTCGATCCCCCATGTCAGTCCTCCATGTCGCTCCTCAATGTTGCTCTTCCAGGTCGCTCCTCCATGTTGCTCCTCCATGTCACTCCAGAATGTCACTCCAAAATTGAACTCCAGAATGTCACTCCTCTATGTCCTTTCTCCATGTTAGTCCTCCATGTCGATCCTCCATGTCAATCTTTCATGTCACTGCTATATGTCAGTCCTCCATGTCAATCTTCCATGTCGATCCTCCATGTCACTCCTCCAAGTCGATCCTCTTTGTCAGTCCTCCATGTCGCTCCTCAATGTTGGCCCTCCATGTTGCTCCTCCATGTTGATCCTCCATGTCACTCCTCCATGTCGCTCATACTTGCTCCATGTCACTCCTCAATGTCGATCCTGCATGTCACTGCTCCATGTCACTCCTCAATGTCGATCCTGCATGTCGCTCCTCCTATGTCACTCCCCCATGTCACTGCTTCATGCCGGTCCTCCATGTCTCTACTCCATGTCGATCCTCCATGTCGCTCATTCTTGCTCCTCCATGTCACTCCTCCATGTTGCTCCTCCTTCTCACTCCAAAATGTCCCTCCTCCATGTCCCTCCTCCAAGTCAATCCTCCATGTCGCTCCTCCTTGTCACTCTAAAATGTCCCTCCTCCATGTCCCTCCTCCACGTCAATCATCCATGTCACTCCTTAATGTCACTCCTCAATGTCACTCCTCCATGTCAATCCTCCATGTCACTCCTCCATATCACTCCTCCATGTTGCTCCTCCATGTAGATCCTAGATGTCGCTCCTCCATGTCGCTTCTCCATGTCGATCCTCCATGTCACTCCTCCAAGTTGCTACTCCATGTCACTCCTCCATGTCGACCCACCATGTCGCTCATCATTGCTCCTCCATGTCACTCCAGAATGTCAACCCAGAATGTAGCTCCTCCATGTCCCTCCTTCATGTCACTCCTCCAAGTTGCTACTCCATGTCTCTCCTCCATGTCGATCCACCATGTCGCTCATCCTTGCTCATCCTTGCTCCTCCATGTCACTCCTCCATGCCACTCCTCCATGTCTTCCATGTCAATCCTCTATGTCTATCCTCAATGTCGTTCCTCTATGTCACTCCTCCATGTCACTCCTTCATATCACTGCTCTATGTCGATCCTCCATGTCACTCCTCCATGACAGTCCTCAATGTCGATCTTCCATGTCGCTCCGCCATGCTCCTCCATGGCACTCCTCCATGTTGCTCCTCCATGTCACTCCAGAGTGATGCTCCTCCATGTCAATCCAGTATGTCACCCAGGAATGGCACTCCTCCCTTTCACTCCGCCATGTCACTCCTCCATGTCACTCCATGTCACTCCTTCATGTCGCTCCTCCTTATCACTTCAAAATGTCCCTCCTCCATGTCACTCCTTCATGTCACTCCTCCATGTCGCTCCTCCATGTCAGTACTCTATGTCAATAATCCATGTCACTCCTCCATTTCACTCCTCCATGTTGCTCTTCCATGTAGAACCTACATGTTGCTCCTCCATGTCGCTCCTCCATGTCGCTCCTCCATGTCACTCCAGAATGTCACTCCAGAATGTACACCCATAATGTTGCTCCTCCATGTCCCTCCTTCCTGTGACTCCTCAATGTAACTCCTCCATGTGACGACTCCATGTCTTCCATGACACTACTCCATGTCACTCCTGCATGTCACTCCTTAATGTCACTCCTCAATGTCACTCCTCCATGTCGATCCTCCATGTCACTCCTCCATATCACTCCTCCATGTTGCTCCTCCATGTAGATCCTAGATGTCGCTCCTCCATGTCGCTTCTCCATGTCGATCCTCCATGTCACTCCTCCAAGTCGATCCTCTTTGTCAGTCCTCCATGTCGCTCCTCAATGTTGGCCCTCCATGTTGCTCCTCCATGTTGATCCTCCATGTCACTCCTCCATGTCGCTCATACTTGCTCCATGTCACTCCTCAATGTCGATCCTGCATGTCACTGCTCCATGTCACTCCTCAATGTCGATCCTGCATGTCGCTCCTCCTATGTCACTCCCCCATGTCACTGCTTCATGCCGGTCCTCCATGTCTCTACTCCATGTCGATCCTCCATGTCGCTCATTCTTGCTCCTCCATGTCACTCCTCCATGTTGCTCCTCCTTCTCACTCCAAAATGTCCCTCCTCCATGTCCCTCCTCCAAGTCAATCCTCCATGTCGCTCCTCCTTGTCACTCTAAAATGTCCCTCCTCCATGTCCCTCCTCCACGTCAATCATCCATGTCACTCCTTAATGTCACTCCTCAATGTCACTCCTCCATGTCAATCCTCCATGTCACTCCTCCATATCACTCCTCCATGTTGCTCCTCCATGTAGATCCTAGATGTCGCTCCTCCATGTCGCTTCTCCATGTCGATCCTCCATGTCACTCCTCCAAGTTGCTACTCCATGTCACTCCTCCATGTCGACCCACCATGTCGCTCATCATTGCTCCTCCATGTCACTCCAGAATGTCAACCCAGAATGTAGCTCCTCCATGTCCCTCCTTCATGTCACTCCTCCAAGTTGCTACTCCATGTCTCTCCTCCATGTCGATCCACCATGTCGCTCATCCTTGCTCATCCTTGCTCCTCCATGTCACTCCTCCATGCCACTCCTCCATGTCTTCCATGTCAATCCTCTATGTCTATCCTCAATGTCGTTCCTCTATGTCACTCCTCCATGTCACTCCTTCATATCACTGCTCTATGTCGATCCTCCATGTCACTCCTCCATGACAGTCCTCAATGTCGATCTTCCATGTCGCTCCGCCATGCTCCTCCATGGCACTCCTCCATGTTGCTCCTCCATGTCACTCCAGAGTGATGCTCCTCCATGTCAATCCAGTATGTCACCCAGGAATGGCACTCCTCCCTTTCACTCCGCCATGTCACTCCTCCATGTCACTCCATGTCACTCCTTCATGTCGCTCCTCCTTATCACTTCAAAATGTCCCTCCTCCATGTCACTCCTTCATGTCACTCCTCCATGTCGCTCCTCCATGTCAGTACTCTATGTCAATAATCCATGTCACTCCTCCATTTCACTCCTCCATGTTGCTCTTCCATGTAGAACCTACATGTTGCTCCTCCATGTCGCTCCTCCATGTCGCTCCTCCATGTCACTCCAGAATGTCACTCCAGAATGTACACCCATAATGTTGCTCCTCCATGTCCCTCCTTCCTGTGACTCCTCAATGTAACTCCTCCATGTGACGACTCCATGTCTTCCATGACACTACTCCATGTCACTCCTGCATGTCACTCCTTAATGTCACTCCTCAATGTCACTCCTCCATGTCGATCCTCCATGTCACTCCTCCATATCACTCCTCCATGTTGCTCCTCCATGTAGATCCTAGATGTCGCTCCTCCATGTCGCTTCTCCATGTCGATCCTCCATGTCACTCCTCCAAGTTGCTACTCCATGTCACTCCTCCATGTCGACCCACCATGTCGCTCATCATTGCTCCTCCATGTCACTCCAGAATGTCAACCCAGAATGTAGCTCCTCCATGTCCCTCCTTCATGTCACTCCTCCAAGTTGCTACTCCATGTCTCTCCTCCATGTCGATCCACCATGTCGCTCATCCTTGCTCATCCTTGCTCCTCCATGTCACTCCTCCATGCCACTCCTCCATGTCTTCCATGACAATCCTCCATGTCATTCATCCATTTCACTCCTGCATGTCGATCATACATGTCACTCCTCGATGTCTCTCCTCCATGTCAATCCTCCATGTCTATCCTCAATGTCGTTCCTCTATGTCACTCCTCCATGTCCCTCCTCCATTCTATTCCAGAATGTCACTCCAGAATTTAACTCCAGAATGTCAATCCTCCATGTTCTTTCTCCATGTCAATCCTCCATGTCAGTCCTCCATGTCGATCCTCCATGTCGATCTTACATGTCTACAATGTCACTCCTCCATGTCCGTCCTCCATGTCAATCTTCCATGTCGATACTCCATGTCACTCCTCCATGTCGATCCCCCATGTCAGTCCTCCATGTCGCTCCTCCATGTTGCTCCTCCATGTCACTCCAGAATGTCACTCCAAAATTGAACTCCAGAATGTCACTCCTCTATGTCCTTTCTCCATGTTAGTCCTCCATGTCGATCCTCCATGTCGATCTTTCATGTCTACCATGTCACTGCTATATGTCAGTCCTCCATGTCACTCCTCCATGTCGATCCCCTATGTCAGTCCTCCATGTCGCTCCTCAATGTTGGTCCTCCATGTCGCTCCTCCATGTTGATCCTCCATGTCACTCCTCCATGTCGCTCATACTTGCTCCTCCATGTCACTCCTCAATGTCAATCCTGCATGTCACTGCTCCATGTCACTCCTCAATGTCGATCCTGCATGTCGCTCCTCCTATGTCACTCCCCCATGTCAATGCTTCATGCCGGTCCTCCATGTCTCTACTCCATGTCGATCCTCCATGTCGCTCATTCTTGCTCCTCCATGTCACTCCTCCATGTTGCTCCTCCTTCTCACTCCAAAATGTCCCTCCTCCATGTCCCTCCTCCAAGTCAATCCTCCATGTCGCTCCTCCTTGTCACTCTAAAATGTCCCTCCTCCATGTCCCTCCTCCATGTCAATCATCCATGTCACTCCTTAATGTCACTCCTCAATGTCACTCCTCCATGTCGATCCTCCATGTCACTCCTCCATGTCACTCCTCCATATCACTCCTCCATGTTGCTCCTCCATGTAGATCCTAGATGTCGCTCCTCCATGTCGCTTCTCCATGTCGATCCTCCATGTCACTCCTCCAAGTTGCTACTCCATGTCACTCCTCCATGTCGACCCACCATGTCGCTCATCATTGCTCCTCCATGTCACTCCAGAATGTCACTCCAGAATGTCAACCCAGAATGTAGCTCCTCCATGTCCCTCCTTCATGTCACTCCTCCAAGTTGCTACTCCATGTCTCTCCTCCATGTCAATCCACCATGTCGCTCATCCTTGCTCATCCTTGCTCCTCCATGTCACTCCTCCATGCCACTCCTCCATGTCTTCCATGACAATCCTCCATGTCACTCATCCATTTCACTCCTGCATGTCGATCATACATGTCACTCCTCGATGTCTCTCCTCCATGTCAATCCTCCATGTCTATCCTCAATGTCGTTCCTCTATGTCACTCCTCCATGTCACTCCTTCATATCACTGCTCTATGTCGATCCTCCATGTCACTCCTCCATGACAGTCTTCAATGTCGATCTTCCATGTCGCTCCGCCATGCTCCTCCATGGCACTCCTCCATGTTGCTCCTCCATGTCACTCCAGAGTGACGCTCCTCCATGTCATTCCAGTATGTCACCCAGGAATGGCACTCCTCCCTCTCACTCCGCCATGTCGCTCCTCCATGTCACTCCATGTCACTCCTTCATGTCGCTCCTCCTTATCACTCCAAAATGTCCCTCCTCCATGTCACTCCTTCATGTCACTCCTCCATGTCGCTCCTCCATGTCAGTACTCTATGTCAATAATCCATGTCACTCCTCCATTTCACTCCTCCATGTTGCTCTTCCATGTAGAACCTACATGTCGCTCCTCCATGTCGATCCTCCATGTCGCTCCTCCATGTCACTCCTCCATGTCACTCCTCCATGTTGCTCCTCCATGTCACTCCAGAATGTCGCTCCTCCTAGTCACTCCTCCATGTTTATCCTCCATTTCGCTCCTCCTTGCTCCTCCATATCAAGCCTCCATGTCGTTCTTCCATGTCACTCCAGAATGTCGCTCCTCCATGTCACTCCAGAATGTCACTCCAAAATTTAACTCCAGAATGTTACTCCTCCATGTCCCTCCTCCATGTCACTCCAGAATGTCGCTCCTCCATGTCACTACAGAATGTCACTCCTCCATGTCGCTCCTCCATGTCACTCCTCCCTTTCTTCCACATCACTCCTCTATGTAACTCCTCCATGTCACTCCGCCATGTCGCTCCTCCATGTAACTCTTCCATGTTGATCCTCAATGTCACTCCTCCATGTCACAATTCCATGTCACTGCTCGATGTCGCTCCTCCATGTCGATCCTCAATGTTGCTCTTTCATGTTGATCCTCTATATTGCATCTCCATGTCACTCCTCCATGTCTTCCATGTCACTCCCTCATGTACCTCCTCAATGTCGCTCCTCCATGTCAATCCTCCATGTCGCTCCTCAATGTCACTCCTCCATGTCGATCCTCCATGTCGATCATCCATGTCGATCCTCCATGTCACTCCTCCATGTAACTGCTCCATGTCGATCCTCCATTTCACTCCTCCATGTCTTCCATGTCACTCCCCTATGTACCTCCTCCATGTAGCTCCTCCGTGTAGATCCTTCATGTTACTCCTTTATGTCAATCCTCCATATCTCTCATCAATGTCACTCCAGAATGTCAGTCCAGAATGTCGCTCCTCCATGTCACTCCTACCTGTCTTCCATGTCACTCCTCCATGTCGATCCATCATGTAACTCCTCCATGTCACTCCTCCCTGTCGATCCTCCGTGTCACTCTTCCATGTTGATCCTCCATGTTGCTCCTCCATTTCACTCCTCGATGTCGCTCCTCCGTGTCACTCCAGAATGTAATTCCAAAATTTAAATCCAGAATGTCACTCCTCCATGTCCCTCCTCCATTCTATTCCAGAATGTCACTCCAGAATTTAACTCCAGAATGTCAATTCTCCATGTTCTTTCTCCATGTCAATCCTCCATGTCAGTCCTCCATGTCGATCCTCCATGTCGTTCTTCCATGTCTACAATGTCACTCCTCCATGTCCGTCCTCCATGTTAATCTTCCATGTCGATACTCCATGTCACTCCTCCATGTCGATCCCCCATGTCAGTCCTCCATGTCGCTCCTCAATGTTGCTCTTCCAGGTCGCTCCTCCATGTTGCTCCTCCATGTCACTCCAGAATGTCACTCCAAAATTGAACTCCAGAATGTCACTCCTCTATGTCCTTTCTCCATGTTAGTCCTCCATGTCGATCCTCCATGTCAATCTTTCATGTCACTGCTATATGTCAGTCCTCCATGTCAATCTTCCATGTCGATCCTCCATGTCACTCCTCCAAGTCGATCCTCTTTGTCAGTCCTCCATGTCGCTCCTCAATGTTGGCCCTCCATGTTGCTCCTCCATGTTAATCCTCCATGTCACTCCTCCATGTCGCTCATACTTGCTCCATGTCACTCCTCAATGTCGATCCTGCATGTCACTGCTCCATGTCACTCCTCAATGTCGATCCTGCATGTCGCTCCTCCTATGTCACTCCCCCATGTCACTGCTTCATGCCGGTCCTCCATGTCTCTACTCCATGTCGATCCTCCATGTCGCTCATTCTTGCTCCTCCATGTCACTCCTCCATGTTGCTCCTCCTTCTCACTCCAAAATGTCCCTCCTCCATGTCCCTCCTCCAAGTCAATCCTCCATGTCGCTCCTCCTTGTCACTCTAAAATGTCCCTCCTCCATGTCCCTCCTCCACGTCAATCATCCATGTCACTCCTTAATGTCACTCCTCAATGTCACTCCTCCATGTCAATCCTCCATGTCACTCCTCCATATCACTCCTCCATGTTGCTCCTCCATGTAGATCCTAGATGTCGCTCCTCCATGTCGCTTCTCCATGTCGATCCTCCATGTCACTCCTCCAAGTTGCTACTCCATGTCACTCCTCCATGTCGACCCACCATGTCGCTCATCATTGCTCCTCCATGTCACTCCAGAATGTCACTCCAGAATGTCAACCCAGAATGTAGCTCCTCCATGTCCCTCCTTCATGTCACTCCTCCAAGTTGCTACTCCATGTCTCTCCTCCATGTCGATCCACCATGTCGCTCATCCTTGCTCATCCTTGCTCCTCCATGTCACTCCTCCATGCCACTCCTCCATGTCTTCCATGTCAATCCTCTATGTCTATCCTCAATGTCGTTCCTCTATGTCACTCCTCCATGTCACTCCTTCATATCACTGCTCTATGTCGATCCTCCATGTCACTCCTCCATGACAGTCCTCAATGTCGATCTTCCATGTCGCTCCGCCATGCTCCTCCATGGCACTCCTCCATGTTGCTCCTCCATGTCACTCCAGAGTGATGCTCCTCCATGTCAATCCAGTATGTCACCCAGGAATGGCACTCCTCCCTTTCACTCCGCCATGTCACTCCTCCATGTCACTCCATGTCACTCCTTCATGTCGCTCCTCCTTATCACTTCAAAATGTCCCTCCTCCATGTCACTCCTTCATGTCACTCCTCCATGTCGCTCCTCCATGTCAGTACTCTATGTCAATAATCCATGTCACTCCTCCATTTCACTCCTCCATGTTGCTCTTCCATGTAGAACCTACATGTTGCTCCTCCATGTCGCTCCTCCATGTCGCTCCTCCATGTCACTCCAGAATGTCACTCCAGAATGTACACCCAGAATGTTGCTCCTCCATGTCCCTCCTTCCTGTGACTCCTCAATGTAACTCCTCCATGTGACGACTCCATGTCTTCCATGACACTACTCCATGTCACTCCTGCATGTCACTCCTTAATGTCACTCCTCAATGTCACTCCTCCATGTCGATCCTCCATGTCACTCCTCCATATCACTCCTCCATGTTGCTCCTCCATGTAGATCCTAGATGTCGCTCCTCCATGTCGCTTCTCCATGTCGATCCTCCATGTCACTCCTCCAAGTTGCTACTCCATGTCACTCCTCCATGTCGACCCACCATGTCGCTCATCATTGCTCCTCCATGTCACTCCAGAATGTCACTCCAGAATGTCAACCCAGAATGTAGCTCCTCCATGTCCCTCCTTCATGTCACTCCTCCAAGTTGCTACTCCATGTCTCTCCTCCATGTCGATCCACCATGTCGCTCATCCTTGCTCATCCTTGCTCCTCCATGTCACTCCTCCATGCCACTCCTCCATGTCTTCCATGACAATCCTCCATGTCATTCATCCATTTCACTCCTGCATGTCGATCATACATGTCACTCCTCGATGTCTCTCCTCCATGTCAATCCTCCATGTCTATCCTCAATGTCGTTCCTCTATGTCACTCCTCCATGTCCCTCCTCCATTCTATTCCAGAATGTCACTCCAGAATTTAACTCCAGAATGTCAATCCTCCATGTTCTTTCTCCATGTCAATCCTCCATGTCAGTCCTCCATGTCGATCCTCCATGTCGATCTTACATGTCTACAATGTCACTCCTCCATGTCCGTCCTCCATGTCAATCTTCCATGTCGATACTCCATGTCACTCCTCCATGTCGATCCCCGATGTCAGTCCTCCATGTCACTCCTCCATGTTGCTCCTTCATGTCACTCCAGAATGTCACTCCAAAATTGAACTCCAGAATGTCACTCCTCTATGTCCTTTCTCCATGTTAGTCCTCCATGTCGATCCTCCATGTCGATCTTTCATGTCTACCATGTCACTGCTATATGTCAGTCCTCCATGTCACTCCTCCATGTCGATCCCCTATGTCAGTCCTCCATGTCGCTCCTCAATGTTGGTCCTCCATGTCGCTCCTCCATGTTGATCCTCCATGTCACTCCTCCATGTCGCTCATACTTGCTCCTCCATGTCACTCCTCAATGTCAATCCTGCATGTCACTGCTCCATGTCACTCCTCAATGTCGATCCTGCATGTCGCTCCTCCTATGTCACTCCCCCATGTCAATGCTTCATGCCGGTCCTCCATGTCTCTACTCCATGTCGATCCTCCATGTCGCTCATTCTTGCTCCTCCATGTCACTCCTCCATGTTGCTCCTCCTTCTCACTCCAAAATGTCCCTCCTCCATGTCCCTCCTCCAAGTCAATCCTCCATGTCGCTCCTCCTTGTCACTCTAAAATGTCCCTCCTCCATGTCAATCATCCATGTCACTCCTTAATGTCACTCCTCAATGTCACTCCTCCATGTCGATCCTCCATGTCACTCCTCCATGTCACTCCTCCATATCACTCCTCCATGTTGCTCCTCCATGTAGATCCTAGATGTCGCTCCTCCATGTCGCTTCTCCATGTCGATCCTCCATGTCACTCCTCCAAGTTGCTACTCCATGTCACTCCTCCATGTCGACCCACCATGTCGCTCATCATTGCTCCTCCATGTCACTCCAGAATGTCACTCCAGAATGTCAACCCAGAATGTAGCTCCTCCATGTCCCTCCTTCATGTCACTCCTCCAAGTTGCTACTCCATGTCTCTCCTCCATGTCGTTCCACCATGTCGCTCATCCTTGCTCATCCTTGCTCCTCCATGTCACTCCTCCATGCCACTCCTCCATGTCTTCCATGACAATCCTCCATGTCACTCATCCATTTCACTCCTGCATGTCGATCATACATGTCACTCCTCGATGTCTCTCCTCCATGTCAATCCTCCATGTCTATCCTCAATGTCGTTCCTCTATGTCACTCCTCCATGTCACTCCTTCATATCACTGCTCTATGTCGATCCTCCATGTCACTCCTCCATGACAGTCTTCAATGTCGATCTTCCATGTCGCTCCGCCATGCTCCTCCATGGCACTCCTCCATGTTGCTCCTCCATGTCACTCCAGAGTGACGCTCCTCCATGTCATTCCAGTATGTCACCCAGGAATGGCACTCCTCCCTCTCACTCCGCCATGTCGCTCCTCCATGTCACTCCATGTCACTCCTTCATGTCGCTCCTCCTTATCACTCCAAAATGTCCCTCCTCCATGTCACTCCTTCATGTCACTCCTCCATGTCGCTCCTCCATGTCAGTACTCTATGTCAATAATCCATGTCACTCCTCCATTTCACTCCTCCATGTTGCTCTTCCATGTAGAACCTACATGTCGCTCCTCCATGTCGATCCTCCATGTCGCTCCTCCATGTCACTCCAGAATGTCACTCCAGAATGTACACCCAGAATGTCGCTCCTCCATGTCCCTCCTTCCTGTGACTCCTCAATGTAACTCCTCCATGTGACGACTCCATGTCTTCCATGACACTACTCCATGTCACTCCTCCATGTCACTCCTGCATGTCGATCCTACATGTCAATCCTCCATGTCTATCCTCCATGTCGCTCCTCCATATCACTTCTCCATGTCACTCCTTCATATCACTGTTGTTCGATTTATTATGTACAAAAGTGCTTACAATAACCTGACTGTTGGATTTGTTATGAATGGAGTGATTGCGAGGAAAGGGAGGCAGGTGCTGTTCTTCTTTTGCAAGGTCAAAGAGAGGAAGGAGCCAGAAGGAGACAACAAAGAAGAAGACATGCAGCAGAAACATCACGTGCCATAAGCTCATGAATATTAATATTGTGTAAACCATGAATAGGCTGGATCAGGGATAGCTTGGGGTTCAGACTTCGCGAACTGACCCATGCACTGTATGTTGTCAGGGACACGTAGGTTGGATCCCGATATCTGTAAACTCTTTTATTTTACTTATGCAACATTGATTGTTCAGAATAAATTGTATTATTATGCTTTAACCCGTCTGTTTGGAAAATCTCTTTGTCACACAAGATTAACCAACACGTAACTGGGCCTTGACCTCTTGGAGGTAGAAGGCCAGTTCCTTCAATTGGTGACCCCGACGTGATCTTCGGCATTGAGAAGCGTGTCCAAAGGACGGACAGACCGGCGAGAGAGAGAAAGGGATCCCTGAAATCTTAAAGGTAAGCAGAACCTGTTGTATCGAACTCTGCTTACTCTAAATTATCTCTCTTGTTGTGCTGAATCTCCTTTGTAGTGATAAATGTTGCAAAAGTAAAGACTTTCTGTTAAAGCGTTTGGAATGCTGCGCTTGGAGCGCTAGAGTAGTGCGCTTGGAGCGCTAGTTTTTAGTAATGTCTGGGACGTTAGAGTTTAGTGTTGAAAACTAAAAGGAGGAAAGTTGCCCTTTTAGTAACGTCTGGGACGTTAGAAAAGCATTTGGAACGCTGCGCTTGGAGCGCTAGAGTAGTGCGCTTGGAGCGCTAGTTTAGTAACGTCTGGGACGTTAGAGTTTAGTAAAAATAGCGCTTGGAGCGCCTGTATGAGTGTACATTAATAACTAGTATTCAGAGGAAAATTAAAACTTACTGTTGATACTGGGCCAACATCGCTGGAACATCAAAGTGTCCAGTAGAAGCTTATGTTGGTAGGATCACAGCGAGGGGCATAGCGATCCATTTACTCTGAATCTAGTTACTGTCATAAACTGAATAAACCTGTGTGAAATAGTACTGGACAGAATGGACGGAGAATTTGACAAAGACTGTGAGGAACGGGGTGGCTGTGGGCCTCCCCGTTTATCATTTGGACAGCAATGGGCTAAAGTCAAAACCAATGTAATCTGTACATTTGATCCCAAGACTAGAAATAAAGAGACTCAAGACCTAGATGAGTGGTATAACATGACAGTGAAGGAAGGGCATTTTCCAGCCACGGGAAGTGAAGCCAAATTCATGCCAGTGATGAGAGCATTAATACAGGTGGTTCATAGAAAGCTGCTGCAAGCAAGACAAGACAAAGAAAAGGGACATATGTTTGTAAGGAGGAAATTGAGGAAGAAAGAAGACGAGTTGGCAAGTAAATTGGTAAAATATAATGTGATACAGATGGCTGCACTATCAGCCTTAGGCAACCAGACGAAAGCCACCCACGCAAAAACCGCTGAAGCACAACCACTAGTGAAACCCTCACCCAGTCCTAGCGCACCCCCACCACCAAACCCACATACTAGCCAGCCGCCGCATTACATGTCCCTCCATCAGCAGTACCCACCTGGCCCATATCCCAACCCCCCTCCGTATCCTCCTCCTACCCCTAGTCCGGTACCAACCCCACAGGACAGTGATCATACAAACGAAGTTATGGCACCATTGTTTCAAGTGTTAGGTGGTACTTTGGAACTAGAAGAGGAAATAGAAAAAGAACAAGGAGCAGGTTCAGCCTCAGAGGCGGGTAGTATGTCTGATGTAGCCAGAGAAATAGACAGGCTAAGGGAAGAACTGAGAGATCAGGCTGAACAGTACAGGTTAAGACAAGCCATGTTACCACCAGACTTGCGTAATGGAGGCGTAAGAGGGAGAGCTCAATCTACCCCTAAACCCCACACAGAGAGTCCGGACATAGGTGATTGGATGCAGAGAACTGAGAGAGACACAGAGAGATCCCGTGCAGAGTATCATGATGTCCACACTAGTGGAGAGGTAGATGAGGACACTGATGACGAGGCTAGTAGAGCAGTAGAGGAGGGTGATGATGATGAAGACGAAAACATTCCTATCACTATAGAGGGAACCATGAGAACGCACTCCAAAAGAGGGATACATAGGAGACGGGAGGGTGGGGACGAAGAGGCGAGACCATATACTCCCCCCAAAACTAGGTCACGTAAAGTGTATGGAAAGAAGACAAAGGTGACAAACAGAGGAGTCAGTGCGTTGGCATGTTTCCCATTGTGGCCAAAAGCAACGGTAGAGACAAGTACCAGCCGTTCACCTTAGGTGACATTCAAGCACTGAGTGAGCTCCTCCCAGGAATTCAAGAGGGAGGCGGAGTGTGGCTCACGAGCCTGTATAACAAGACCCGAGGGAAGACTTTAGCTATGGGTGATCTCAGGGCTATTTTGGGTTTCTCGGTTTTGGACTGGGCACTGAAAGAATTAGAAGCAGCGGCCGGAACAGCCCAGGTGTTAGATAGGAGCCCCCTTAACCCCTACGTTACCTCCTTCGGTAATGCTATTAGACAAAAGTATCCCATACCAGCGGGTAAGCTCCACAGCTTGGTGTTTAAGATTAAGAACGGGGAGAGTAGACGCACGTTCATAGAAAGAGCAAAGACAGAGTGGGTGGGGGCTACGGGGGTGAACCCAGATAAAGAATCACAGCAGTCTCTGTTCAGAATAGCTCTGTTAAAACATGCTCCGGAAGGAGTTAAGAGAAAGATGCAAGAGAATCCAGATATGGCAGGGGCAAAATCATCAAGATGGGAAACACATTTCTGCCATCATCAGGATGCAGAAACCAAGGAGGAGGAAGAGGAAAATGAGTCATTAAAAGAGATGGTAGCTCAGTTGACTAAATTACAGTTGGCAGATGCACGGACTCGTGCAACAGATAAGAAAAAGGGAGGGAAAGATGGCTCAAATTGTAACACCAGCTCCAGCACCGCCACAGAATCCTTATCCACTGCAGGGCCCGCCACAGGCTATATATCAACTCCAGTATCATGTTCCTTACCAAGCTGCCCCATATCAGCAGCCCCCTTATCATGAAGGCCGGAATAGAGGCAGAGGGAGAGGAGGAGGAGGCAGGGGGAGGGGGTATGCCCAACCAAGAGGAGGCAGTTGTTTCATCTGCGGAAGCCCGGATCACTGGGCACGTGACTGTCTTCAGAAACAACAACAGCAGATGAGAGGGCCTCCACAGCAGTCATATCAGCCAACAATACAGACTCCACCAAACCAACAGCTAGCTCCAATGCAGGCATACAGCGGGTACTCTGCGCAGGGACCTCCACCTGGTCCATATACACCAGGAATGTTCCCATAGGGGTGCCCGACGGAGATGGAGGGGCAGGGGCTGGCAGAGCCCTGTCTCCAGTTGACAGTGAACGGAAAACGAAGATGGTTCATGGTGGATACGGGAGCACGTTACTCCACCTCAGCTGAACCTATGTGTTCCCTTTCCTCTCACTATGTTTCCGTTTTGGGATTTTCCGGCACTGAACAAAGACTGCCTTTTACTGTTCCCCTTCCTGTCCGGCTTGGGAGACAGGTGATGGAGCACCCCTTTTTGTATGCACCTGATTGTCCACGTGATCTCCTGGGAAGAGATGTTTTGGCAGCACTGGGGGCTTCTGTACATTATTCACCAGAAGCTGTGATAGTGAGTTTCCCCGGAGGAGAAGAAATGGTGTGCTCCTCCCCCTCCAGTGCTGATCGCATGTGCATGTTGAGTCCTGATACCTCACCTGATGCCCCACCACCTTGTGCAGACATATATTGGGCCCTGCTAGCCGACAGAAACCCTCTGATTGACTTTTACAACATGTGGCAACCATAGATTAGGGCTCTACACCCTTACCTCCCTGTTCCCGATCCTCCCCACTGCACTCTGAATTATGACAGAAATAATGATCTTACGTATCAAGATGAGTTCCAACAAAATCTGTTAGATACAACCTGGGGGATAGGAGTAAGAGATGTTTATATAGCACCAGCAGGAGTAGCAGCCGCAGTAAAACTAACCCCAGCACAAGAACAATGGTATCGCATGTCAGAAGAAGCTGTTCCCCATGTGTCCCTAGCCATAGCTCCAAAACATCAGACGAAAGACTTAGGCCCCATGGTTAAAGCAGCAGTCGCTCTGACAGACTGGGTTCCCACTTCCCTTTTGGGGGTTTCAATCTCACCATCCTCTAACATATATAGACTCTCCTTTTACAATGCAGTGTCAGGTATTTGCAAACATGAGTTACTAACACGCCACCACGGTAGGGAGATGTTAGATGGTGAAGGAGCCACTTCCATGTTGGCAGCTCTCCCTTCCTCACTGTGGTCTACGGGCCCCTTTGATGTTGGCAGGTGCAGCATGGAACCGGTAACTTTCGAGATGAATACTTACTGCCCTATCTGGAGACCTCAGTATAAGCATAAAGTGGAAGCAGCCCAGAGATCCCCTACGATTGAAGGACTGATAAAGGCGGGAGTATTAAGAAAATCTTACTCTCAGTGGAACCACTCCCATTTTGCCAGTAATCAAACCCTCCGGCTCATACAGAATGGCTCATGATTTAAGAGCCATCAATGAGCTGGTTTTGACTCCTGTTACACCAGTACCGAACCCCCACTCTGCTCTCTCGATGCTCACCCCAGCCCATACATCTTTCACATGTATAGATTTGGCTAACGCCTTCTTTTGCCTGCCCTTAGCAGATCATTTACAGGACATTTTCTCATTTACATATGAAGGCCAAAGGCTGACACAGGGGTTTATACTCTCCCCCTCTATTTTTAACGAAACCTTGAGAACTCACTTAGCCGGCCTTGAACTCCCTGAGGGGTGTTGTATTGTACAATATGTAGATGACTTGTTAGTGGCCGCACCCTCGGCTGAGGTATGCCTGTCACTAACTCATGCATTGTTATTGAGGTTACATAACTACGGTTACAAAGTCTCAAAGGAAAAACTTCAGTGTTGGAACACAAGTTTCGTTCCTAGGTAGAATGGTGTCAGCAAAGGGCACCGCAATGTCTCCAGCTCATCGTGACTCAATACTCCACCATCCGAAACCACAGACAGTAAAAGAGACATGCCGCGTCATGACTTTTTATTTGTTTTTGACATTACTTTTTTTTCGATTTCGACATGCCACGGCATAACTTTTTATTTGTTTTTGACATGACTTTTTTTTATTTTCGACATGACTTTATTCAATTTTCGACATGCCGCGGCATGATTTTTTATTTGTTTTTGACATTACTTCTTTTTTTTATTTTCGACATGCGCGGCATGACTTTTTATTTGTTTTTGACATGACTTGTATTTAATGATTTAAGACCTGCCGTGGCATGACTTTTTATTTGTTTTTGACATGACTTGTATTTTATGAATGTCGACATGCATAACTTTTTATTTGTTTTGACATGACTATTTTGTTTTGATTTTCGACTTGCCGCGGCATGACTTTTTATTTCATTTTTGACATAACTTATTATTTGTTTTTGACTTGACTTGTATTTTATGATTTTCGACATGCCGCGTCATGACTTTTTGATTGTTTTTGACTTGACTTGTATTTTATGATTTTCGACATGCCGCGTCATGATTTTTTATTTGTTTTCGACATTACTTTTTTTTATTTTATTTTCGACATGCATGACTTTTTATTTGTTTTTGACATGACTATTTTTTATTTGATTTTTGACATGCCGCGGCATGACTTATTATTTGTTTTTGACTTGACTTGTATTTTATGATTTTCGACCTGCCGCGTCATGATTTTTTATTTGTTTTTGATATTACTTTTTTTTTATGATTTTCGACATGACTTGTATTTTTTTATTTTCGACATGCCGCGGCATGATTTTTTATTTGTTTTTGACATGTCTTGTGTTTTATGAATGTCGTCATGACCTTTTATTTTTTTTGACATGACTTGTATTTTATGATTTACGACATGCTGCGGCATGATTTTTTATTTGTTTTTGACGACTTTTTTTTATTCACGACATGCCTTTTTATTTGTTTTTGACATGACTTGTATTTTACGAATGTCGACATGCCGCAGCATGACTTTTTATTTGTTTTTGACAGGACTATTTTTTTTTATTTTCGACATGCATGACTTTTTATTTGTTTTTGACATTACTTGTATTTAATGATTTAAGACCTGCCGCGGCATGACTTTTTATTTGTTTTTGACATTACTTTTTTTTTATTTTCGAAATGCACGACATGACTTTTTATTTGTTTTTGACATGACTTGTATTTAATGATTTAAGACCTGCCGCGGCATGACTTTTTATTTGTTTTTGACATGACTTGTATTTTATGAATGTCGACATGCCGCGGTTATGACTTTTTATTTGTTTTTGACATGACTTTTTTTTATTCACGACATGCCTTTTTATTTGTTTTTGACATGACTTGTATTTTATGATTTACGACATGCCGCGGCATGACTTTTTATTTGTTTTTGACAGGACTATTTTTTTTTTATTTTCGACATGCATGACTTTTTATTTATTTTTGACATGACAATTATTTTTATTTTCGACATGTTCGCGGCATGACTTTTTATTTGTTTTTGACATTACTTGTATTTAATGATTTAAGACCTGCCGCGGCATGACTTTTTATTTGTTTTTGACATTACTTTTTTTTTATTTTCGAAATGCACGACATGACTTTTTATTTGTTTTTTTCCATGACTTGTATTTAATGATTTAAGACCTGCCGCGGCATGACTTTTTATTTGTTTTTGACATGACTTGTATTTAATGATTTAAGACCTGCCGCGGCATGACTTTTTATTTGTTTTTGACATGACTTGTATTTTATGAATGTCGACATGCCGCGTCATGACTTTTTATTTGTTTTTGACATGACTTTTTTTTATTCACGACATGCCTTTTTATTTGTTTTTGACATGACTTGTATTTTACGAATGTCGACATGCCGCAGCATGACTTTTTATTTGTTTTTGACAGGACTATTTTTTATTTGATTTTTGACATGCATGACTTTTTATTTATTTTTGACATGACAATTATTTTTATTTTCGACATGTTCGCGTCATGACCTTTTACTTTTTTTGACATGACTTGTATTTTATGATTTACGACATGCCTTTTTATTTGTTTTTGACATGACTTTTTTTTATTCACGACATGACTTTTTATTTGTTTTTGACAGGACTATTTTTTTTTTATTTTCGACATGCATGACTTTTTATTTATTTTTGACATGACAATTATTTTTATTTTCGACATGTTCGCGGCATGACTTTTTATTTGTTTTTGACATTACTTTTTTTTTATTTTCGAAATGCACGACATGACTTTTTATTTGTTTTTGACATGACTTGTATTTAATGATTTAAGACCTGCCGCGGCATGACTTTTTATTTGTTTTTGACATGACTTGTATTTTATGAATGTCGACATGCCGCGTCATGACTTTTTATTTGTTTTTGACATGACTTTTTTTTATTCACGACATGCCTTTTTATTTGTTTTTGACATGACTTGTATTTTACGAATGTCGACATGCCGCATTTTTATTTGTTTTTGACAGGACTATTTTTTTTTTATTTTCGACATGCATGACTTTTTATTTATTTTTGACATGACAATTATTTTTATTTTCGACATGTTCGCTTTTACTTTTTTTGACATGACTTGTATTTTATGATTTACGACATGCCACGGCATGACTTTTTATTTGTTTTTGACACGACTATTTTTTTTTTTATTTTTGACATGCATGATTTTTTATTTGTTTTTGACATGACTATTTTTTATTTTATTTTCGACATGCCGCGGCATGACTTTTTATTTGTTTTTGACATGACTATTTTCTTTTGATTTTCGACATGCCGCGGCATGACTTTTTATTTGTTTTTGACATTACTTGTATTTAATGATTTAAGACCTGCCGCGGCATGACTTTTTATTTGTTTTTGACATTACTTTTTTTTTATTTTCGAAATGCACGACATGACTTTTTATTTGTTTTTGACATGACTTGTATTTAATGATTTAAGACCTGCCGCGGCATGACTTTTTATTTGTTTTTGACATGACTTGTATTTTATGAATGTCGACATGCCGCGGTTATGACTTTTTATTTGTTTTTGACATTACTTTTTTTTTTATTTTCGAAATGCACGACATGACTTTTTATTTGTTTTTGACATGACTTGTATTTAATGATTTAAGACCTGCCGCGTCATGACTTTTTATTTGTTTTTGACATGACTATTTTTTATTTTATTGTCGACATGCCGCGTCATGACTTTTTATTTGTTTTTGACATTACTTTTTTTTCGATTTCGACATGCCACGGCATGACTTTTTATTTGTTTTTGACATGACTTTTTATTTATTTTTCACATGACTTGTATTTTATGATTTTCGACATGACTTTCTTTTGATTTTCGACATGCCGCGGCATAACTTTTTATTTGTTTTTGACATTACTTTTTTTTCGATTTCGACATGTTTTTGACATGACTTTTTTTATTTTCGACATGACTTGTATTTAATGATTTAAGACCTGCCGCGGCATGACTTTTTATTTGTTTTTGACATGACTTGTATTTTATGAATGTCGACATGCTGCAGCATGACTTTTTCTTAGTTTTTGACAGGACTATTTTTTTTTTAATTTCCACATGGATGACTTTTTATTTGTTTTTGACATGACTATTTTTTATTTTATTTTCGACTTGCCGCATCATGACCTTTTACTTTTTTTGACATGACTTGTATTTTATGATTTACGACACGGCATGATTTTTTATTTGTTTTTGATATTACTTTTTTTTTATGATTTTCGACATGACTGGTATTTTTTTATTTTCGGCATGCCGCGGCATGATTTTTTATTTGTTTTTGACATGTCTTGTGTTTTATGAATGTCGACATGCCGTGTCATGACCTTTTATTTTTTTTGACATGACTTGTATTTTATGATTTACGACATGCTGCGGCATGATTTTTTATTTGTTTTTGACATTACTTTTTTTTTATTTTCGACATGCGCGGCATGACTTTTTATTTGTTTTTGACAGGACTATTTTTTATTTTATTTTCGACATGGATGACTTTTTATTTGTTTTTGACATGACTATTTTTTATTTTATTTTCGACATACCGCATCATGACCTTTTACTTTTTTTGACATGACTTGTATTTTATGATTTACGACACGGCATGATTTTTTATTTGTTTTTGACATGACTTGTATTTTATAATTTTCGACATGCTGCTACATGACTTTGTATTTGTTTTTGACATGACTTTTTTTTATGATTTTCGACATGACATGTATTTTTTTATTTTCGACATGCCGCGGCATGATTTTTTTTTTTTTTTTTGACGTTTTGTGTTTTATGAATGTTGACATTTTTATTTTCGACATGTGCGGCATGACTTTTTATTTGTTTTAGACATTACTTTTTTTTATTTTCGACATACATGACTTTTTATTTGATTTTGACATGACTTTTTTTTCATTTTCGACATGCCGTGGTATGACTTTTTATTTGTTTTTGACATGACTTTTTTTTATTTTCGACATGACTTTTTTCAATTTTCGACATGCCACGTCATGACTTTTTATTTGTTTTTTTACACATGACTATTTTTTTATTTTCGACATGACTTGTATTTTATGTTTTTCGACATGCCGCGGCATGACTTTTTATTTGTTTTTGACATGACTATTTTTTATTTTATTTTCGACATGCCGCGTCCATTACTTTTTATCTGTTTTTGACATGACTATTTTGTTTTGATTTTCGACATGCTGCAGCATGACTTTTTATTTGTTTTTGACATGACTTGTGTTTTATGAATGTCGACAAACCACGTCATGACCTTTTAATGTTTTTGACATGGCTTGTATTTTATGATTTTCGACGACTTTTTTTTCAATTTTCGACATGCCGCGGCATGATTTAATATTTGTTTTTGACATGACTTTTTTTTCATTTTCGACATGATTGCGTCATGACCTTTTATTTTTTTTGACATGACTGGTATTTTATGATTTTCGACATGCCGCGGCATGACTTTTTATTGGTTTTTGACATGACTTGTGTTTTATGAATGTCGACATGCCGCGGCATGACTTTTTATTTGTTTTTGACATGACTTTTTTTTCGATTTTCGACATGCTTGCGTCATGACTTTTTATTTGTTTTTTACATGACTTTTTTTTTTATTTTCGACATGCATGACTTTTTATTTCTTTTTGACATGACTTGTATTTTATGATTTTTGACATTTCGACGTCATGACTTTATTTGTTTATTATTTGACTTGTATTTTATTATTTTCGACATGCCGCGGCATGACTTTTTATTTGTTTCTTACATGATTTTTTTTTAGGATTTTCGATATGACTTTAATTTTATTATTTTCGACATGACTTTTTTTTATCATTTTTGACATGACTTTTTTTTAATGATTTTCGACATGCTTCAGCATGACTTTTTTTTTCTTTTTTAAATGACTTTTTTTAATGATTTTCGACATGCCGTGGCATTTTTGCCGACTTTTTTTTAATGATTTTCGGCATGACTTTTTAGATGGTTTTTGACATGACTATTTTCTTTTGATTTTCGACATGCGCGGCATGACTTTTTATTTGTTTTTGACATGACTTGTATTTTATGAATGTCGACATGCCGCGGCATGACTTTTTATTTGTTTTTGACATGACTTTCTTTTAATGATTTTTGACATGAATTTCTTTTAATGATTTTCGACATGCCGCTGCATGACTTTTTATTTCTTTTTGACATGACTTCTTTTTAATGATTTTCGACATGACTTTCTTTTAATGATTTTCGACATGCTGCAGCATGACTTTTTATTTGTTTTTGACATGACTTTTTTTTATGATTCTCATGCGGGTAGTGTGGCCACTCTACCCTGTTAACATGGACGCCGAAATAAAAAACAATACGCCACGCAGCCGTCACACGCTGCTGACGTTGGTAGTTTGTCCATCACTTTAAAGTTACCTGCATTAGAAGGAGGAGGACAGAGGACAGAGGACAGGAGGATGGACTGATACTGACTGATGTCTGTGTTCTTCAGTCTTTATAAAATTCATTTGGTATTTTCATGTCAGGAATATGATTTATTTTATTAACATGTTAGATGTTTCCAGTGAGATATTAAGGATTTTATATGGTGACTTTAGTGTTGTAAACATTACTGTTGCTGCTCTAGAAACAACATTTAGCCTAGTTATATGCAGTATGATGCAGTTTATATATATGTATAGCTACTATGCACACTTCAATATTTGTTTATTTATCACAAGTCATATGTCATCGCAATATTGAACACTGTTATCGCATATGGCAAATGTTCCTCATATGGTGCAGTCCTAGTGTGAGAGGCTGCCCCTTGCGTAGTGTAGTGTGAGAGTTGTGTGGAAGAGTTTAAGTGCCAGTAACAGTACAATAAGTAATATTCTTATTTGGAATAAATTTGGCTCCTGCATGAACTGTGCATTGCTGAATAGGGTAGGCCTACGCTACTGTATTTTAACATCGGTCATAATGGTGGTACTTGGAGAGCCAAATATTTTCTGAGGTGGTACTTGGTGAAAAAAGTTTGAGAACCACTGGTATAATATGTTGAAAAAAACTCAAAGTATGTTGAAAAAAGTCACAGTATAATACAGTATTTCCAAAAATGGCAGTATAGTACAGCAAAAAAGTCAGTATTGGCAAAAAAAGTCAGTATAGTATGTTGAAAAAAGTCATTAAAAAAGTCATGCGTCGAAAAAAGTCATAGTATAGTATGTGGAAAAAATTAAAAATAAAATTCATAGTATGGTATGTCGAAAACAATTTAAAAAGTCATAGCATAGTATGTGGAAAAAAGTTTTAAAAAGTCATAGTATAGTATTTGGAAAAAAATGTCATAGGAAGTGACAGTATGGTATGTTATAAAAAAGTCAGCACAGTATATCTTAAAAATGCCAATCTTTGGAGGGGGAAATTTAAGGGTTTTATTCTGTTCTAGTTACAAGTTACTGCCATCTTTACTTGAACCTCTTTATTTGATTTGATTATGAAATAATGACTTTTTTCCCTCTTAAAATGTGAAAATATTGAACTGGATACAATTTTAATACAACAAATAAATACTTGTCTAAATGCTGAAATTGTATTTCCACGCATGGTTTTCATTAATACTGTATAAGCCTATTGTTTATCTGCAAACAACCTACACTGTATCACTCAGCTTTACTACAGGCAAGGAAGATTGATACAGTATGTGATGTAACAAGCATTGTTAGTTCTACCAGAAAACTAAGTATTGGGATTGTAATCTTTAACACCTCAGAATGCTTCAAATGAAGTGCTTATAGCATAATTTAAAGGCTGATACTTGATGGGTTAACAGGAGTCTTGCGGTGTTTTGATTTATAGTTATTAAACGTGTTGAGAGCAAAGATGCATTGTATGTACACAACTTCGTCATTTTTTGTGTGTACAACTGACAAACAGTGGTGGAATGTAACTACAGTACTAGAGTATTTCCATTTTCTGCTACTTTATTTATACTTCTACTGCACTACACCTTAGAGGCAAATATTGTACATTTTACTCATTACAAATTTTGATACCCTTCCTGTCCAGTGATAACCACGTTTCTCCAAATTTGGTGATTTTGAATGTGAATGTTTATGATAAACTGAAGGATGAGGTTTGTGGATTGAGAAAATTCTCCTACTTATTAAACTAAATAAACTATTTAAAAACCCATTTGATTTGCTAAAAAATGCAAAACATCCCTGTTTTCATCACAAAGATGTCAGTAACGCTACAAACATATGATGACTTTATAGAATATGCTGCAATATGATGCTTGCTGTAGATTAAACTACCCAACAGGATATAAAGAAGTTAAAATTGGCAAACATTTACAAAAGCATTATGCTTCTGCCTATGCCTTTTCGGTCATTAATTAACTCTCTTAATTAGTTTGCTTATACTGTCTAGACCGTTTAAACTTATTCTATACTACATTGTATATTGAATGTATGTTCTATTTATACTTAATGTTTTGTGTGCGATGACTGACTAAAAATAGTACTAAAAGTTAGAGTTGTTCAGATACCGATACCAGTATTGGAAATGCGTCCAATACTGCCCAAAATTCGGCTAAAATTAAGTGTCTTGCTCAAGGACACATCGACATGTGCAGCCGGGGATCGAACAACCACTTCCGAGTGGTGAACAACCTGCTCTACCCTCTGAGCCATAGCCGCCAATCACTTCTTCTCGGCTGCTCCAAAACCACTGTGCTGTCGTCCTGGCATGGCTGCCACTGGCCACTACTGTTTTAGAGCAGCGAATAGTTCTCACGTGACGACAGCAAACAACAACATTGCGGTGCAATGTTAGATCATTACATTACATTACATTAGATCCTTAATGTACTTAAGGATCTAAATATTACTTCCACCACTGCTGACGTGTGGAAAATATCTGAAAGAACAATTGTGCAGTTCATCACGTTGAGACTACAAAATATAACCTCCTTGAGAGAGATTGGAGAGGCAGTAGGAAGCCTTTGAGAAAACAGCTCTAAACATGTGCGACCTTTAGTTGTGGACATTGTGTTGTGTGTGTTGTGCGACCTAGTTGGTTTGAAGCATACTGAGGCCTTTACTTTTCTCTCCACCTGCAAGACAAACAAAAACTGAAGTGCAGCAGGTTAATGGGACGGAGTGAACAAAAACAGTTACATTTCAGCACTCAACACCTGAGATGTCTTGCAGTTCATAAAAAGTTCATCGAATTTTACATTTCGATCCTACAAATATTTGCTCCATCTCCCGTTCACTTTCTCTCATGGGAATTTTGTGTATTTTGACTGTACCTTTAAAAGTTAAATGTACACTGAAACTGGACAAACAAAATCATCATCAACACATTAACACCAAAGGACACCAGCTTCACACTTCCAATAGTTCATTTAATCTCCAAAGGGTTGCGCTGACTTTGTCTTTGTTACACACTGCACACGATAACACAATAAAACACCTCGCAACGTACAAGGTCGTGCAACATCTAGTCTGGCTTCCAGCATTGCGCACACAGTCTCAATATATCAGTACATATATAGGTTGTTCAGGTCGGGGGGTGTGTTCACAATGTTGTCTATGGAATACTGTTGTGTTTGTAATCTGTGGGTTCATTTCACATTCTCAGCTCCATGTAACTCCTTGGACGAGTTTCAGTCAAAAATGTCATTTTTACTGTATGAAAAAAATGACACAAAAAATGATAACCAAATAATATGCTTTTAAAAGAAAAACTATGAAATCCTTGGTAAAAGACTATGAAACATAGGCAACTTGTTGTTTTTTTTATCCCAAAAATGGCTTCCACAAATATGTGTTCCCCAAACTGGACACATCTTCTTGTCTGCGTTTGTTTGTATCACAACAAATGCAAATTAAAGCATTAAATAGACTCTTAAGAGATGTTACAATTTCAAAATTATACACAAAAAGTTCACCCAAATATTGGCTAAACATATGACATCTTTTTTGTGTAAACGATTCATTAGTAGTCGGTAACAACAGTGGAGATTTCAAATAACTTTGGCTTTAAGTTAGAATAACCTTAATGTCAGTTAAATACTATTTCAATACCAATTGGTGTAATATTGGAAAGACAGTTAAATGACATTGCTGTGGCAGTGGAATGACATAATCACATTGGCGTTAAATGGGAGATCTCAAGCTGCTGTGGGAGTATTGTTCAACCACTGATGTAATGAACATTTGTGTATACATCTCTACATATTTATCATTCTTTTACGTTTGGTTAGATTTATTACATTTTATCAACACACTTTTGTCCGTATACATTTATCATAAATAAAAGATTTTTGTCATCAAATCAATAAAAAAAAAACAACACTTGTAAACACTCAAAATTTTAAACACACACACGCACACATGCACACAAATGTCTTTTTTCCCCATTAAGTTTGCTTCTTCGTAAAGTGCAAGGCAAAATACAGTAAACTTGAAATGTACGACATACAACAACTTTCACATCTGAAGCTCACACACTCGCACTCACCTTGTATGTCTCATAACCCACTGAACTCAGTACAAACTTGGCACAACACCACTAAAGCCTCTAAGGTGTATAGCTGGCACACTATGGATACAGTAGCAAAATCCTACCAGAGCTGTACATCTAAAACGCCTCACAGTAACTCTGCCCTATCGACAGTTAGTTTGGGTTAGTTTAATAAACATACAACTGAGAAAATCAAGAACTAACCCTTTATGTGAATGGGAAAAAGCTGTAAATATGTATTGTCCAATATGTAATATCCAAGTTAAAGCATGAAAAACTTAACGATCTCACGTGAGTCAAAGCGTCTTGACCTTAATGTTTTTTGAGTTGCATCAGGACAAATCAACTTTTCTTAAGTGTGAAACTTACTTTTCTGTTGTTCTTTGTAGTACCTTTACATGATACAGTTAATTCCGCATATGGGACATCTGTAGTTGGTATTTTACTAACGTTTAATCTTGACTAGTGAACAGTATTTCTTTATTGCATCCAGGCAGTTAAAACTTACTAGTAATACACTAACATTTAAGATTTTTTTCTTGTCTGAGTATAATTCCTCTCTGCTTATCACATAGCTTTGGAAGCAGGAGAAACTGATAAGCTATCAGAAGTTAAAAACAATTACGAATGTGTTTTATCTACTGTATATTTAACACCTTTAGTGAAAGAAAATTTGTATTTAAATTTAAGCAATTGGCTTACACATTGGAACTTTCTTATATTATAGCCTAGCAGTTGCTAGGACAGGATTTGCTAGCTTCAAACACTTTTGTAACGCAAACAAAGGGCTGTCAGAGTTAAAGCGATAATAATGCAAATTCGTTGTAACACCACTAGTTTCTTTGACACATTAACGCAACTAGTGATTTTTTGGTTGTAGCGTCTCAGTTTTAAAGCTAAAGGGAAGACACTCGTATCATATGTAACTAAAAAACCTAAGGAATCCATTGGTAACAATAATAAATATATACCTATATTTTAGGGCTGTCAATCCTAAATTAATCGCAACATTTTTATATCTGTTCAAAATGTACCTTAAAGGGAAATTATATCTATATTTTATTAGTATTTAATACTTTATCAACATGGACGTAGGCAACTATGCTTGTTTTATGCAAATGTATGTATATATTTATTACTAATCAACTAACAACACAAAACAATGACAAATATTGTTCAGGAACCCTCACAGGTACTGCATGTGATTATCATAAAGTGAGCATGTCTGTAAAGGGGAGATTCCTGGGTATAGAACTCATTTACATTCACATATCTGGAGGTGACCCCTTTGAAAATGGTCACATTTTTTCCTCGCCAAAATTAAGCATAAATTTGGAGCGTTATTTTGTAGCAGTTTGATCAAGTTTAAACCAAAAAGATAAAAGTTAAGTCAGTAACAAACCCCACAAAGGATATATGTATTTATAATGAACATTACCTCCAGTTTAATATGACACGGTTGGTCCCAGTTGATTCTCTAGTTTCATATGATACCAGTATCTTCACTCTAGCTTTAAAACTGAGCCGCTACAACAAAAACTGTTGACTCTAAGATATCTTGGTAACTAATTTGCTAGCTAATTAGATGCATGTGTTACATGCAGTATGGCGTACTTTACTTTTATGGAGAATGTCCACTTCTTGCAGGTTTTTTTAAGCTAAGCACATCTGGGAGCTTTCTCCCTTTCTTTTTACTGATTGCACAGAGATGAAAAATATATCAATCTTCTTGTAACACAGTAAATAAGCTAATTTTGCAAGATATCAGACTATCCTTTCAAGAACATTACTGTTAAAACCTTGAGATATATGAAATCTTAGCTTTTGTTAGAGCCTGCTTGGAGAACCCTGTGGGTGTAAATCAATACACTCTCCTGAAGTCTGGACAACACAGTAAAGTATTGGCAGACATTTCTGTGTTTTTTTTTGGGCTAAATCATTTTTGCAGTAAAACCCAGACCATCTGGTGCGTCAAGCAGGTTAAAACAAAATATTCACGTTGCTGGTCGGACAAACAAGCTAAAATTCACTATTCTGAGGCTACTTAAAACCAACACTGTGAGGCGAAGGAAGGCTAAGTATGCATGCAGGGACACAGAACATCATTAATTGGCTTCGATTATATGCACTGGCCAAGGAGTTTGTCAATGTGAGAAGCAACAAAGCCAGGACAGCTTCACATATTACCATTGGGAAAATAAGATATACAAAAAAAAATAGATAATATATTTGTAATAATAATAATAGCTTTTAACCACAGACAAGGCAAAATCAAATATCCACTGACTCTTATATTACATATACAATCAGAAGTATGGCAAAGTGGGAGTAATATACTGAGTAGCTGTAATGTTTTGTCAATGTGTCCTTGATGCTTCCTCCTTCTGTAAACACCTTCACCATACACTGCCAAAAACAAATCACACTTGTTGAGTCATTTCATCTGGTACTGTACCTCAAAATGGTTCTTAGTGGGATGTTTTTTTTTACTCCCACGAGTCATATTTTAGACCTTGATCATAACGGAGTGATGTGCCGTACTTTAAATCGTTTCATAAGAATGAATTCCAGATAAAATGACTCATCATAAAGCATAGCCTCGGATCACACAAGTCAGACAACAGAACCACTTTAGAACCACAACAGTAGAACCTTTGTGAAACCGTATATAATTTATCATTTAACATTATTCACAGGTTAATACAAAGTCCACACAAGTACATTCCTCAGTACATTTTTTGCAACATTTAAGATGTTCCCAGTTCAGCAGACGATAAGGTTGAGATGTTTCAGTTTGTTCATTGTGTTGCCATTTGAGTTCTCATGGCAGTAGCAACAAGAAATAAATACTCTTCGAAAGTTGCGAGAAAAATCCAAGTCTAAAGGCTGTTCATAAGTTCAGAAATAAAACGATTAGTTAGAGAGAAAATAATTAAAAGATTGTAACAACTTAAAGATATAAAATAAGATGGCTGCACTCGACATGCAAGGAGAGCACCACGTAAACACATTTCTTCGTCAAAAAACAAACAAACAGTGAGGGTGCTTTCGTTCTACGCCTGCCTCTTCCTTTGTTTGATTCGCTGCTGGCCACGGCGACTTTCAAACTCAAGCAGATAACCAGAACCAAAAGCAGAACGCCAATGGTGAAGTAATGCGGTGCAAAGCCAGGCCCCTTCAAAAACGTAAAATAGAAACAAAAGTCCTCCCTGCAAAATGGTGTTTAAAGAAGCAGGGAGGAAATAGCATTAAAGTCGGGAGGTGGTTTTCCTTTTCTTCCTCACACCTCGTCAGGTCTCTGGGTATCGCGGTTAGAGGGGAGGAGAACGAGTGCTTCTCACCCCTGGTTGTCAGCGTAACGGGGGGGAAGAGGGGGCAGTATTAAACACCTCATGCTTCAATTGCCTGAGGAATCTGCCTCACCAGCCCCACCTTTAATATCCCAATTTCCTGTGGTAGAGAGAGAGAGCAACTAAATGAAAATGTCAAATTGTTTACCTCTTTGACAATAAATAAGTAAATATAACCAATATGCCAAAAATAGACATGCTTCAGTATAGAATTTAATATTTAAGCTCTTTAGTTTTACATGATTTTGTCAAACACAGTGACACGGTTTGGCAGCTGGTGTAACTCAAGCAAAATTTCTGATAATTTTCAATGTACTGCTGCAGTCAATCCATCAATGGTTTTGCCTATCAGCTCCCTCCCCAATCAACAGAGTGGGCAGGGCTTGAGAGGAGGGAGGTGTAAGGAGGGAGTTGAAGGGGTGAAAGGGAAAAGGAAGGAGCTGTGGGGAGAGAGCTGTGAGGAGAGAGATGGGAGCTGAGAGGAGGGAGGTGTAAGGAGGGAGCTGAGGGGAGAGAGATGGGAGCTGAGAGGAGGGAGGTGTAAGGAGGGAGCTGAGGGGGTGAAAGGGGAGAGGAAGGAGCTGTAGGGAGAGAGCTGTGAGGAGAGAGATGGGAGCTGAGAGGAGGGAGGTGTAAGGAGGGAGCTGAGGGGGTGAAAGGGAAGAGGAAGGAGCTGTAAGGAGAGAGCTGTGAGGAGAGAGATGGGAGCTGAGAGGAGGGAGGTGTAAGGAGGGAGCTGAGATTGTGGAGGAAGGACCTGTGAGGAGAGATTGAGCTGAGAGGGGGGAAAGAGGGAGGAGAGCGATGGGAGCTGAAAGGACGGAGGGGGGAGGTGAGATGAGCTGAGGGTGGGTTAGAGGGTAACGGTTAGGGTTAACCCTAACCCTAACCCTAGACGAGGGAGGGGGCTGAGAGGGGAGAAGAGGGAGCTGTAAGAAGAGAGCTGTGAGGAGAGAGATGGGAGCTATAAGGAGAGAGGTCCCTCCTTATAGCTCCCATCCCCTCCTGTAAGGAGGGGGTGTAAGGTGAGAGGAGGAGGTGGGAGCTATAAGGACAGAGGAGGGAGCTGTAAGGAGGTGGATGGGAGTTATAAGGAGAGAGGAGGGAGTTGTAAGGAGTTGGGTTATAGGGTGGGGGTGGGAGCTATAAGGAGAAAGGAGGGAGCTGTGAGGAGGTGGGTGAGAGGAGGGGGTGGGAGCTATACAGAGAGAGGAGGGAGCTGTAAGGAGGTGGATGGGAGCTATAAGGAGAGAGGAGGGAGTTGTGAGGAGGTGGGTGAGAGAAGTGGGTGGGAGCTATAAGGAGAGAGGAGGGAGCTGTAAGGAGAGGGGAGGGAGCTGAGAGGGAGCTGTAAGGACTCTATAGCTGTTATCAATGGATCAACAGATGTGTGGATCGGGGCCAATTCAGTCAGAGACATCAGAACTCAGATGAACTGTAGTTTGTTCTTCCAGACATAGGGAACTGATCTGGTTTGGTATGGCATGAAACTGATTTGGTTTGGTATGGAACTGATCTGGTTTGGTATGGTATGGAACTGATTTGGTTTGGTATGGCATGGAACTGATTTGTTTTGGTATGGTATGGAACTGATTTGGTTTGGTATGGAACTGATCTGGTTTGGTGTGGCATGGAACTGATTTGGTACGGTATGGAACTGATTTGGTTTGGTATGGTATGGAACTGATCTGGTTTGGTATGGTATGGAACTGATCTGGTTTGGTATGGTATGGAACTGATCTGGTTTGGTATGGAACTGATCTGGTATGGCATGGAACTGATTTGTTTTGGTATGGTATGGAACTGATTTGGTTTGATATGGTATGGAACTGATTTGGTATGGTATGGAACTGATTTGGTATGGTATGGAACTGATTTGGTATGGTATGGAACTGATTTGGTTTGGTATGGTATGGAACTGAGCTGGTTTGGTATGGTATGGAACTGATTTGGTTTGGTATGGTATGGAACTGATTTGGTTTGGTATGGTATGGAACTGAAGCTTTGAATCAGGGTTCTGTCCTGATCTCTTACCTGAGAGAGAGCTGTTGGACTTCTGCTTGTGGAGCTTCTCCCTCTCCTTCTTCACCTTGGGTATGATCTTCAGCTTCATACTGCTGGTGCTCTTACTGCTGCCCCGCACTGAGTCCTAAAAAGCAAACGTCATTGGGGACATGGACACGCAACAAGAGTAGGGGTGGCACCACTTCAATTGTAAATCGGAGATCTATAGAAATAAGCTTCCGATTTCAACCATCAAAATCAAAAGCAGGATTGGCGAATCTTCCGGTATCTTTTCTCTCCCCCCCGCCTACCAGTAGTTTACACCTGCACATTGGCACCATGTTTGTCGATTTCAGTCGCTGTCATGCTATCTCTATTTAAAATCCATTGAGTGTCTACATTGTTTAATACAGTAAAGCGGGGTTTATTCTCGTCGTGATGTAAAGCATGTAGGCGCTAGGAGTGGGGAAAACATTTATTCACCTATGTATCGTAATCTATTTTTTTTATGATTTTGAAATATATTTTTTAATGCCAGAATAGATATATTTGCTTCTTTTGAGTCTATGTGGAGGTAGAAGGAAGGTCCATATATGTACAGAACCCTTTATTAACACGGACATAGTCCCATGTGTCTACTTCCTCTAACTTCTCCAAGGTGGTCTCTAGCTCTCCCGTCAGCTCCGTTCTCTTTATCCATCCATGGTCAGCTCCATCGGGGCCGCTTCAATGCAGAGAACAGAAATGTCAGTATATGGGTGCTCAACAGTTGTAGCGTCGGCCCATTTGACCACAGAGACGAGAGCGACGGCCGGCTCGACCGCACGTTACCGCCATACCATAACGTTTCCTGTCCGTGACAGAGTTAGCATGCAGCTTTAGCTCTGCTCTGTTAAGCTCTGCTTTTCCTGTCAATGTGTGAAAGCCAAAATGTTTCCATCCTTTACTGGATGTGTAGTGTTTACCACGCTGGATTTTACATGGGAGGGTGGAGGTCGTATCCATGCTGACCCTCCGACATTTTCTGCTTTCTCGTTTCAGCTCGCTGCGTTTTGCTTTGGTTAACGGATACGGAACAGATATGATGTCACGCTACTCAGACTACAACAATAAAAGCAGTAACTTCCTTCTACCTCCACATAGACTCAGATGAAGCAAATTTATCGATTTTGGCATTAAAACATCTATTTCAAAATTGTAAAAAAAGAAAGAAATTGTGATACATAGGTGAATCGATTTTTTTCCCACCCCTTGACTGCACCCTCCCTCACCTCCTCGGAGCACTGCATGAGTGGACAGATCCAGTGGATGTCGTCCAGCTTGTGGAGCTCAGCGCTGAGGCTGTTCAGGGTCGACCGAAGCTCCTCTTCCTCTGGAGACTCTGACTGTGGAGGATGAGGGGATAATAAAATGCATGAAGAGTTTATTTTTAAACTGCAACTTCTAGAAAACCCCCCCACCATCTGTAAACATCTGCTCTATTCTTCTACCATCTGAAGATGATGTACATTTTGACACCCTGTGTATTTTATGCAAATGCACAGATTTGTAAACATCTGTTAACCTATAATTCTGTCAACAATTGAGGCGTATCACAAATTCTTTCAAACTAAAAGTAATTTGCATATTATGCAAATTTTTTGTTTGTTGCTGTTTTACTTATCTGTGTCTAATCATGACAGCTTAATTTAATCGTATCTCTCTCATCGCAGGTAAGGTTAGGGAAGCAAACAACTACCTGAAGTTAATCAGAAAGATAAAGTCAGAAAGTTTGAAAAGGGTTATAATCATTACAAAACTGAGGTAGATAAAAAGAGCAGCGAGGGAAATGTGTTCCCAGTATTGTAGCATGCATCGTTGTCATGTCACGCTTTGTGTTGTCATTATATTTGCTCTTCAAGCACAAAGGGCTATAGTGAGTAAAAGTGCATTTCCTTACATGGTAAATAAAGCTTGATAAAGCAAAACCAAAAGTGACAATAGATAGACAGCAGAAAGTGAAATGTGAGACGTTGTGAATTGAATGGCTTTAGCAGAGACAGAGAGGAAGAGAATAGGAGAGGGAAACAAAGACAACAGAGAGAAAATATGGATGAAATTGAAGATTTGTACCAGTAGTTTTCCATCGAGCAGCATCCTGGTCTCAGCCTGGAGAACTTTACTGCTGTTGACGATTTCCACCGCCGTGCTGCGACTTAGACACTGAAATACAAATTAATTTACAAATTCAGTTTTCATCATTCAAGCCAAAGATGTGCAATATATGGCCTAAAGCCGAGAAACACATACGTGTGGGATGTAAAGAATCCCTTTCAGGGCGATGAGAGAGTGCAGCATCGCCCTGTGTATATATAAACCGTGAAAACAAAGTTCGGAAACTTGTGTTTGGTGGATTATTTCTCTGTTGTATCATTGCTAATTGGCATTGTAAAGCCTGTTTATTTACCTTCACGATGATGTCCAACTTGTAAGGATCATGCATTTGTGGAATGAACAGCACAGCTGATTATGTGAAAAATGTTCCAAAATGCTCTGCCAATGGTAAACAGTGTATTCTCATAAGGCTACCAGGAAGCCTGCAATGACTGCCCTTCACCGTCAGGCCCATTTGCGCTGGTGTCGACAACACAGACAATGGAACCTGAACATGTGGGGGAATGTCATGTTCAGTGATGAGTCCAGGTTCTGTCTGCCAAAGTTGGATGGCAGGGTCACAGTATGGAGACGACGCGGAGAACGCTATGCTGATTGTTGCACTGATGGAGTAACAGCTTTTGGTGGGGGCAGTGTCATGGTGTGGGTGAGGGGGGCATCTCCCTCACTGGCAAAACAAGGCTTGTCATCATTGAAGGCCATCTCAATGCAGTGAGATATCGGGATGAGATTCTGCAGCCAGTGGCGATCTCATATCTCCACAATCTGGGACCTAACTTCATCCTCCAAGATGACAACGCTCACCCCCACAGAGCTCACAGACTACCTCCACAATGTGGGAGTAGAGAGAATGGAACGACCTGCCAAGAGTCCAGACCTCAACCCAATTCAACACTTGTGGGATCAGCTTGGGCGTGTTGTACGTGTTAGAGTGACCAACACAACCACGCTGGCTGACCTGCAACCAATCCTGGTTGAGGAATGGAACGCCATCCCACAGCAACGTGTGACCAGGTTGGTGACCAGCATGAGGAGGAGGTGCCAGGCTGTTGTGGCTGCGTATGGATCTTCCACCCGCTACGGTGTATTAAATGAATAAAGTGTAAAATAGCCAATATGTCTTGTTTGTTCCTTGTTACTGATAGAGAGTTCAATCATCCAATCCACCAAACAACTCAAAACAAGCATCAATACCAACAGGAGAATACACTGTTTACCATTGGCAGAGCATTTTGGAACATTTTTCTTGGGCGCTCCCCACATAATCAGCTGTGCTGCTCATCCCACTATTGCATGATCCTTACAAGTTGGACATCATTGCGAAGGTAAATAAACAGGCTTTCCAACAATGTAAAATACAATGCCCATTAGCATTGGAACAACAGAGAAATAATCCACCAAACACAAGTTTCCGAACTTTTTTTCCAGTTTCTATACAGGTCGATGAGAGAGTGCAGCATCGCCCTGAAGGGGATTCTTTCACAACAGTGACCAGCTCGCTGTACATTATCCCTTACTGTACATATCAAAATGGCTAGTTTAGTATACTTTATGAGACTAGATTAATTAATTATCATTTTCCTCTTTGTTTCAAAGAGTGATGCCCCAAGGATTATTTTATATAAATTAAATCCCATTATTCAATATAATTAATAATTATTGAGAATTATTAATTACTTTTGATAGCCATTTTAATGTCTTTTTGAGTTTATGTACCATTAGAATTTGGTGCCCTGTTATTTTAAATATATATTGATAACTTATTAATATGAATGCTATTAATAATTATCTTTCATATTTTAAAAGCCTCTTCTACTCACTCCTCTGTTACTTTTGGCCTTTGGAATTGCTGTGAATAAAATACAATTTATACAAGCACTTGCAAAACTGTCAGACATTCAGGTACTAGCCCTGACTGAGACCTGGATCCTGTGTCTCTGTTGACATCCCCTGCTCTGTTGACATCCGTTGGACGTGAAGGTGGTACAGGCATGCTCATTGCCAAAACCTGGACAATCAGTAATCTCTCCCCACTAAGCAACAACTCCTCCTTTGAACACCATGCGACTCTTCCTATCTTTCCTGCAAGATGATACTACCATCTTGGCACGGATTACATCACGCTTTGCCGATATCTCTAAATGGATGAAAGAACGCCACCTTCAGCTCAACCTACTGAGCTCCTTGTCATCCCAGCCAGTCCCATCTATACAACCACAGATCGATATCCAGCTTGGACTAATCAAACTCAAACCCACAAAGTCTGCCCGGAATCTGGGTGTCGTGATTGACAACCAGCTAACCTTTAAGGTTCACGTAGCCTCAATTGCTCAGTCGTGTTGATTTGTCCTGTACAACATCAGGAAGATCAGACCCTACCTGTCGGAGCATGCAAAACAACTCTGGTAGAGGCTCTTGTAATATCAGGCATTGACTACTGTAACTCCCTACTGGCAGGCCTCCCTGCATGCACATTCAAACCTCTGCAGATGACCCAGAACGCAGCAGCGAGACTGGTCTTCAACCCAAAACAGCTCCCGTCCCTCTCCTGCTCATATCCCTCCACTGGCTCCCAGTCCCGGCTCGCATCAAATTCAAAACCCTGTTGCTCGCTTACAACCACCAGCTAGACCAACCAGTAGAGTTGTAGTTCCACGTGTGTCCAAAATGTCATCACCTCATCATTTTATCCTGTTAAACATTTGTGTGAAATTGACATAATTAGCATATGACTTCTTGAGTTATGGCTAAAAACATGTTTTGTGAGGTCACAGTGTCCTTTGATCACCAAAATCTTTGAGTCCAAGTGGACTTTTGTTTGTGCTAAATTTGAATAAATTCATACAAAGGCATTCCTGAGATATCGCGTCCACGAGAATGGAACTGATGGACAGACAACCAGAAAACATAATGTTGTTGCCGGCACGCAGGCATAAAAGGATGTTTCAATGAACAATTACGTGTTCAAGAGTAGATGAAATAAGATGTTATGAAATGAATAATTAATACAGGAAAATATATAACAATAAAACTGTCAAATAATCCAATAACTATTTAAAATTCAGCTCATTCTCATATTTTATCTGCATGTTTTCAGAAATACAAAGTCATTTTTTATTCCAGCAGTTATCTACAAACGTCTTTTTCCAAAATCAGCTTCTTTTTCACGATGCTCATCTCCCAACAGAGGTTTTCTCTTTAGTCTGTCAATCAACACCAACAAGCTGGCCAACCAATTATTTGAATTATTTCATTGGCGACATGTGACATTGGACATTGTGTTGTCCAACTTCATCAAATTTGGCACAAACGTCCACTTGGACTCAAAGATGAACTGATTAGATTTTGGTGGTCAAAGGCCAAAGGTCACTGTGACCTCACAAAACACAGTTTTGGCCACAATTCAAGAATTCATATGCTAATAATGACAATTTCACAGAAATGTCTAACAGGATAAAATGATGAAGGGATGATATTTTGGACAGACATGGATGTAAACTACAACTTGACTGGTTGGTGGTTGCAAGGCGGTAATTCTAGTTTAATCTTGAACACTTTGATTCTCATAATATAGAGTAGAAGTGAAAAGCATGCTGTCTCCTTGACGTGATGTCACCGATGCATTTCAGGTTAACAGGCTGCAAAATTAACAGCCTGTAAACTGACATAACACCCAAGCGTATTGCTGAAAATCTGCACGTTTTACTCAGTCAGATTGGCCATCTGTCCGTCAGTCTGCCCCCCCTTACCTCAGGGCTGGACAGTTTGGCCTCCGTGAGCACCAGGGCAGTGGCGTTGACGGCGTGAGCTAACTCCTGCTCCACCAGCTTGTGGGTCTTGGCTGCCTCACGGATCCTACGAGAAGGACGAGGAAGGAAATCATAGATTTTAAAGAGCTGTAATTATTATTTCAACAAGATGAAAAGGCACAGTTATAGTGATTACTGCAACAAGTTGTCTCGGCCTCTTGATGGGACACAAGTTTCTTTCTCCGTCCATCCCATTTTTTCTCGGGGTGGGGGCCAAATACATCAATACTGCAAAGTATCGCAATATTTTGTATGGCAATACTGTATCGATACACGGATATCAAGTATCAACCTTTTTTATTATACTATCTATTAACCTCTTAACAATTCTATGGCCCGCCGGCAGGCTCGGCTGCTGTTCTGTATTTCAGAGATTGTAGCAAACTCAGTCTTCAAGCTCGAGTGAAGATACTGTTATCATATGAAACTAGAAGACCTAAAGAATCCATCGGTAGAAACCATGTCATGTTAGCTTGGGAAAAATGCTAAATAAAGCTACAAAGTTATGCTAAATTTTTGGCGAGGAAAAACTGGCATGGCCATTTTCACAGGGGTCCCTTGACCTCTGACCTCAAGATATGTTGTGTTTGGAGCGTTATTTAGCCTCCTCCGCGACAAGCTAGTATGACATGAAAAAAATGTTTAAAATGGCAATAAGATGGTATCGTGATAATATTGTATTGTCGGGCCTCTGATGATTCCCACCCCTCATTTTTTCCCCATTAAAGTTTTTTTTGGGGAGTTTTTCCATATCTTAAAGGAGGGTCTGAGGACAGGGAGGGTCGTATGCTGTACACATTATAAAGCATCTTGAGGCAAACTTGTAATTTGGGATATTGGGCTCTAAAAATAAAATTGACTCTCCCACCTTTGAGTTCAATTTGTAGATGTTTGGATTCAAACATTTTGACCAGTGAATCACAAAACTTTAAGATTCAATTAAGAATATCTCTGTTTTTCACCTGGGTCCATTTGATGAAAGTCAGAGCAATTAGACAGTCAAAGTGGAGATGTTTGGAGGGCAGATGGAGCCTGATACATCAACTGGTGGGTAATTCTGTTTGTTTTAATCAAAACTTTATACTGATACAAGTCTTCTCAAGTTGGCAGTAGGTGGAAAGTGCACACCTTTTACTGTGCTCTCGAATTCTGCACATCAAATCTCTTAGCTCTTTCTCAGCTATTGAGATAACTTAACAAATGTAATTAAAATATTTATCATCCTGAAAGGGGAATTTAGTTTAGCAAACATGACTGAGAAGATCCTAATAAACCTGAGACATGCTGGGAGGCCTCAGAGGGACACAAATGTTTTACAAGTTTGAAAAAGAGAAATAAAATGGCTCATCAGTGCAACAGAGGAAAAACGTAGCAAATAAGCGAGTTAATTGCAGTGGGATGAACAAATCCCAAAATGTAGAGCAGAATTCCCCCGACCTTCTGAACACAGAAACACACATAGATCATCAAACAGGAAGGTTGCTGATAAACTTGCTTTTATCTACTTTATGTGTGTATACTGTAAAAGTTTTGTATTATATTTGTTTATTTGCAATTTACATAGACTAATTAATATTAATATTTTCATATCTTTATGCCAATTTTTGGAGACAGAGTGAAGAGCGCACACTAAAAAAAACCTTTCCAGGTGCTGGATAAAAAACCCCAAATGAAGGCAGTATTACTACAAAATATTCTTCGTCTTTCTTATGTCTGACTCCTTCCTTCATGTCAAATGTTATCTTTTTTATGAGAATATCTATTATGTTTTAGTAAGATGTCTCCCTCGTTTTCTGATCATGTTTTCTGGATAATGTAAACTTCCATAGCATTATTATATAACAAATTGAACTCTTGGAATCAAAGGCGTTTTTTTTTTCACTAATTACTTTCAAATACTTCCACTGTACTTTGCTGTTAAGCTACTGCCAATGAAAGTCAACACTTCCTGCTCAGATGTTTCACTTTAAAAGCCTCCCAGTTGCTCAAAAAAATCCTTCCCATTTCTGGTAGGCTTTTATTGTGAAACATCTGCTGTACAGGAAGTGTTGAGTTTCATTAACAGTAGCTTGACAAAGAATGAAGAATTTCCAAAAGTATTGTATCAGAAATATGTTAGGGATACATTATACAGAAGTTAAAATGATATGCAAACCATTAAACTTGTACATTGTTTGCCAGTTGTCCATCATGTTTTGAAAATTATTAAAATTATTAAGTCAAAAATGTAGAGTTTACCACTTATATTTACTAATATGTCTTCCATTAAAGTCTAACTCAGTTAAAATTAGGACTGTCAAATTAATCACACATTTTATATCTGTTCAAAATGTACCTTAAAGGGAGACTTTTCTATTAAGTATTGAAATACCATCAAAAGACTGTGGCTGTATTGAGTAATAATAAACCGTGGTTCAACAAAGAGGTTAAAACTCTATGTGCTGACAAGAATCATGCTTTCAAAAGTGGAGACAAAGATCTTTATAAGACTGCCAGATATGAATTTGAATGTGCAGTAAAGAAAGATAAGGCTAAGTACAGAGACGGTCTACAAGACAAATTAAAAGCCAAAGATACCAGAGGGGTCTGGCAGGGCCTACAGATGATCACTGGGTATAAGACTAAACAATCAGCTCAGGATGTAGACTCCCTATTCCCAGAGAGGCTTAATGAATTCTACTGCAGATTTGATGTAAGAACAGGTGTTCAACGTAATACAGACCTAGCAGTTAGTACAGAGCCTGCAACCCCTCCTTTCGTGGTTAAGGAGCATGAGGTTTTGACCTGCCCTGCTCCGCAAACAAAATGTTATGAAGGCAGCAGGTCCAGACCGCGTGTCTGCTTTCACTCTTAAGAGCTGTGCTCACCAACTTGCCTCTGTTTTCACAGACATTTTTAACTGGTCTCTTCGTATATGCAAGATCCCTGCCTGTTTTAAATCTGCTGTGTTCATCCCTGTACCCAAGAAGTCTGATGTTGGCTGTTTGAATCATTACAGACCGGTCGCTCTGACTTCTATTGTCATGAAGGTGTTTGAGCGGCTGGTCTGAAACCACCTATCCAGTGTCGAGATGGACAG
This sequence comes from Sebastes paucispinis, assembly GCA_036937225.1. Lineage (NCBI taxonomy): Eukaryota > Metazoa > Chordata > Actinopteri > Perciformes > Sebastidae > Sebastes > Sebastes paucispinis. The sequence goes on from JAUPFX010000022.1 coordinate 308,587, forward strand.
CTTCCAATTTGCCTACCGTGCTAACAGGTCCGTAGAGGACTCTGTGTCCCTGTGTCTACACAGTATCCTGCAGCACCTGGATGCCCCTTCCACCTACACAAGAAATTTGTTGATAGATTTTAGCTCTGCGTTTAATACAATTGTGCCTATTAAATTATTTGATAAACTCCAGTTGCTGGGTATCAATCAGTCCCTCTGCCACTGGATCCTCGACTTTTTGTCAGATAGGAAGCAGGTGGTTAAAATTGGTATCCTGGTCTCCAAGTCTATTACTCTCAACACTGGCCCCCCCCAGGGGTGCATACCCTCTCCCCTGCTCTATTCCCTCTATACCAACGACTGTGTCCCACTCTGAATTTGTACATTTTTTTAAATATGCTGATGACACAACAGTAGTAGGATTGATTAGGAACAGTGACGAATCAGACTATAGAGCTGAAGTCATCAATGATTTCAGGAGAGGTGAGGTGGTCCACCCTCCGCTGGTCATTAACGACCAGGTAGTGGAGAGAGTGGCTAATTTTAGATTCCTTGGCACCACCATATGCCACACTCTGAAGTGGGAGGACAACACCAGCCTTATCATCAGCAAGACCCACCAGAGGCTTCACTTCCTGCGCCAGCTTAGAAAGTTTGGTGTGGCTAGAGAGGCAATGCTCCAATTTTATAGAGCCATAGTGGAGAGTGTCCTGGTCTTCTCTGTCACAGTCTGGTACGGTAGCACAACCGCCTTGGAGAGGAGACAGTTAAGAGAGAGTGGTGCGAACTGCCTCTAAAATCATAGGATGTGACATCCCATCTGTGGCCTCTATCTATGCCACACGGATCAGCCACAGGGCGCAGGAGGTGATTGCTGACCCCTCCCACCCTGCTAGTTGTTTGAGGTGTAGGACGTCCAGCCTCAGGAACACGATGTACCCTAATACTATCAGGTACCTGAACTCTAATGCATAGGCTCCTTGCAGGAGGAAATTGAGCTCCAGCCAAGACACTTTAGGGGAAGTTGCAATAGCAAAAAGCTCTTCACAGTATTTTAGCATTTTAGGATTTTATTGGTCTTAATGATTGTATAAATGTAGGTGGTTGTCTCCTATGTACACTATGTTTTATATATGTGTGTGCTTTTGTCTTTTGTCTGTTTTTAATGAGCACTGCACCGAAACAAATTCCAATAAACTGTGGGTTGACTTGGCAATAAAAGTATTGATTGATTGATTGATACTCTGATCAACATTGGAGTGGGGAAATGTGCTTGCTTTATACAAATGTATGTATATATTTATTATTGGAAATCAATTAACAACACAAAACAATGACAGATATTTTCCAGAAACCCGGAGCTGACTATGACTTGCCCTAAACTGCATGTGATTATCATAAAGTGGGCATGTCTGTAAAGGGGAGACTCGTGGGTAACCATAGATATTCACATATCTGGAGGTCAGAGGTCAAGGGACCCCTTTGAAAATGGCCATGACAGTTTTTCCTCACCAACATTAAGCGTAAGTTTGGATCGTTTTTCAACCTTCTTCGCAAAAAGATAATATAAAAATCCCAAGTTGTGAAAACGAATGTGTTTACTTTGGCAGCCCTGGTTAAAATATTTTACTTAATGAAGTTTTGAGGTTGAGGCTTTTTTCGCAGCCAAAAGAAACTGTCAAGTGCTTCAAGTCAAGTCAATTTTATTTGTAGAGCCCAGTATCACAGATTCACCTCATCTGTACAGCATACGACACCTTCTGTCCTTTAATGATCCTCACATAAAATAAAGAAGCACTTAATCCAAAAAAAAAAAAAACCTTTAACAGGAAAAAAACTATAAGTTTCTTACTTGTTGATGAGTGTGTCGGCCACGATGCCCAGCTGCTGAACCTGAGCGCACTCCTCTTCCGTCAGGTACTCCATGGACTGCTGGGAGTTAAGGCGGGGTCTGCTGGCGCGGTAGCTGTCAATCTTCCTCTTGTCCTCCCATGACTTCAGCGTGCTCTCAAAGGCCTGGTAGTACAAAAGAACAAGAAATTCATCATATATCACTTGTGTCTGAGACAAGCACATTGTGGAAGTTTGTGCTGCCTCCAACCAAGTTTTTAAAAGTTGGTACTTGAAAAATGAAAACGCTATCAAATTCAAGAGCCACTTGATTCAAGGTGGTTCTACAGGTATTGTACATAAGCAACTTAAGTACATTGAGCAACTACTCAAGGCAGCAATCTGAAGGAAAACACAAGAATAGGTAGAAGATGTTCCAGTTAACACAGGTGTGTCTTAACCTCATTTATGGACTGAGATACAAGAGAAAAAAATATCTTTTAACTGTAAATTTGAGGTAACTGCCGAAAAAAATAAAGAAAAGCTGTTTTACTACATCCATATATGAATTTAATTGAACAAACTATCAATAAACACACTTCAACCAGGTATGCAGCAGGGACAACACACACCTAAAACAGAACTGTCACCATTCGACTGAAAAACAGCCACATTTAGGAGGATAAAACCAGCGAGCCAACACTCCTCTCTCCGTTGTACTTAAGGAGGGAAACCATGGAAACAAACTACCCAAATGTGCTCGGCTCAAGAGAGCTCTCCAACGGTTTGAGCAGCGTGAAGGGAGAACAAACACGGTTGGTATGAATTTGATTTAAGAAATCCCAAAATAGAACGAGTCAACAACCTGGGCAGAGAGCTGAAGCCGGAGAGCTGAGGGGATTTTTCGGCTGCAATATTTAGGAAAGAAAAGTATTTCAAGCCAATACTGTTGTTTTCCATATGCAAATATTAGACATATACATGCACATGGAAATTCAGTAGCATACAGCACAAATGCACATTTCTATACAGTAAAAAAAAAATATATATTTTTTTGGTAACACTTTATATTAAGCATCACTTAATAGGTAATAAGGCTCTATAAGTCCTTGATGCTTTTTAACATTATTGACACTATGTTGATAAGACTATATAAGTATTAATAATAGCATCATACATATGTTTATTGTTAGATTATAAGACATTTAAAAGCATTCATAAGAAATGTGTTAACAGTTTATAGACTGCTTAAGAAAATTAATGAATGCTTTATGAGTTTCTTATAATTGTTTATAATAGCATTACAAACACATTATTGAGCTTAACAAATTTACCTATTATGTCATTGGTAAAGCTTCACTAAGCTTTTTTGTTGCTTTATTAAGATTAATGAATACTTTGTTATACATTTATTAGCAGTTAACCATTTATAGTTAACTGTTAATAAGTACATAAAAAAGGATTTATTAATCTTTATAAGACATTGTTCTCGCTTTAGATCCGGTAAGTGCAAAAAAACATAGTTAACTGTTATTAAGTGCATAGTTAACTGTTATTAAGTGCATAGTTAACTGTTATTAAGTGCATAGTTAACTGTTATTAAGGGCATAGTTAACTGCTATTAAGTGCATAGTTAACTGCTATCAAGTGCATAGTTAACTGCTATTAAGTGCATAGTTAACTGTTATTAAGTGCATAGTTAACTGCTATTAAGTGCATAGTTAACTGTTATTAAGTGCATAGTTAACTGCTATTAAGGGCATAGTTAACTATTATTAAGTGCATAGTTAACTGCTATTAAGTGCATAGTTAACTGTTATTAAGGGCATAGTTAACTGCTATTAAGTGCATAGTTAACTGTTATTAAGTGCATCGTTAACTGTTATTAAGTGCATAGTTAACTGCTATTAAGGGCATAGTTAACTGCTATTAAGTGCATAGTTAACTGTTATCAAGTGCATAGTTAACTGCTATTAAGTGCATAGTTAACTGTTATTAAGTGCATAGTTAACTGCTATTAAGTGCATAGTTAACTGTTATTAAGTGCATAGTTAACTGCTATTAAGGGCATAGTTAACTATTATTAAGTGCATAGTTAACTGTTATTAAGTGCATAGTTAACTGCTATTAAGTGCATAGTTAACTGCTATTAAGTGCATAGTTAACTGTTATTAAGTGCATAGTTAACTGCTATTAAGTGCATAGTTAACTGTTATTAAGGGCATAGTTAACTGCTAACAAATGCATAATAAAAAATGTATTAATCTTAATAAAGCAACAAATAAACTTAGTAAAGGTTTACCAATGACATAATAGGTCAAACTCAATAAATGTGTTTGTAATACTATTACAAACAATTATAAGAAATTCACAAGTATTTTTTTAACATTCTTAAACAGTCTATAAACTGCAATTTGTGTTTTGGCAAGAATCTGGCGATATGATACCTAACATTATACAGGGCTAACGATTCAATATATTGCAATACTGTAAACAAGGCGGAATATTGCGATATTTTTTTTTTTTTAGGAAAACTTTCAAAGTATAAAGAACACACCAGAAATTGTTTTTAACATTTTTAGATTAGGCAAAAATAACACATTTATACTGCATGTAAATAATTGCATGGTTTTAGCCCCAAACTGCATGTGATTATCATAAAGAGGGCATGTCTGTAAAGTGGAGACTCGTGGGTACCCATAGAACCCATTTACATTCACTGATCTGGAGGTCAGAGGTCAAGGGACCCCTTTGAAAATGGCCATGCCAGTTTTTCCTCGCTAAAATTTAACGTACCTTTGGAGCTTTATTTAACCTCCTCTACAAGCTTGTATGACATTCTTCGTACCAATGAAGTCCTGAGGTTCTTTTAGTTTCATATGATGCCACTATCTTCACTCTAGCCTTAAAAAAGAGTCCGCTACAACCTCCAAATGATCGAATAGCGGCCGGGCCGCTGGGCCCGAATTTTTAGAGGTTAAATAAAAATCGCTAGTTTTGGAGAATCAATACAGTATCGCACAACATAAAATCAAGATAATTATGTATCGATATTTTCTTACACCCTTAATAAATTGTTAACATTTTTTTTTTAAGTGCTATTAAATGTATTATAATTGAACAATGCACATGTTTATAATGCTATTATTAACATTTATATAGTTTTATTAACATAATGTTAATAAGTATTTAATAAGGACTTGTAAGGGCCTTATTACCCATTAACTAACTAACTAAAGCTCATTACAAGGACCTTAATATAAAGTGTTAACTTTTTTTGTGAAATGTAGTAAACATCATGTGTTAAACTACATTATACAGCAGATCATTCATATTGGAGTTGGACATTACCCTGTCTCTGGTGAGCATCTGTGCTCGGTTCTTGTGGACGATCTTGACGATGCCAGGCGGCTGGATCCAGGCCTCTCCGTCCACCTGCACAGGAACCCCCTCCTCCCCGAGGATGGTGATCTTCACCTGGCGGCACTGAGACGCAAAAGAGCACAAAACAGCAGCTGTGAGATGAGACTTCTTGTTCTTGTTTTTTTACCACCTTGTCCTCTGCTGTTGGACACCGAGCATTTCATGTGATCCTGTCAAACCTTTAAAAGCACAATTAGCCCCAACGCATACATGGAGTATTTGTACTGTCGGTGTTGAAATGCCAGATGGGACAAAGACACCTCTGAAATACTTTGTCCTTGTGACTGAAAGTGAAAGGAGTGTTTCTCATTCACTTCAGATTTAGAAGATTGAAATAAACACCAGTATGTTGGTTGGTCTCTGGGAGACAGCTGCTAACCTCAGCACATCTTACTCATGGTTGTTTGTTGATCGAAGTATTTAAGTGGAATTGTTTATTATTGCTGTTGATGCTGTTTTAATTTAGTGCTTGTAACTGCAGTTGGACGGAGTCCAGGAAAAATTTCCCCACGGGGACAATAAAAGTATATGTTAAGTGCTTTAATTTAATGTTGTAGTTATTTTGAATCACATCAGCTGAATATCTAATAAAGTGTAAGGCCTTTACACACCAAAATACTTTTTCAATAAAAAGTTTGAATGGATTCATGCGGGCAGAGGAACTCAGGGATCGTACCCAGAGCAGCATCTGGCAGTCTGTCTGAGGTAAACTGTTGTATAGCCTGATACAGAGGTCTTCAACCTTTTTACCTCTGAGAGCTACTTTGACAAAATGAAAGTGGCTGAGAGCTCCTCATATTTTATAAAAGTAGTAACATTTATTCACATCGCTCAGCTCCACCCAAACCAGATTAATAAACTTCTTTTGTGTGAACATTTAGAAAATGTTGATATCCAACACTTACATTTTGACATCAACAACATCTTAAATTGAGCAGCATGTGCATGTTTTTTTTTTCTGTATGCATAGAAATTTAGGTTTACCAAGTGATTTTGTCTTGTCAAATTTGTTTACATATTCTTTGAGCCTTAAACGAGCGACTCAGAAACGGGTCGCGAGCTACAGGTCGCGAGCTCGCTCGACGTGTTGGAGACCCCCGGCCTAATAGTATATAGTATGTTCTTCTATGTTTACATATATTGTATATGTTTGTTGTAGTAGACTGGTATATTTATAGTGTATTCTAACATATTCTTTATATTGTGAATTCTATAGTCATTTATCTTGAGTGTTGATATGTACTTTTTGTTTACTGTTCCTGTGCATCTATCTATCTAAATTATCTCTCTATCTACTGTATCTATATATCTATCTATCTATCTATCTATCTATCTATCTATCTATCTATCTATCCATCCTACTGTAAGCTATTTTATCGATTTTCCTTTTCACGAAATGCTCTGAGTGTATTGAGTTTCATCTGGTAGTTATGCAGTGAAGGCTATATGTCTAGGGCTTTTATTGTGGAAGATAACGTTGGAAAGAGTGGATCTGTAATAAAGTCTGGCATCTTGGTTCGGACTACAGAGCCTCCGTGTTGTTTTTCCTCATATGTAGAAAAACACCCAAAAGTGCATGTTTTGAATATGTCTGTTCCACACAACGTGATTGGTTGATGCCATTAATCGCGATGCAAAAGCTCAGAAAAACATTGCGTTGCTTTTTTGCTGCATAATATTGCCGTTCTGTGTTAAAGTACTCATGACAAAAACAACAGTTAGAAAAATGATATTGATGACAAAAGGAAAATGCCCCCAGTGTGTAAAGGCCTTAAGAGTCTACAGCCATGCTAACATCTCTGTGAGGCAGCTAAATGCTAATGTCAGCATGCTAATATGCTCACAGTGACAACATGTGGATGTTTAGCATGTTCACCATCTTAGTTTAACGTGTTAGCATTCTAACTAATAATCACTAAACACAAAGTAGAGGTGAGGCAGATGGGAGCGTCTTTAGTTTTGCAGGTATTTGGTCTAGGGCTGTCAATCGATTCAAATATTTATTCGCATGATTGCCCATAGTTAATCGCAAATTAATCACACCTACTTTTTTATCTGTTTATCTATGTATACACGTGGACAAAATTGTTGGTACCCTTCCGTTAAAGAAAGAAAAACCCACAATGGTCACAGAAATAACTTGAAACTGACAAAAGTAATAATAAACAAAAATTTACTGAAAATCAGACATTGCTTTTGAATTGTGGTTCAACAGAATCATTTTAAAAAACAAACTAATGAAACTGACCTGGACAAAAATGATGGTACCCCTAGAAAAGATGTAAAATAATTTGACCATAGGGACATGTTAAACTAAGGTGTGTCCTGTAATTAGCATCACAGGTGTTTTCACACTTGTAATCAGTCAGTCTGCCTATTTAAAGGGTGAAAAGTAGTCACTGTGCTGTTTGGTATCATGGTGTGTACCACACTGAACATGGACCACAGAAAGCTAAGGAGAGAGTTGTCTCAGGAGATTAGAAAGAAAATTATAGACAAGCATGTTAAAGGTAAAGGCTATAAGACCATCTCCAAGCAGCTTGATGTTCCTGTGACTACAGCTGCACATATTATTCAGAAGTTTAAGGTCCATGGGACTGTAGCCAACCTCCCTGGACGTGGCCGCATGAGGAAAATTTATGACAAATTGAAGAGACGGATAATACGAATGGTAACCAAAGAGCCCAGAACAACTTCCAAAGAGATTAGAGGTGAACTCCAAGGTCAAGGTACATCAGTGTCAGATCGCACCATCCGTCACTGTTTGAGCCAAAGTGGACTTAATGGAAGACGACCGATGAGGACACCAAATCATAAAAAAGCGAGACTGAAATTTGCCAAAATGCATATTGACAAGCCACAAAGCTTCTGGGGGAATGTCCTTTGGACAGATGAGACAAAACTGGAGCTTTTTGGCAAGTCACATCAGCTCTATGTTCACAGACGCAAAAATTAAGCATACAAAGAAAAGAACACTGTACCTAATGTGAAACATGGAGGAGGCTAGGTTATGTTCTGGGGCTGCTTTGCTGCATCTGGCACAGGGTGTCTTGAATATGTGCAGGGTACAATGAAATCTCAAGACTATCAAGGCATTCTGGAGCGAAATGTGCTGCCCAGTGTCAGAAAGCTTCGTATCAGTCGCAGGTCATGGGTCCTCAAACAGGATAATGACCCAAAACACAGTTAAAAAAACCCCAAAATGGCTAAGAACAAAACATTGGACTATTCTGAAGTGGCCTTCTATGAGCCCTGATCTAAATCCTATTGAACATCTGTGGAAGGAGCTGAAACATGCATTTGGAGAAGGCACCCTTCAAACCTGAGACAGCTGGAGCAGTTTGCTCATGAGGAGTGGGCCAAAATACCTGTCTACAGGTGCAGAAGTCTCGTTGAGAGTTACAGAAATCGCTTGATTGCAGTGATTGCCTCAAAAGGTTGTGCAACAAAATATTAAGTTAAGGGTACCATCATTTTTGTCCAGGCCAGTTTCATTAGTTTGTTTTTTAAAACGATTCTGTTGAACCACAATTCAAAAGCAATGTCTGATTTTCAGTAAATTTTTGTTTATTATTACTTTTGTCAGTTTCAAGTTATTTCAGTGACCATTGTGGGTTTTTCTTTCTTTAACGGAAGGGTACCAACAATTTTGTCCACGTCTGTACCTTAAAAGCATATTTGTCAAGCCTCTTATCAACACGGGAGTGGGAAAATATGTTGCTTTATGCAAATGTATGTCAATGTATCAGTTAACAACACAAAACAATGACAAATATTGTCCAGAAACCCTCACAGGTACTGCATTTAGCATAAAACAATATGCTCAAATCAACAGCTGTCACTGTGTCAGCGTGCTGACTTGACAATGACCCCCCCAAAAAAACAGTGTGAAAAAAACTCACTCACATGTGTGTGTGATAGTGTAAGTTTGGAGCGTTATTTAGCCTCCTTCGCGACAAGCTAGTGTGACGCTGGTTACCTAACCTAAAAATCAACCCTAATTTGGTCATAAATCAAAGTATCCGCCACGGAGACGAAAGAGCGTCTATTGTTTTCATTAAAATGAATGTTGTGAAACCATTTGGGACTGTAACTGTAATAATGGGATGTGTGTGTTACCTGTGCAATGCGGTGGTGCTGCAGGTTGATGACTCTGGACATGGCCATCTGCATGCTGCCAAACACCGCCACCACCTCCAACTTCTTATCATCAAATGACGGAGCACCAAAGTTCTGATCGTAAGAGATGAGAGCAAACAATATACTGTAAGTCTCAAATCTGTACATTTAAAATAACTGCTGTTTAGCTGAGCAAGCAGCTTTTACACAATTTCTTTGGCGGTGTAGATGCAAACAATGCTACTTCGTTCACTCACATTATCCTCCTTGGTGCCTCCCCAGAAGTTGATACCGCCTGCATAGCTTGGGATGTTGAGCACAGCCAAGCCCTGCAGACTCGGCAGTGACATGGGAACACCGTCACACTGAAGAGAGAGAGAGAGAGGATGTAAAAATGGGAGAAAAAACACACAAAATGGCTCAAAATATTCCTCATTCTTTAAGGGCATCTTACTTCCAGCTGCACTCTCTGCTCCAGGTTCTTGTACGTCTTCTGGACCAGCTCTTTAGTCCCCAGGACTCCATACCACATCATGTTCTTGGTGCGACTGCTACAGGACAAGACGGGAGGAAGAAACCAATCAACACTAGAATTTAACTTTATTGACCAAGGAATGGTATCAATCAACAAGGTTAAGCTGAGTCACTATTGGTGTGAGACAATGGGACATTAATTGAGAATAGAGTTGCGAAGTAGAAGGAGCCGCTTGTTCTGGGAGTGTTTTTCACCATTCTATATTAACATTTGGTGGACGTCTCTACACTGCAATACCCACGATGCTCGGCCGCCTTTGCCATGGAGAAGAAGCCAGTCAGAGCGCTTTGTTGTAGAATTTGTGAACAAAATAGAGCACCAGAGTTGTCAAATGAAGTCAAAACTTAACCCAAAAGTGAATTGATTTAAGCACCAAAATTTAGCTCTCTATTTATGCAGATGATTTGCTGCTGTATGAGTCGGACCCATAGACCGTATATAAGTGGACGTAGTCACCGTGACGTCACCCATTGGTTGGTGGACTGCTGCCTTGATTTCGTCATTTTAGCCGTCGCCATCTTGGTTAATTTGCAACCAGAAGTGACACCAGAGGGTGGAGCTAAATACAACCGGACGCTGAATAAGACATTTTAGGCGACCAAAATGTTACAATTAATTTTCATGAAGCGAAAACACACTTCGAAAGGGTTAAAGTTCTACGACGAAAACACGAAAACACAGACAACTCCCAGACCAGACAATGCCGTGGTAGCAACCTGTCAATCACAAGGTAGCCCCGCCCTAAAGCATCCCCTGCTTTACGGTCCATCTGACTCTAAATGGCACCATAATTTACTAAATGAACATCATGCTGTATTGAAGAAGACTTGAAACTGGAGATTGAGACCATAAACTCATGTTTACAATGTTTGCTGAGGTAATAAATCAAGTGATAAGTAGGCTCATTTTCTCATAGACTTCTATACAATCAGACTTTGTCTACCAGCTGATCAGTTTACCAGTAAGATAAATGACAAACTAACCTAAACAGTTAGACTAAACAGCCTACTGCCAGCTTTAGCTTCAGTCTTGTGTAGCCGAGGGTTACGCTGCTCCTTTACTTTATGAAGTTAATAAATTAATAACACGAAGGCTCCGTAGTCTGCACCCTCGTCAATAACAGCGCTTCACGTCTTCCGTTCCTCCCTTCACAATAAACTCCCCGGACACTGAAACACGGCTGACTGGAGGGAACTAAAGTCATTCACAACTCAACTAAATAACTTGCATGTGTTTACAGTTAGCTGTTAGCCGCCGAGCTAACGCGCTCTGCTTGTGTAAACAGCAGCGGTGGATGAGAGACAGCGGACAGAACAGATTGAAACGTTGCTTTCCTCCATGTTTAACCGTTTCATCGTGTTTATGCTTATTAAACAGGTGTAATAACGTATCTTGGCTTTACACTTGCAAAGTTGTATTGCACTTACTAACAGCAACGAGCATGGCGTCATCTCGTCTCCACCGCGGCCTCTCTGATCAGCTGTTCACTGACTGCGCTGTGTGTGTGTTGATGTGTGTGGAGGTCCGACACAGAAATTGCTGTCGTGCGTTGCGATTGGTTCATTTCGGCGAGGGCACACCAGATTTTACTGCGCATGTCTTGTACCCCGAGAGGCTGCAGCTTCAGCCCCGGAGCCTGTATGTACGTAGTATCTATAATGATCTGATATCGCCATTCATTTTTTCGTCTCGACGATGCATATCGTCACGTTTTATATCGCGATATTTCGTCACACACCTAGTTAATTATATCTAAAAGACATATAACTCCAAAAGAAAGCAATGTCAGCACTGAGATAAACATCTTCACTGTGAATGAAAAAGTGAACAATTAGGGATTAAAACTGACTGATTAACACCCCAAAACAATATTGTTAACCCTTTACTTTATCCGAGTTTCTGTGGATATACATTAAATCTTCTAGAGAGTTTCCAACCAAGAAAGGGTAAAAGTAATTTCTAAGTATGTGTGTGATGAATACTAAATCAATGCTGATGGGTGCAGAACAGTTAACAGTTAAAACGCTACAATTTATTGTTGGCAAATGCTCTATGAACAGAACATAATTCGGTCTTTTTTTGTGTGTGTTTGTGTTCATACCTGCATTTTTTAGGGTGCTCATCTCTCTTGTTGTTGAACTCAAGGGAAATCTTGGCGTCCAGGCCAATGCCGAAGTAGTTGTTCATCACACACTTCTCTGAGCATTGTCTGCAAATACAGAAAATATGTAGATTGTTTATTAAAATGTGATTATTCATTCATACAAGAAGACATTATTCAGCCACAGCTGGTATGTGAAGCACTGGGATGTACACGCTAACAGATGAGCGTACACAAAGACTTACACAGTGTCCTCGCTAAAGGTGACCATGTGGAGGCTCTCTGGTTTCTCAAGGACAATAGGGGAGGTGGGACTTAAGCTTCCTTGACCTGGACAGAAGCAGAACTAGTTACTTTTATAACAAAATGTTCAAAAATAATAGTAGAGTTTCTGGTAACATTTTATAATAACCATAATTTATAAATGGTAAATTGATCGTTAATTAAACTTAGTTAATAGTTATTTTATTGTTAACAAACAATGAAATGATAATTAATGATGTTTACGTATTATTAGTAATGCTATAATTTATGTTATTTTATAATTAGTTTGAATAATATGAAATAATTACTTTATAAATTATATGTTGCATCATAGCTGATAAGAGATGTTAATGATTACATTTTGATAACATTCCTAAACTATTTATTAACAGTTTATTGTTGAACACATAATAACATTTGATATACTGTGTATGTGTTAATAATTACTAAATTATTTGTAAACCTTTAAGAAATCGTTTGTAAAACATCAATAAAAATTACATAGATGGACCAGAAACCAATTATTAACCATTAACAAAGTATTAACTATCTATCTACATAATGTTTATAGATGCTTTACAGAGTGTTTACTAACAATTTTACAAGGTATTATAATCATCATTTGCAACTTTATAATAGCATCCAAATAATGTTTATAGATGGTTTACAAACCAATTATTAACCATTAACAAAGTGTTACCACTATCTGGTCCATCTATCTATGCAATGTTCATACATGTTTTACTCTAGTAACAATTTCTCAAGGGTTTCTATTCATTCATTAATATTTACATCATTTTGTAAATATTAATGAATACTTGTTAAACTGTTAAAATAACAAATTATAGCATTACTAATAATGAATAAACATTAATTATCATTTCATTGTTTGTTAAAAGTAAAATAACTATTATTTAAATGTAATGAACTAACAATTTATCGTTTATGAATAATGGTTATTATAAAGTGTTACTGAGTTTCCTTCTAAAATTGGATTCATCAGCATTTCTTTAGACAAAATAACACCAAAGTTGTGAAGTTCTGAGTTGTCCTTGAAGGAATGACTTTTTCAAACCATTTCTGAGAAATGCAGTAGTGAGAGTTTTTTAAATACTAATGTCCCTTCACCTCGTGTCCCTGCTGATGTAAAGGGACACCTACGTGGTTCAGTGTCCTTCAGCTCCTCGCTGTTTTCTCTTTTGATGGAGGACAAGGACGACATCCTCTGGACCTGCGTGTGTCGGTTCTGCTCGTCCACCACTGAAATGATGACACCAGTGAACTTCATACAAAACACTCCACTGTGTCACAATGATACCAAGAGAAGAAAAAAGGACCACAATAAATCCTTTCTAGCTGTTATTGGAGAGGCCTTCCTCTTACCCTTCTCTGCCTGTTCGATGATCTGCCTCAGGGCTTTCTTCAGGCTGTTGGCCCGGAGCATCAGCTGCTCCTTGGACCGGTACGTTTTACCCTCTGAACCCGACTCGCCGCCACTTTCCCCGGGGCTCGAACCGCCGCTCTCCTGGCTGGGCACTGAACCTGCTGGAACCACCTGGATGTGACAGGAAAAGAAGAGGTAGAATTTTATTATCTGTCAGATAATATCTATAAAATACCTTCCTTTGAAAAAGGTTAATATGCATAATAGAAATCAGTATATAGAAGCGCAAGGAAATATACAATCAAATGTATTAAAATCAGGGCTGTCAATCGATTAAAACATTTAATTGCCATTAATCGCAAATTAATAACACATTTTTTTACCTGTTTATGAACCTTAAAGGGAGATTTGTGAAGTATTTAATCCTCTTATCAACATGGGAGTGTGCAAATATGCTGCTTTATGCAAATGTATGTATATATTTATTAGTGGAATTTAATTAACAACACAAAACAATGACAGATATTGTACAGAAACCCTCACAGGTACTGCATTTAGCATAAAAAAATATGCTCAAATCATAACATTGCAAACTTCCGCTTGGGGCAACTCTCAACCGTCAGTTTACGTTCACTAAAAGTTATTGTTTTTGTCACCGACAGGCTTAGATTGTTATTAGAAGTGTCTGACAACATTATGGAAAGAACCCTACAGAGAAATACAACATTTTTCTGACCTTTCTCTTGATCCGGTCTGTTTATTATTATGTCATGTGACTTGTTGCCAAAAGGCAACGGTGGAAACGTGAGAGAGAGGTGGAGAGAGGAGTGCCGGTGTTGTCAGAGTTTGTTGTGTTGGAGTACAGGAAGCGTAGCTTAGTGGTATCTAAAAGATTTTCAACGTCATGGCTGAATATTTAGATGATTTCCACAATGTGGATGGACGCAAGATTTCAGAACGAGACTTCTCCGAGCAAACAGTCACCAGCGTTTCCCTCAATACTTGACCAATTTCAGAAAAGACACAAAAACACGGGAAAATAGGGTCCAGGTTGAAAAATACCAAAGTTGCCCTTTAAAGAAAAATGATGTTTACCTTCTGAGATAATCTGAATATTACAACTGCAGTAGTGTTTATCAAGTAACAAGATAAGAAAAATCTCTCTTGTCTTCTCTCTAACTCAAATTTTCCGTACCAGATTAAACATGGACAACAGTGTTTTTTGTTTTCAGTCACTTCAGCTGTTACTTGATATGAAGTATTATGATTTTTGACCGTTGTGACACTGATTGCTTTGACTGTTTCACATTGATTAGAAGTGGTAGTGTTTTTACCTGAGCCTCCGCTTCTTCACTTAAGGCCTTCACGAGGGAATCAAGCTTCTCATTCAGCAGTGCACACTGGGAGAAAAGACAGACAGATATTTTTATTGTTTATATGGCTCCCTTGCTCACGTCAAAATCATATGAGACGAGTGTAAATCAGGAGATAAAGTACACATCAATGCTAGGCACAAGGTCCTAAATTCAAATTTTTGTGCAGCTGCAGCAACACTTGAAACCAGCATGAAATCAATATAGCACATCGAGGTTTTATTTGCAGAAGCAACAGGCGAATTTCCCTCCGGGCATCAATAAAGCATCACATTACTTGGAAAGAGACGGATAAGCGGAACGGAGCTCAAAGCGCTCTGACAAGAAGGGTTTGGGGAAGGCGTGAGACGCCTCTGCTGGGTGAATTGATTTCTCTTCTTGGAAATGTCTCACAAGATTCTGCAAACCTTTCTTCCTCTCAGCATGATTCTCTTTGCAGTTTCAAACTTGTAGGACTTTTATCTGCTGGTGACGGACAGCTGCTGTAATGATGTAGTTTAACCTCTTAACAACATCCCAGTTTACACATCTTCTTTTCTTTAAACAGCTTTAAAATCATCTCTGTTCCATGAACTACGTGATGTTTACCCAGAGTACAATATTAGAACCCAATGACTCCATGTTGTTCATGGCTGCACCGTTCCATCAAATGGAAATATTTGATATGTCTCGTGCATGCTTTTTATATACATTTGCACCAAATTCAAACAGATTTAGTATATTTTTATACTTTTGAATCTCTAATTTTGAGAGCTCTACTTAGAATAAACAAAAATGCACACCTATCTCTCCGAGTCATGATGCCTTATTTACACCAAGAGTGAAACGGATTTTCACCCCGCTTTACTCGAGTGAGTTGGACCGTCGGTATCATCTGTGTTCATTCGCATTAGAGGAGAGGAGGAGGAGAAAGAGGAGGGGCTTGTCTCCATAGATTTCCTTTCCACCATTTTCTCCATCAACCATGGAAAATATAACCACTGTTGCTGCTTTGTACATACTGACTGTACCTAGCAAGCCACACGTCGCTACTGTGCTATGAACCCCAAATAATCAGATTGTGTTGTGATTTAATTGCAATAAACAATCAAAAGGATGCCAAAATCAGTACATAATGATACTGATTTGTAAAAGGTCTGAATTCGTGCTTGGTATCAAAAACTGTTGACATTTGGAGAAATCTGCAAGAATTGCATTTTTCGGCGAATGGATGGCGAGCACTTCTGTTGTGTAAACTGACCAGAAAACCCCTTAAGGAAAGCCATCCATCCTCTGAATGCTCTAGGTCTCTAGCCTGATCCATCCATCCTCTGAATGCTCTAGGTCTCTAGGTTTGTGGCTGTAAAGTTTCATGAGGCTGTTATTGAGGTCACTGAAATGTCTCCTATGGGGACTAACATCATCACACATGAATACAGGTGAGCTCATTGGATCCATAAGAGTCTCAGCTTTACAGTGATACCCAATATATGGAATTCAAGACTTTAGGGACCCCTATATGCAGAAATATTCAAACACACCATTTTAGAATAGGAGACAATAACACATTTATACTGCATGATTATCATAAAGTGGGCATGTCTGTAAAGGGGAGACTTGTGGGTACCCATAGAACCCATTTACATTCACATATCTGTAGGTCAGAGGTCAAGGGACCCCTTTGAAAATGACTATGCCAGTGTTTCCTTGCTAAAATTGAACCCAACTTTGGAGCGTTATTTATCCTCCAAGCTAGTATGAAATGGTACCAATGGATTCTTTAGGTTTTCTAGTTTCATATGATATGTGTGTCTTCACTCTAGTCCTAAAACTGCTAGAGTCTCTGAAAGACAGTAAAATCAGTTGGGGTCGCGGGTCTCAGGGGGTTAACACCACTGTTCAGCCTTCCAGCTTTAACTGCTCTTTAAACGTATAATGTGTCAAATGGTTGAATAGATAGAAAATATGGAAGGAATAGTGACACTTAAACCTTCTACACAACTATTTCTATCACTCTCTATTATAGAAAAACACCTCCACTGCCCACTTGTCACTGTTACACAAGCTCTTACATAACCCAAACCATTACACACACATATACCTTCTTTGCCATGGCATCTGCCTCCTCCTTGTTCTCTGTGGCTCTCTCGTACGCCTTCCCCACCTCCGCCACAAAGTCATTCACTGTCCCACACAGGAACCTGGAGAGAGAGAGAGAGAGGGGATGGGTGAGGGTGAAGGTCAATATGATTAACGTTGGAAATTAAACTAATCAGCAGGGCAACACATTTCAGATTGGGTGAGTCACCGTGCAGTCACTGTTTAAAGATTACACACACACACACACACGGCCGCCTACCTAACCTGTCAGCTACGTCGCCTCCACACACTCACTATTTACTCACAGCTGTTACATTGTTGCTGTATGACTCAGCAGGGAGGTTTCTCCAAACTCACACAGCCCTCGTGCATTTAGCAAATATTGGATTCTGTCAAATTAATATTGCTGCAGAAAAACACCTTCCTCATTTATGAATCGTGCCCTTACATGCACTCTCACAGGTTTTTATTTCCAATTTTATATCTGGAAATTACAGGTGAATGAAAGCACACTGTTTTAACTAGTTTAATGGTAGTTTTTGAAAGGCGTGAGCTCAGTCTGGGTCCACAAATTGCTGCTGAATATCGTGCAAATGTCCCTTCAACTTGAGGAAGCAGAAGTGGAAATTAATCAATCATATGTCATTGCTTAACAGCAGCAGGTGGCAGGGTATAGTTAGAAAAGTTTGACCGCACAGTGCCATTTCATTTTGGTTGCAAACTTACAATTGATGCCTCTGAAACCATGTAAAATTAGATTTTGATTGGAGTACAACCTGTTACTACAACCTACACCTGAGATTAAGATTTCTACTCATTAGTTAAAAAGATGAAACTTTAATTTATGTAAATCTAACTCTCCAGGAAAGTCTCTTAATTTTTTTCGGGAGTGTTCCGGAGTTGCCAACATTTGGAGTCATGGTAACAGGGTGTTATCAGATCTTAACAGAAAATTAACTTTTGTGGTTTCACAGCTGCCCAGAACACAGTTCAAATCCTGGATTACTCCTGATATCTGTATGCAATCGCTCTGAATAAATAATCTACTGAGCATATAGTAAAAGGAATGTATGGAAGACTGTTAGGGCCAGGCATAAGGGAAAAAAATTAGGAGTAAGACTTTTTTTTATTTAATCTGCATTTCTAATCAACATAATGAGAATATAGCCAAAATGTCGAGAATAATATTTAAATTTTTAGTATATGTGCTAACGCTAGTAGTATGATTTTTTTCTCAACAATTCAACATTTATTCCTTGTGTTTCATCTTTATTCTTGTATTTGACTTAATTCTTGGGACGTCACGAGGACAAATACTTTGGTGCCAAGTCGATGCCAAAATTCTGAAAACGTTACGGTTCCCGTTTTTCTACAGTACAGCAGATACCATAAGTACCGTCAGGGCTCGAGACTAACGGCGCCATGTTGTCCCGGTGATGATAGAAAACGTGTTTGTGTTTTTAACCTCACTATCGACGCATCCACCTTATTTTTTTCCTGATAATGCTACATTGCAAACAAAAAATGTTTGTTGAAATCGGCAGGACGAGAGCTAGTTAACATTAGCTGTTAGTTCCATGCAGGACTGTGCTGCTTAGCAGCTGCTAACAGTTAAAACTAACTAGCTGGGCACCTGGGTTAGCTCAGTTGGTAGACCGGGCGCTCTAGCTCTCTCTCTCTCTCTCCTCCATTTCCAAGACTCTATCCACTGTCCTCTCAATAAAAATGGAAAATGCCCCCAAAAAATAACTTAAAAAAAAAAAAAAAAAAACTAACTAGCTGTCATGCTGCCGATTTCAACAGGGGAGGTGCCATTACATACATTATGATGCGTTCCGGCTCTGTTCAGTAAAAATGAGGATTGGGTGAAGGTAAATTCTAACGTTATCATGATGTGTTCAAATGTATTCTTGTAAAATTTATTTTTTGGCGAGAAACTTGAATAAATCCTTGTGACCTGTTTTTTGTAATCTGTAAACGGTAATAAAGGAGTGACGTTTATTGCTTTACTTTTGTTTTTTTACCATGGTATCGAATTGGTATTGAGAGTCGTGGAATTTCACTGGTATTGTTATCGACTACTAAATTTCTGCTATCGTGACATCCCTAGTTTATTCTTGACATTTCGACTTTATTCTCAAAATGTAAAAAAAAGAAAAAAAACTCCTCCTCCTGATTTATTTTTTCTTATACGTGGTACTAATACTGAAAGTTCGCCCATATTCTCGACATTTCGACTTTATTTTTGAAATGCAAAGTAAAAAAAAAATCCTCCTCATTATTTTTCCTCATGCCTGGCCCTAATAATCTTCTGTAGGAATGTACAACAGCAAGACTGAACAACACTCATTCCTCTATAGTTTACACCTGGCATTCCTTATGAAGGGATATCTTTGTTGCTTTTCTGCTTGCAATGTTACATGCCACCAGTTTTCTGTAGGGTTGTTGTAAAGGTGGGGATTTCTTCACCAGCTGCTGAGATTTTATGCTTTCAAAACTGCTGTAAAGCAGAACAAGGTGTTCATCTGTAACCTACAATATAACCAGGCCAGGTGTTGGGTTTTTCCTTTCTTTAAAAGGTTTTTTTTGCATCACAGTAGATGTCTTGCTTTTTAAATTCAATGACAAAGCAGTGTTATCATTATACTACAAGTCACAGCCCTGCTGTATATATGAAGTAAACTCTCCAACCAGTCTGAATCTTGATGCTATTTCCCATCAAAAGACCTTCATCTACACCAAAGTTTGTTTTGATTTCTTAGACACTAAGTGAGGAACTCCAAGTAGTGAACAAAATGAACTCAATTCATGAAAAAATATGCAAGAGAAAAGTGCCGCACCGAGCTGGCTGATCCTGACGGAATCCCATTTTATGTTATTTTCGTACTTTTCATACTAACTGATTTTTATTTTTGATCTCTATCATGTCGGGTGTCTCTCTTGACCCTTGGCTAATAAAAACCTGTTAAAATTACACCGCAAGATTTAAAAAATAAACATTTCAAAGCAGGAAAGACACATTTTACTCTGTCCGACAATGCTGGTGTTACGTTTCGATGGAAATGTGCTTTGAGTGCGTCCTAAAGTCCCTGAAGTGTTTGAAATGTGCTGCAGGTCTCCACTACAATCAGCAGCGGTTTAAAAACACACACAAAGTGGTGGAGAAAAGTGCTCTGTAATGACCGCTAGACTCTTCCCAAAGGAAGACTACTAATGTACTAATGCACTGAGGATGACCCCTAAATACTGAGTCATTTGTCTCTTTCACTTACAGCCGAGCAGCACTTACTGTCCATTCCATGTGTGTTAAAGTGTGTGTGTCCTTACGGAGCACAAAAAATCAATACTCATTGACCAGAAGCTCACTTCTCCCTTTTTGTTTGCCTCTTTCTCTCATCATCTCTCTTCTTTATTTTCCCTCCTAACTTCATCCTGCCATCTTTGTTCTCGTCTTCCAACCTTCCCATTCTTCAACTGCTTTCTCCTCCCTCCTACTTTTCTCCCGTCCCTGTTTCTGAAGATATTCATGGCACGTACTTGGCAGAGGAAATGACGTCAGTGTGTTTGTCAGAGTCCAGGATCTTGGCGAGGTGGGAGGCCACGGAGTCTGCATACTGAGTGATGTGGACCTGTGAGAGAAAGAGACTTTACACTTATATAATACCCTTTTTCCACCAAAATTAGCACGAATATACACGTTTTTTAAACAGGGAAAACCAGCTAAAACCAGTTAAAATGGTACATTATTTTTTATTTTATTTTCTTATTAAGTCTGTCTATGGAGGACGAAACCTGCCAAAATCAAAAATAAATGACTCGACAAATAAATATGTCATTAAATGCAGCAAAGAATATTATTAAAAAGAAATATAGTCATTAGTTAATTGATAAAATGTGATATAAACTGATATTTCAGTTTTAATTTGCTTTTTTTAAAAAAAATATTTATCTTTATATTACTTCCCTTATGTATTTACTCTTCTGTTTGATTTTCACTTTTATTTATTTATGTATTTATTTTTATTAATTTTTTTATTAATTTATTTTTGCATTCAAAATTAAATACAAATAAATAAAAGGGACAATTAAACAGAATAAGGGAATTAATACAAAGATAAATAAAGAAGCAAATTAAAACACATCTATTCATATCACATTTTATCAAATACTGAATGGCTACGTTTATTTTTAATATAATTTTTACTACATTTAATGACATATTTATTTATTTATTAGAAACTAAGTCAATAAAGCACCCTCCACAGTATAAACTTGCAAACCAACTGCCCACAAAAAGACTTACTGTGGTCTGGCCAGGCTCAAAGACATGACTGGGGTAGGTTTGGGGTGCGTCCATTTGCTGTTACCCCCAAAAAATCCCTTTTCGGTTGATTGGCCCAGCCTTTAACTGAGTGATAAATGACTGTTGAGAAGCTTAAAAGTCTTTAAACTGGAAGAAATCTGATAACTTCTGGAATTTTTTATTGGGCTTTATTAATTGTAACCCACAGAAGACATTCCACAAATGTGTACCATGATCTGCAAATATTTCACTATCCACATACATGTATTTTTGTATTTGTGTAAAGTCACATTCACCAAAATACAGGGCGATTTGCAAATATGCATAACTTACTCTGTAAATTTCCATTTTAATGTTTACATGTAAAGTGATATCTACACATTTGTGCATCTATTTCTACATGTGGAATGATATTTGCGCATTTTGCAGATCACTTCCTGTGCATTTGTCGGCCATGTGACATTTGCAACTTCCCTCCTGTTTGTTTACAGAATTTTGTCCGATTGGTACCGCAGCAGATCTGTAGATAATAGTTGTAATCCACAGAAGACATTCCACAAATATGTATCATGATCTGCAAATATTTCACTACCAACAAACGTATTTTTGTATTTGTGTTGTGTAAAGTCACATCCACAAAAATGCAGGGCGATTTGCAAAATACACATAACTTACTCTGTACGTATTTTAAGGTTTACATGTAAAGTGATAAACACGCATTTGTGCATCTATTTCTACACGTGGAATGCTATTTGCGCATTTGCAGATTGCTTCCTGTGCATTTGTGGGCCATGTGACATTTGCAACTTCCCTCCTGTTTGTTTACATAATTTTGTCCAATTGATACCGCAGCAGAAGAAGAGTCTAGGACAACCAACAGCCTGGATTCTGGAGGTGAAAGACGACGTGGAATATCTTTATTTAACGCGAGCCAGCGTCAGTGACTAAATCAGTTTTATTGCATTGTTTTCTATTAGAATGAACTAAATGGCCGCGAGAGACAAAGCGCTGCACAGCGTGCGTGTTTTGTCAGACTTCCTGTTTCTATTTATTCCTTATTCTAAAATATGAAGAACGGCTGATTGGTGAAATTGAAATGATATAAATATATAGAAATGATGTTATCTGATACGATACCTCCTCATTTCACTACAAACACCTAAACACCCATCTTTTAAGTGGTTACGTCTCTAGTCTTGACCGCACAACTGATACGTGGTTTGTGTACATGGCGTAACATAAGTGCATATTTAACGGTGTGGAGAAAGAGCGTCCGATGTTATTAGGCTATAAGTAAATAAAAAGACAAATCTATCTTCTTATCTTGTTTACTTATAGCCTAATAACATCGGATCATCGGTTCATTCTAATAGAAAACAATGCAATCAAACTGATTTTGTCACTGACGCTGGCTCGCGTTAAATAAAGATATTCCACGTCGTCTTTCACCTCCAGAATCCAGGCTCTTGGTTGTCTTAGATTATTCTTCTATAGTTTTCTGCCAGCAGCGTTAGACTGTAGTTCCGTCAACTCATGTGAGGGAATGTCGCCCCCTCCTGGTGGAGCTAGTAAATGCACCTCTTACTTACAGATTGTTTCTACAGATCTGCTGCAGTACCAATTGGACACAATTATGTAAACAAACAGGAGGGATGTTGCAAATGTCACATGGCCCACAAATGCACAGGAAGCAATCTGCAAATGCTTAAATATCATTACACGTGTAGAAATAGATGCACAAATGCGTGTTTATCACTTTATATGTAAACCTTAAAATACGTACAGAGTAAGTTATGTGTATTTGCAAATCGCCCTGCATTTTTGTGGATGTGACTTTACACAACACAAATACAAAAAATACGTTTGTGGGCAGCGAAATATTTGCAGATCATGGTACATATTTGTGAATTGTCTTCTGTGGATTACAACTATTATCTACAGATCTGCTGCGGTACCAATCGGACAAAATTCTTTAAACAAACAGGAGGGAAGTTGTAAATGTCACATGGACCACAAATGCACAGGAAGCGATCTGCAAATGCGCAAATATCATTCCACGTGTAGAAATAGATGCAGAAATGTGTAGATATCACTTTAGATGTAAACCCTAAATTACGTATTTACAGAGTAAGTTATGCGTATTTGCAAATCGCACTGTATTTTTGTGAATGTGACTTTACACAACACAAATACAAAAATACATGTTTGTGTATGGTGAAATATTTGCAGATCATGGTACACATTTGTGGAATGTCTTCTGTGGGTTACAACTAATAAAGCCCAATAAAAAATTCCAGAAGTTATCAGATTTCTTCCAGTTTTAAATCAAGATCTTTTTATTGGGTTTTTTTTGCAGTATATAACAAAAGTACAGCGCTATTCAGTAACCAAAAAAGAATGACAGGTATGAGTATACATTATTTGCAGCTGGCACCAATGCCAACAAATAAACAAGTCAAAACAAAAGATGTATATAAACAATAAAACAATCCCTCCCCAGTCACTGCCAGCACGCCATATGGAAAGCTAACTGTCACGCCAATGACTTGCGATGAATGATTGAATACTTTGTGATGTAGTAAAGCTGCACTTAGTAATCAAGTATTTACAGTGTCTGGAATGTATCTAAAAAAGGGCCCCATGCTTTCAGGAATTTCCCATGTGAATATTGAAGTGAGTATCTGATTTTCTCAAGCTTTAAGCAAGACATGATGTCCGCCAACCATTGTGTGTGAGTGGGAAGGGCTGCGCCCTTCCACCTGAGCAGGATTGCTCGCCGAGCCAGAAGGGAAACAAAGGATAAGGTGCGTTGTTTTTCTGCAGTTAATTGCGTCTCACTTCCGGTGACCCCGAACAGAGAAACTAGAGGGTTTGGTTCTAATTTGACGTTTAACACCTGAGATAAAGTTTGAAAGATCTCCGTCCAATAGTTTGTAAGACTAGGGCATGACCAGTACATGTGAATAAGGGAGGCTTCAGCGCTTTTGCACTTGTCACAGTTGGGACTAATCTCAGGATACATGCGAGACAGTTTGGCTTTTGAGATATGAGCCCTATGCACCACTTTAAACTGAAGTAAGCAGTGACGAGCACATAGAGAGGATGAGTTAACCTGCTTCAGTATGGAATTCCACGTATCCGGTGATAGGGAGAGGCCTAAGTCCTCCTCCCATGCTGCTCTGAGCTTGTCCATGGGGGCACGCTTCAAGTCTGATATCATGCCATAGACAACAGAGATAAGCCTTTTGTGTGATGGATTTAAAGAAAGGATCGTATTGACAATTGTCGCGTCTGTCGATGCAGAGGAGCTGGACAACTGAGAGAGCACAAAGCGCCTTGCTTGTAGATATCTAAAAAAGTTGGACTTAGGAAGACTGAATTTTTTGCTTAACTGCTCGAATGATGCCAAAGTATTATCTACAAATAAATCTTTGAAACGCACAACACCTTTCCTGTGCCATTCTTGAAAAACAGGGTCCTGAATAGATGGTTTGAAAAGATGATTTGACGCAATGGGGCTTAGAGTAGAGAAGCTGTTCAAGTCAAAGTATTTCCTAAATTGAGCCCATATTCTTAAAGAATGTTTAACTACCGGGTTCCTAATAGATTTCATTGAGGGGAGCGGAAGTGAGGATCCAAGCAATGCAAGAACAGACAGGTTATCGTCCAAGTGGAGTTCCATCGCTACCCAGTAAGGACAGTCAGGCTGATTGTAAAAGAAGGACCAAAACGCAAGACATCGCAAGTTAGCAGCCCAATAATAGAAACAAAAATTTGGAAGTGCCAGACCACCAGCAGCCTTGGGTTTTTGGAGATGTACCTTGCTAAGACGGGGACGCTTACCCTGCCATATATAGGCGGATATAATTGAATCAAGTTGATTGAAAAAAGATCTGGGGATAAAAAGTGGTAGGGCCTGAAAGAGGTAGAGAAATTTGGGTAGGATGGTCATTTTGATGGAATTGATACGCCCCACGAGAGACATGGAAAGAGGTGACCACTGTTTCAGTGTTTGTTTAATCTGGTTTAACAGAGCAATAAAATTCTCCTTAAATAAATCTTTGTACTTTTTAGTAATTGAGATGCCCAAATAGGAAAACTTATTTTTTTCAATTTTGAAAGGCAGGTTGGTGAGATCTAAGGCTCATGCTTCATCATTGATGGGAAAAAGCTCGCTTTTGTTGAGATTTAATTTGTATCCCGAAAATTGACCAAACTGATTGAGCAACGACAGAGCGGGGGGTAGTGAGGTACCCGGGTTTGAGACAAAGAGCAAGAGGTCATCAGCATAAAGTGAGACCCTATGCTCTGTGTTGCCCCTCCAAATACCAGATATGTCCCTGCAACTGCGGAAGGCTGTGGCAAGCGGTTCGATGGCCAGATCAAAAAGTATGGGGCTCAGAGGGCACCCTTGACGGGTTCCACGATGTAAGTTGAATGGTTTAGACTGCTGGGAGTTAGTACGAATTGAGGCTGAGGGAAGCAAATATAGTAGCTTAATCCACGAGGTAAATTTCGGGCCGAAACCAAATTTGTCCAGAACAGCAAATAAGTAGTTCCATTCAACGCGGTCAAATGCTTTCTCCGCATCGAGAGACACAACACACTCAGGGACTTTCTCAGATGTAGAGTAGATGATATTGAATAGTCGTCGTATGTTAAAGTACGATTGTCTGCCCTTGACAAAGCCAGTTTGGTCTTTGGATATAATTGTAGGAATGACATTCTCCAGTCTATGGGCTAGGACCTTAGCCAAAATTTTTGCATCTGTGTTTAAGAGGGAGATAGGCCTATAGGAGGCACATTCGGTTGGGTCTTTACCTTTTTTAGCAATGAGAGTGATACAAGCCTCGGTAAATGATTGAGGAAGGGAACCTTGCCTACAGGAGTCAGATAGGACTGAACATAACTGTGGGGAAAGTAGCGAGGAGAACTTTTTAAAAAATTCTGCCGGGAAACCATCGGGACCCGGACTCTTACCTGACTGCATTGAGGAAATTGCCAAAGCTATTTCTGCCTGAGATATGGGCTCTTCCAGTCTCTTCCTGAAGTCCAAAGAAAGTTTGAGAATATTTAGACTGCGCAGGAAGTCAAGAATTACATTACAATCGGCCTGAGACTCTGAGGTGTAAAGCTGGGAATAAAAATCCCTGAATGTCTCATTAATTTGTGAATGATCTGAAGTTATGTGACCGTTTGACATTCGGATTTTGGAGATATTTTGTTTTGCTTTAAAGCCTTTGAGTTGGTTGGCTAGCATTTTGTCAGATTTGTCTCCATATATGTAAAACCTGGCCTTGTTTTTTAAAAGCAAGTGTTCAGTTGAGTGAGTTGTAAGCAGGTCAAATTTGGTTTTGAGTTCTAACCGTTTTTTATAAAGGTCTGGACTTTGAGTTTGAGCATATTGTTTGTCAATCTCTCCAATTTGGTGGGCCAGATCCAAGCGCTCTTTATAGGATTTTCTCTTCACTTGAGCGGTGTATGCTATGATCTGCCCCCTAAGATAATCTTTAAGAGCATCCCATACAATTAGGCTAGAGGTTTCAGGGGATATATTAGTAGTAAGAAAAAAGGCTATCTCTTTCTCCATATGTTTCACAAAATTATTGTCAGACAGTAGGGTTGAGTTAAACCGCCAGTGCCTGCTCCTCTGTGGGACGCCAGGGAGGGACATGGTCAAACCAATAGGAGCGTGGTCTGAAATGACAATACTCTGATAGGCGCCGGACTGAACCAGCGGGACTAGTTGGTTGTCGATAAAAAAATAATCGATCCTGGAGTATGTATGATGGACGTGCGAGAAGAACGAGTATTCCCTATCGTTTGGATGTAGAGAGCGCCACACATCACAGACACCGTAGTCAGAGAGAAAGGCTTGAATGAAAGAGGCTGATTTACTTATTGTGCTGGGGTTAGTGGAAGATCGGTCTAAAACTGGGTCTAGCCAACAATTGAAATCACCACCAAGTATGAGAGAGTATGTGTTGAGGTCTGGCAGCAGAGAAAACAAATGTTCGAAAAAACCTACATCATCTGAGTTAGGGGCATACACGTTCACAAGCACTACCAGTGTGTCATATAATTTCCCAGATACAATAACATATCGACCGAACTTGTCAGCAATCACATTGTGTGGTTCGAAGGAAATACTTTGACTGATAAGGATTGAAACCCCTCTGGCTTTGGCTTGAAAAGCGGAGTGAAATTTCTGCCCCATCCAGCATGACAGAAGATGACCACTGTCTGAACTGCGAATATGGGTTTCTTGCAGGAAGGCTATTTCTGTTTTAAGTTGTTTGAGGTGTGAGAAAACCTTCTTTCTTTTAATGGGATGGTTCAAACCCTTGACATTCCAGCTCTGTAGTTTTAAGTGCCTATCCATGCAGCTTGACTAAAAAGGTTAGGACGTGAGCACAGTATTCAAGTGGTTGCTTTAAGCTACAGCTGTAGCAGGTCAGTGAAGACCAGGAGTGACTAGTGTACAGTAATAGGTTTGTATAAGTTACTAAGGTGTTACTGGCAGTGACATATCCCTTCCCCCCACCCCCCTCCCCAACCAAGAAAACTGCTAAAAAAGAAAGCAGCAAGCTCTTCAAAACAAACATTGCACAACAACAACTCTTCCTGTCTTAAACTAAATTAACTGCTGCTCCAGTATCATATACAAAAGTAGATTTCAAGCACCTCTAAAACAATATTTTGGCTTAAACAATCAACTTTATGAACTGTGGAAGCTGGGAAGCTCTAGCACGAGTTTCAGAATTCAGAAATCAAAATTAAAAACAAAATTTCACCAAAACCATAGAAGCAGGAATCAGACAGTCATATGGAATTGTGATTTCAAAATAGACAGAAATAAGAGAGAAGAGAAAAAAAAATGGATTCACTTGTGCCATACCAGATAGCTAAATAGTTGAATTAACGGTACAGGACAAGACCCACTTAAGTACTAACAAACGTAGAATAACCAGTCTTTAAAATGATAATTCCAGCTTGAAATGTGAACTAACTGTTCAACTGGCCCTTTAAAATCTAGCGCAGATTCTAATTGAAACGGCATAACACTCAGAGAGGGCAAAGCTGTCATATGTGATAACAGCTCCAAAGAGCCAGTATAGAACCAGGCTAAATAAAGTAATGTTTGCTTGTAAATGTTTGCAACTGTCTGTATATGTAGCCTAACAAGAGAGCAGCACAAAAACACTGTATAGTCTGGATAAATGCACATGTTCACCGATGTAAACAAACCCGCGTGACAGTTAACATGCGCCGCACTACGTGTAAAATGGTAGGGCTATAGACAGTGCTACCTCTCATCCAGTGGGTCCATAGTTACTAAAGAGTCCCTTTATGAGTGTTCCGGTGACCTGCGGAGGCTGCTGATGTACTTGTGTGCCTCGTCCACTGAGCTGATCCACTTTCTGGCTCCGCTGGACAGCGTCAGCCGGAGCCGGGCTGGGTAGAGCAGAGCAGGCTTCTGTCCCAGTTGATAAAGTTCTGCCATCACGTCTCTGTATTCCCCCCGCTGGTTCACAACTTCAGGGCAGTAGTCCTCCAGAACACGGATGGGCTGGCCACGGAACTCCAGTTTACCTCTCCGCCGTGCCTCTCTGATGAGCAGATCCTTTGCCTGATACCGGTGCAGGCGGAGAATAACCGGGCGCGGTCGCTGTCCGGGGGCCGGTTTAGCAGCTAGGGAGCGGTGGGTCCGGTCCAGTTCTGGGAGGGATGGCAGTGTCTCGGTACCGAACACCTCGCGCAGCAAATTTGAGAAGAATTCAGTGGGGCGTCCGCTTTCAATGGACTCCGGGAGACCCAGGATCCGGATGTTCTGGCGCCTGCTTCGGCTCTCCAGGTCGGTAACTTTAGCCTTTAGCCTAGCATTATCCTCGCTCAGGGTGGTGCACATGTTCTCCAGATCCACGACTCTTTGGCTGAGGTCTTCTGCAGCTAGTTCCAAGGAGGAGACACGTTGGCCGTGGTCCTCCACTGTGAGCCGTGTCTGGTCTAGTTTGGAGTCCAGCTGGCTGAATGATGTTCTGAACTCGGTGGCTAGCGCATCACGGTGTTGCTCGAGCAGCGTGGTGATAGCCTCCAGTGTTAAGCTAACGTTAGCATCTTCTTTTTTACTCCTCTTGGCTCCTTTTGAAGTCATTGTGAAAAATAAAAGGGTCGGTCAGGAGAAAAATTAGATAAATAAAAAAAAGGTTTCGTTTTGGCGTGGAAGTTAGAGGGCTGGATGGTATAACAATGAAAAGTTTACCGGAGCACCGGCTAGTGCGTCTACTCCATCTGCCTATCGACCGGAAGTCAGATTTCTTCCAGTTTAAAGACTTTTAAGCTTCTCAACAGTCATTTATCACTCAGTTAAAGGCTGGGCCAATAAGTCCAATAAAAATTCCATAATAGCTCCTTTGGGAAATTTTACCGACGTAATGTATGAATTAGTGGTGAGAAGGTGGCTATGCAGGTATAGACTCATGCTGTCATTTTAAACTACAGCATGCCCTTAATCTACCAGAAGGAGTTGAGAGTTGAGAAGCGTTTTTTAGATCAAATTCAAAATACAGAGCTGTCCTGTGTAAATATTCACGCCACTCCCTGTGGTTTAGGTCTGATTGCTTGGCTGCCAGCTGCCAGCCTCAATTGATTCTCAGTGGATGTTTTCCAAACTAATTTCTTGAAGCTTGCGAGATCTGGCTGCGTGGGGCTAATTTATGGACACCATCTGTCAAAAAGCAGACAGATTCCTGAATGTAATTTACCTGCAGAGGAGAATCAAGGCTGTCGTCTTCTTTCACTATCGGTGTGCGTTTAGTGGTGGTGGGCACCTCGTACGTCATCACACTCCATCTAAAAACACACCCAGAAAATAAACGTTATTATTAGCTAATCAGATCCAGAGAGGAGGAAAGGACACAGGGAATCCAAACACGCAGCCTGTATGTCTTCTATCTGTGACTGTACCGCTGATAAAAACAGCAGATCAACAAAATCCATCTATAGTTCAAGCTGAGGACAAAGAAGTCATTAAACACCTGCAGAACATGTGCACGTTTTGTACCTATTTGAATTATGCACTGTTAAATAAAGGAGTAGTTTAACATTTTGTGAAATACGTTTATTCCCGTTCTTGCCGAGAGTTGGCTGAGAAGATTGATGCCACTCATGTCTGAACGGTAAATATGAAGCTACAGCCAGCAGCCAGTTAGCTGGAAAAAGACTGGAAACATGGGGAAACAGCTAGCTTGGCTCTGTCCAAAGGGAACAGAAGTTGCCTACCAGCACCTTTAAAACTCATTAATTAACATGCTACAATTTATGTTTAATATTTACAAAAACAGAAGTGTAAAAAAAGTACAAGTTGTGGTTTCATGGGGGCTTATATGCTGTACTATTTCTAGGCAGGGTGACTACCTCATGCTAAACTCTGCCAAAGATTGTTTATGAGGTAAAAGATGTATCACTCTGTAACACCTAAGTACAACAACGAACCTTTAGTGTCTTTGCTGGCAAAATGACAACACATTTATTACAGTTAACTGGATAATAACAAGTCACAGCCCTGCTGTATATATGAAGTAAACTCTCAAACCAGTCTGAATCTTGATGCTATTTCCCATCAAAAGACCTTCAGTGGATTTTTGTGGTTTTGTAGTTCCAACAACTCCAACAGAGTGATAACAGGCGGTAACCTCTGTTTCTGAAAAATGAAGTGAGTGCTGAAGTGCCTTAAAATTGCATTTGCTCTAATAGCCAGTAGGGGGCGACTCCTCTGGTTGCTAAAATGTCCAATGTCTATGAGAAAATGAGCCTACTTCTCACTTGATTTATTACCTCCGTAAACATTGTAAACATGAGTTTATGGTCTCAATCGCTAGTTTCAAGTCTTCTTCAACACAGCATGATGCTCATTTAGTAAATGATGGTCCCATTAAGAGTCAGATAGACCATAAAGCAGGGGATGCTTTAGGGCGGGGCTACCTTGTGATTGACAGGTCGCTATCACGGCATTGTCCGGTCTGGGAGTCGTACGTGTTTTTGTCTTACAACTTTAACCCTTTCACAGTATGTTTTCATTTCACTGAAGTTAATTGTAACATTTGGTTGCCTAAAAAATTAGCTATACCCTCTTGTGTAACTTCTGGTTCCAAAAAGCCAAGATGGCGACGGCCAAAATGCCGAACTCAAGGCTTCAAAACTGTAGTCTACAAACCAATGGGTGATGTCATAGTGTGTACATACTTCTTATATAGTCTATGAGTAATACATCTTCTCTCTAGCTGACCACGTTGCGTTAATTTCAGGACTCACATTCTGTCAGTTAAAATTTCCTTCATATCTCCATATCAACCAGCTTAAGTTTATCAACTTTACAGTTTTGAATAGGCCCTTTAAATTGTTCATTTTGCACAAATTAAGACTTCACAAACATAATATAAAAATGATATACAGTGCAGAAAGAGGCAAAAAAAACCCACTGGGCTTATTTGAAGCCTCCCCCTAAATAGTGTCAAATTTCACAATGTTATAGAGAACACAAGATTAATATAACAATTAATATACATTGTGATTTCAGCATTAAACCTATTAAAATACAGGGGGCAGGGGCCTGTGAACTAGCCGGGGCCGATGGCTGTGGTATTTTATTTTGCTTAGCCAAATCATTGACTGTTGGGTGCGATGGTTCAGCATGGCTGAATTGGCTTAATTTCACACACTGGTTTGTGATATTGTGTGTAAATAACAAGTAGGTGCTGTTATATGTGGTAAAAAAGCGAGCGCAAATCCAATGAAATGTACAATAACGATTCAGACATCAAAGGAAATACAAGCTTTGACTAATATCTTCAGTATTTGGATCAAGTAGCTTGTGAAAAATAAGGTGGCGGGCTGAAACTGTTATTTCAATGTACCAGATACATATTTAATCAACATTTAGGTAAATTTAAGTATCAGTTGGACTCTGCTGATAATGAATATTAAAGGATATTAAGATCCCTAATATATATTATGTGTAACTGGGTTGCTTTTTAAGTGTGTTTTCAACTATCAGCAGCAAATTATGCACTAATGCTTCAACTCTGTGTGGCATGATAAGTTATTTTTAAAGTTGTTTATGAATATTTCACAGAGATATAAATAGAAATAGCCTGTAATACTTTTAGCTAAATGAAGCTCATGCATAAATTCAGACAGGAAGACTGGGTGTGCAAGCTCATTCATCCTCATTCATTCTGGGTCTCTCTCTCTCATGGGCTATTAATATGTCAGCTGATTATGGGCATCTCTCTTTTCAGCGACCAATCAGAGCTTGCCATATCTCCCTCAACCAATCACATGCTGCTGTCAAAAGTTTAAAAAAACATTTCTCCTCTATGCAATTTCAGTGTCAGCATTCAACAAATGGACGCGAGCAGCTCGATGCAAACGGCAAATAGTTCACGTACCTTAATCCAGTCTCGTGGCATAACAAGCGACGTCTGATCCTCAGCAGAGGAGTTTCTCCTCCCTCTGGTTCACTGCTCAGGCAGCATCATCTGCTACTCCAGGCTACACATCGTACTCGCAGTCTCGGGTAAATCCAGCAAACATTATGCATTCAGCTCATATGCTCAGGCTCGTGCCTCATCAGCGTTTTTCAACAGCGTCTGGCTTCTTCATCACAGCCGCCTCGTCACTACGTTCGTCCTACCTCAGGCCGTTCATCTAAGGTAAAAGCTTCACAAAATTCACAGCCTCATATTACCTGGCAAGAGGCCACATATCACCATCGAGGAAACGTCGTCATACGTTTGAATAGCTTCAATATCTATGCGTCATTCATCTCGCTCCGCATTCAGTCAGAGTTAAAACATTTCCGGGTTCCTCACAGAAGAACCGACGTGATTCAAAGTCATCAATAGTAAAGAGAGCTCGATGCAAACAGCAAATAAATTGACGTACCTTCATCCAGTCTCGTGGTATAACTAGCGATGTCTTATCCTCGGCAAAGGAGTTTCTCCCTCTCGTCCACTACTCAGACAGCTTCATCTGCTACTCCAGGCTACAAACATAGCACTCGCAGTCTCGGTTGAATCCAGCAAACTTCATGCATTCAGCTCAGCATTTTCAACAGAGTCTGGCTTCTTCATCACAGCCGCCTCGTCACTACGTTCAAGCCACTTCATCTAAGGTAAAGGCTTCACAACATTCACCAGCCTCATATTACCTGGCAAGAGGCCACATATCACCATCGAGGAAACGTGGTCATAACGTTGGATAGCTTCAGTATCATGCATCATTTATCCCGCTCCGTATTCAGTCAGAGTTCAAACATTTTCGGGTTCCTCACAGAAGAACCAACGTGATTCAAAGTCATCGATAGTAAAGAGAGCTCGATGCAAATTTCAAATAGAGCGTCAGTATTCAGCTCAAACGGATGCGAGCAGCTCGATGCAAACGGCAAATAGTTCATGTATTTTAATCCAGTCTCAGTGGTATAACCAGCGACGTCTTATCCTCAGCAAAGGAGTTTCTCCCTCTTGTTCACTACTCCAGGCTACAGACATCACACTCGAGGTTTGGATAGCTTCAATATCATGCATCATTCATTCCGCTCCGTGTTCAGTCAGAGTGCAAACATTTCCGGGTTCCTCACAGAAGAACCGGCGGATTCAAAGTCATCTGCTCAATAAATCCACAAGTTCAGCGGGTACATCAAACCGGTGGTCTCACGGGATCCAGTACTTTAACCAGCTGTCTTTTAACTAGTTTTCGAGGTGATTGTTCAAACTGTAACACTTTTCATTCTCTTGGCGCATCACGGCTCAAAGAGAACTAATACCGTAAATACCGTAATAGCGGTGCACTCTAATTCTACAGCGTACAGGGTTACAGACTCTGGACTGAAGCAGCCTTCTGTTCCTGAAATCTGTGACATATATCAAACTTCGGTTTACTTGGGTAATCTCGACAATATTATGTGTTTTAAACCCTACAAATATCACTCAGCATAATTCATAAAGCATCGCAAATCACGTGGAACCTTCAATATGTGTATTACGGTAATAAGCACTGCAAGTCTCATACGCTGTTTTCATGCTGTCTCCATCTAGTGGCGCTAGTCCTGTGTAATTGGACTTAAATGCAAGTTAATACATTATAGTCATCATATCAGTTAAAACTCAGAGTCAGTATTGGCTGCATTGGGAACAATTCCATAACCTTTCAGCATATAGTAATTCAAGTGTTCTGAGAGATAACTAGACTTCTGCTCCTCCTCATGGCTCCGTTTTAAGGCTTAAAAGATCTAACCCTGGACGGGAAACTTTGACCAATCACGGGTCTTTTCATCAGAGAGCGTTCCTATCGGGTGTGCTCCGGTCATGTGAACAGAACTCGTTGTTCCTTCACCAAATTCACAATGGCAGCGGCGTCACCAACCTTCTCATCTCACAGCTAAACCGTGCACTACAAGATGATCTGAGAAATATGCGGAAAGAAATAAGCATTAACGTAACAGAATATTGATTCATGACAGCCGGGTCATAGACGACAGAGGGGCAGCAGACCTCAGATCAGCTCTTACTGCCTGTTTCCTCCCGAGTGAGGTCTTGCAGATGCGTTGGGAACAATTACAGATAACAGTACACTACAAAATGTTTATGAAACATTTGAGAGAGAAGTAGGCATTACAGTAACAGAATATGATTCATATAATCATAAACTGGTCTGAAAGTCGGTAGGTGTTGGCAAAATGAACGTCTCGTGGCTCTCATGGACGGCAGCTGGAGGCAGATTCAAAACCATGCTCGAAATAAATAAATAAAAGTCACATCGTGGTAAAGGAAGGGCAGTGCCTCGCGGAAACAACGAAGCCTTCTGGCTAATATATATGCGATGGCTGCGACAAGCTTCGGCGTTCCGACGCCGGGAGTACGAATGCATTCGATGAATGCATTCAACGTGGAAACAACGTCACCTCTGGCATCAACTCATAACCACGGTGCAGCTACGGTTCAACTGGGACATATGGCTGGGGACGCGTCGCCTTCTGACATATGCTCGATCACACGATCCAACTTAAACAGTGTTTAGTCATGGCTGACCTCATCTCAACATCACACACACCTGTGCAGTGGCATAAAGGCATACATTCTTCTTCACGAGCAAGCAAATTACACAGTCTCAGTTTCCACGGACACGTCATCCGTGGGGTTTCTTTTGGGGGAGAATATAATGGTACGGTCTCAGCGCCAGCCTCCCTCTGGCTCCAGCGTTCATCATAGGCTCGTGGGCTATATGTCGGGGCCTTCATCGGAGCACAATTACATTGGTTCATGTGGCCCTCAATCGTCGGCATCCCAATGGTAAACTCTTCGGATTGAACGGAGGCATCACTCGCTCATCTGTACAGAGGGTCATCACGACCTATCTCAGCGGCAACAGCAATTTGCGGATCCTCGGCGTCATTCAACAGATCTTCATGTTCATGCATATAACTGGTGGTGGTTTTCGTTTAGCGGCTGCATGCTGCTAATCGTCCCTTATGGCTGGTTCCGGTTGCAGCTGACCTCGGAATTCATCAGGTATTATTCATTTTAATTCATTTGGAGTATCGCAAGTAATCTCTCAAGTATGGGTTCTTTATTACTACATATTCACGTTTTATTTTGCAAAATGTTTAGTACACTTCAGATCGAACGGAAGCATCACGCGTTCCTCGCACAGAAAGTCATCACGACCTTCACACAAATAACAGCAGATCCTCTATATTCATGCATATAACTATATTCATGCATATAACTGGTGGTGGTGTTCAGTTAGCTGCTGCATTGTTGCTAATCGTCCCTCTATTTTATCTGGGTCTTGTACAGCTGACCTTGGCATTTATCAAATCATCTGTTCCGATTAATTAATTCAGGTCATTACAATCAATTCATTACCTTTGGATACTCCTACACTCTTATATATCTATATTCAGCTATTTCCATTATTCACAGCTAAGGTAATTATTCTTATTCACTCTCTAGTACTCATCATCACCCATCCTATGTGTCTGTACAATTATGTCTCTGTCATGTCCTGTTGTTATATTGTTTTATCTGTCAATGTTTTAATTGATTTTTTTAAGGTGTCCTTGGGTGTCCAGAAAGGCGCCACTAAATAAAATGTATTATTATTATTATTATTATTATATGCTGGTCTATTATGACCTCTCTATTGCTCCGGTCTATCGTGACGTCCTTATCGCTCTGGTCTATCGTGACTCTCTAATGTTCTGGCTATCGTGACCTCTCTAAATGCTCTGGTCTTAGTCTGCTTATACCTCCTACGTTCGCCCCGACTTCAACACCATCCTCGCAAATCAAAGATCATTAAAACCTGATTTCGGTAAGTCATTCATATAACTGGTGGTGGTGGTTATTTATTCTATTGTGCTTTCTTCAAATACTATACTTCATCTCTCAGGACTACGGCTACACTGGCACAACCTTATTCAAACTATTTCACTCGTTTCATTAATCACACTATGCAATGTTTATTTAACACTAGAACGGCCTTCGTCCCAAAAAAGTCCGAAACTCACGTGTCTCATGGTCAGCATGACCTGCGTCCCAAGCGGCTCTCATAATCAACATGACCTTTGTCCAAAGAAGGTCCGAGACTCACGTGTCTCATGGTCAGGATGACCAGCGTCTCAAGCGGCTCTCATCATCAACCCAATAAGGTCCGAGACTCACGTGTCTCATGGTCAGCATGACCGGCGTTTCAACATGGTCCACTAGGCTTTCATTTAAATGGTCTATCGAGATCTCACATTACACTGGTCTGATTCAACATCATTCATAGTAGGCTAACGTGCCTTCATAATTTAATTGCCATCATGTATATCGTTAACCCACTTATTACACTCGCATGCGACCTTATATTGCACGGTCTTTCTCAACTCCACTTAGCACTGTTTTAGGTTAACACAATCACCTGGTCTTGATATTATATCCATATCATGTTCTATCTTTACCACATACCACGTGAGTTATAATTTGTTTTCCTAATTAACTTTATTCTTTTAAATTTCACAAATGCTGTAAGTTAGGATGCGTGCACTTCTTAATATCATATTTATAGGTAATAAATCAATGTATTTATTCCATGTTCTTTGGGGGAATATTTCTACATCCTACTACAGCTTCACCTCCCCTTTATTATTTCACATCGGGTCTAAATCGCCAAAGAAATGTGCTATTCATAATATGTGCACTTTGTAATGTGGTATATTTTCAAGTCGTGCACAAGACAGAGAGGCTCCTAAAGGTAAACAATTAGGACAATGGTCACATACCATAGGGTCATAAGATAGGTCCAGAGGCTCCTAAAGGTAAACAATTAGGACAATGGTCACATACCATAGGGTCATAAGATAGGTCCAGAGGCTCCTAAAGATAAGCAAATAGGTCAAAGGTCACAGACCTTGTCAGACGCTCAGCGCAGATGTTGCCTGAAATGAACCCAATATAAGGGGGTGCAAGAGCCCTGATCTGGAGGGACTTTCACATTTGACTTGGGACCTCCGGACGCTCTAGACGTCCGTCATGACATTTGTTGCTTGTTTGTAATAAACTCTATTATACCAGCAAGAACAGTGTCCTCGGAGCATCCTTTCTCATCACTTCAACAGAACTGTCGCAGGCAAGATACGACAAACTTTGGCGTCACGGATCAGGATCAGAGGTGGCTGCAACAACTTCACAAACGGTGAGCTCACTCGATTGAATGCTGGTCATAAAATTGGGGCTGTTATGTGGAGTTGTTTGGACACACCGTAAAATAAGAACCTTCTTGTTATGGACATGTTCTGTTGATTTGATGTTTAAAGTGAGGCTCCGTGCTAAATTTAATGAAAAAGGGGGAATGAATAGAGAAAAGATATAAAGTGAAGAAAAGAAGTATGAGAAATACAAGGAATAGTTTAGAATAGCTTCATGGTAACGCTAAGGTGTGCTAAACAGTATTTGTGCAAGATTAATGAAGAGGGGCCCTCAACTTCTTAACAGTAAGACACATGCATATTAGACACTGCGTAACGATGGCTCTGACATAGTCTGGAATTAAGTTAGAAAGACAAAATTGGGAAACCTGGATCCAGGTAATTTGAATAAATAAATGTAAAGAGTGTTAAGAGACAGAGTAATAAAGGAAAATAAAGGAAATAAAGGAAAATAAAGGAAATAAAGGAAATGATCATATGACAGCCGCAAATCGGATAGGTTAGAGCCCTCAAGAGCAGGAGCATGTAGTACGGGCCGATTAAAACCTGGAATGACATCTTATGGTCAGTTTAATAACTGGAGAGTGTAGAATCACAATTCGATTGACCGTTACCACTCTGACATTTGTTGACGAACGGTGTCTGAAGCAGCCTCTCATCGAAGATTTTACACCTCAGAGGTAGCATAAATTTTACGAGAAAAAGTAAGGAAATAGCGGCAGAAAGCATGCTGTATGAATGAAGATATCTAAAACTGTTGAAGAGAATGTGTGTGTGTGACATTTTGACTGCTGAAAACTGGTGAAAAAAATGTGTGTGTGTGTTTACTTTGGGATGAGAAGAAGAGGAGTGCAGAATGTGTGTGTGTGTCATTTGTCTACTGATGTGTTCCAGATGTGTGCCATAAAATGCATAGGAAGAGAATAGATGTGTTAAAGTTAAAAGAAAGAAAGAACACATTATAATTGAATAACCATATATAGGTGGTGATTTGAGAATAGGACATTTAATAATTTGTAAGAATAGAGACGTGGCCTGATGTATTGTATAAAACATGAGCTTCCTTTGGAAGACTAATGAATTAAATAATGTAATGTATATAAAACAATGAGCTTCTGTTAGAAGACTGTTGAATTAAACGAGTTAGAAAATAAAAATTGAGCAGACTGATCCACCCGGTGACTGCAGAAATAGAAAACTAATTACACGTTGGGCGTAGTATATTCTGTGGGGGAAACATAAGCTGTTGATTGTGGGAATTTCTCTGGATCAGAGATCGAAGCGCACCCTCCCTGGAACACTGTTGTCACTCACGCCGTTGGGCGTGATGACACGGCCGGTAGGAGTGGACGCTTGTTTTCTCTGCAAAAGAGGGATTTCCGGGAGATACAGTAAAAAGAATGAAACAATGAGCCACTGAAATGAGCCTGGTTACGATAAATACATACACATAAGATAAATAACTATAAACCAGGACAAATAAAGTGGAGTTGTGTAACTGCAGTACCCGTATGACACTAATAAAACATGAGCTCTTCCTAAAAGGGACGTAATATAATAAATAAGCTGTTAAATGCACAATGAACTTCGTTTAAGAAGGGTAGCGTTTGGGCCCCCCCCTCACTCATCTCAAAATTCCCTAGAGGAGGTTGGAATGTGAGAGTATGAAGGCATTTGATGACCCTTTCTTGGGAGATGTAGAGAATTTCTTTGTCGTTTGAACTGTTTGGTCCAGTGGGGTTCACTAAGTGCTTTAATGTTTAGGTAGGGGTTTAAGTTAGTCTCCAACTTGGTATCATTTATCGCACTGTGTTAAAGCACCCAGAGAAGAGGTTCAACCTCCACAGAGTCGAGAGGACTCTGTGGAACAAAATGAGGGAGAACATGCAGCCGAAGGGCAGATGCACGAGGATCTCCAAAGTCAAAGTCAACAAGGGGGGATTGTCCAGAGTGTGGAACATGTTGATGATACTGAACATATTTTTGATGATGTCAGTAATGATAATGTTGATGATGGACAAGGAAAAGCATTTGGGGACATCAAATTCCAATATGTCCCAGAAACAACAGAACATGTTTCAGTGGAGAGTGAAACACCAGAGGATGCAAAGAGATCTGACTCCGTTGCGAAAGAACTTGAAGGTTCAGTTGGAAAAAGGAGTCCCAGGCCAGTCCGGAGGAGGGTCAAACCTCTCCGTTATGAAACTTAGGATGGTAGAGAATGTGTCACAGCTAACAACAGAGGTGCCTAATAAGATTTTTACGACGCCAAAACCTGAGGAGATAGTGGTCAGATCCAAGCTTGGAAAAATGGTTATTCTTCCTTGTAAATGTGGAATAGGAAATAGCCGTATTAACTATTTTCCCAAGTGGGAAAATAGTCGTGGAGAGGATGTGGAGTTGATACCTCCTGGAAACTACGGTCTGCCTTATAATCAAAGGAAGTACTTATTGTACAATGATATAAGGTATAAGACAGTTGTGGATGATTGTTCGCTTGCTGTGCGCAACCTTGCATGGGAAGATGAAGGGGAATATATGTGTACATATCGAGAGCCAGAGTTTAAATTTGTTCCATCTAGTCACTCTTGGATTGAAGGTTACATAAGTCGTAAGGTGAGACTTATGATAACAAACCTAAGACCTGTTGAAGTAACCACTGCAAAGGTAAATAACATACGGATAGAGGCTGCTACTTTAACTTTGAAATCAATAAATAATGATAATGCGTTCAATCAGAGTACTACCTTGGTGACAACATTAATGCCTAGGAAATTGGAGAATGTGACACAGACACTTGATAAAGTATCCTTGAAAGTGAAAGAGATGGTAAATGAGAGCCGGAAGTCTATGTTGGAGATGGGGATTAGTGTGACTAGTTGGAAGGAAATCGAGGAAGTGAAGGTTGTAAAGTCATTTGAGACTGTTCAGAGGAATATTGTAGATGTGGGAAAGGAGTTTGTTGACTCGGATCAGATATCACAGGAGATGTTTGAACAGAACCATGTAGTACAGAGGAGAGAAGCTAAGTGGAAAGCATATGGATTTGATGCTTCAGTGTTGGGAATTGTAGACCCATGGGCAGGTAGAAATTTATGGTTTCAGCAGTTAACACACTCAGTGAGATCAATCAAGAAATTGAAGGGTCCATGTGTGTTGAAAGTACCAACACCAGGTACATGGCCTTCAATTCTGGAGGCGGTACCGGAACCATTAACTATTTCATGTCAATCTTCTGTGCTGTCATGGCTCTTGTATCAACAGCAATCATTAGTGGATAAAGTGATGGCTTTATCAGTGAACCTTTTTAAGCCTAGATTGAATTGTTCTTGGTTGGCAGGATTACCATATGTGAATTTACTTGAACAACATGAAAATGTGATGACAGCGGTACCTGATCCGATGGAAGTGAAACCTGTGAGGGCAAAGTACTGTTTTTGCTCAAATGAAACTAATAAGGGGTCTGGAATGTTTATGGGAATATCAGAGTGTGATGGTTATATGATGGATTTAGGAAAGCGTGAGGATGAGGATGTGAATAAGTTGTATGAAGTGATTTATCAAGTGTCGAAGCGTAAGCCGAGTAGAACTTTGATGGTAAAACATCAAGTGTTGCCTGGTAATGTGACTATAGGCAATTTCAGGGATATTTGGTGGATTTGTGGTGAAAATGCTTATTTATTTCTACCATACGGGTGGACAGGATGTTGCTATATGGCAACACTGAAACTCCCATATGAAGTTTTTGCTGTACGGAAGGGAGAAGCATCTGATGAGGTTCAATCTGATGTCGATTCACGTAGGAGAAAACGTGAGTTGGCACAGTTTCACAATTTGGAATCTTACCATTGGAGAATAAGTATAGGAGAGAAGTGGGGTATAGGATTATTTCCATGGTATGGGGTGACATTCTTGGCAGATCACATCGACAACATTACCTATACATTGCAAGGCTTTGCGAACGAAACCATAAGAGGTTTCGAATTTTTGTCAAACACTCAGAAAAGTCACAGATTGACGTTGCTGAAACATGACATGGCTCTTGACTATATCTTGGCCAAACAAGGGGGCCTTTGTATGACTTTGAACTTAACAGGGGATGCTTGCTATACTTTGATTCCTGATAATTCAGATAATATAACTAATGTCATAGATGCACTGAAGCATATAAGAGATGCATTTGGTCCATCAGAAGACGCGGGATGGTCTGCAAATGCTTGGTTGCAGGATAAATTAGGGCCACTAGGAGCAGTGTTAGTTCAGGTTTTGGCAGCGCTCGTTCTGTCGCTGTGTGTGATGTTTTGTTTTTGCACGCTGTTGTTGACCTTTGCAAAGGCTATGATACTTAAATGGGTTGGAGTTGTGCTGCCCGGCGATCAAACGCTGATGCCATTATTACACGAAGCTGACACGGACGTGGATGAGGATGACGCAATAAAGATCGAATTGGTGGAATATCCATTTTAAATATCTTATATGATTATAATCCTATTATTTCCCTCTGTTTTTGCTTGCGTAGTTTGTAGTGTTGATTTTGTTTTGCTCTTTCGAGACTTTGTTTAGTCTCGAAGGGGGGGTATGGCAACAAATGAATAATATGATCAATGGACAATATGATTTCTAATTTTACATTTTTACTTATAGAAGTGTTTTTATTCTGTGTTTGATGTCTGTATGCAAAAGATACTGGTTTTCTTGTCTTTCATTCTAGAACATATGGGGGGAAGACCACTGTCAGGGTGGTGGATTGTCGGAGACTCCGAAGGGCTGAATGGGTTCAGACACTTCAAACATGAAAATACGAATGGCCTGAAGAACTCTGAACGTGGACTGGCGATACAAAATCCAGAGTCAAGACGTCATCGATAATACACCGGAGTCAAGGCTGCTGAGAAACTGCAGCGTTATACAGTCTTATGTCTTCTCTTAGATGTTACATTAGTATTCTTAAAAATGAATTGTCTTTTTTGTGTCTTATATGCTTGGTAAATGATGATTTCTAAATATAATGGGACCTCAGATGGTTTCTTTTTTTTTTCGATGTTTAGGGACAGTGGGGTAGGCAGGAGAAGGTCCATAGAAAGGTGCGATGGGTCGACCAGTCTGACTTTGGACATTGTTTTGTTTTGATTTGCTGAGAGTTCCATATGTATTTGCTTAAGTCATTTCCATACACAAATTGTTAAATTTCTTCATTTTAGTGTTTTGGAGTACTACTATGGTCGCCTTGGCAGAGGGACCGTGAGAGAATTTTCCTGTCTACATTGTTTAATGGATATTTCAAGAAAAATTAGCTGCCTGACAGGTTTTTCACTCTCACTTTTATACTCCATACAGTTGTTTCAATGGTAAAAAGGGGGTTGTTAAATTTGTCATGTTAATACACCTGTATGTTTCTTCTTTTATTTTTTCGAGACTTTGTGTAAGTCTCGAAGGGGGGAATATGTGGTATATTTTCAAGTCGTGCACAAGACAGAGAGGCTCCTAAAGGTAAACAATTAGGACAATGGTCACATACCATAGGGTCATAAGATAGGTCCAGAGGCTCCTAAAGGTAAACAATTAGGACAATGGTCACATACCATAGGGTCATAAGATAGGTCCAGAGGCTCCTAAAGATAAGCAAATAGGTCAAAGGTCACAGACCTTGTCAGACGCTCAGCGCAGATGTTGCCTGAAATGAACCCAATATAAGGGGGTGCAAGAGCCCTGATCTGGAGGGACTTTCACATTTGACTTGGGACCTCCGGACGCTCTAGACGTCCGTCATGACATTTGTTGCTTGTTTGTAATAAACTCTATTATACCAGCAAGAACAGTGTCCTCGGAGCATCCTTTCTCATCACTTCAACAGAACTGTCGCAGGCAAGATACGACAGTAATAAATCATCATTTAATACGAGTCTTTCCTGATTGAATTATCTTTATTGCTTTGACTATTGCTTGCTCCTGTCTGCTGCCCTTGTGAAATATAGAACCGTAAGCCCACGGACACACCAGGAACGTCAGGAGCGCGTGTCGGCTGCGTGGCGTGTCGGCTGCGTGACACACACGTTGGGCGTTCACAGCTGCATTTCAGCTGCGTTTCTGCTGCTGCTATCAGCCCTTTCTTTCTACATAGAGTTTGCCTTTTAATGGCCATTTCATTTCATTATAAATGTCATTTATATTTATTTTAGACGGATAAAAGTTAAGAAACGTGTGGAAATTTGTAAATAATAGTAATAATCCACAATTAAAACTCCGTACTATATTCATTCATGGAGCTCTCCAAGTCACTCTATGTTCTAGAACACTGTCCAGCACATATTTCAGAATAAAAGCCTTGTGTTAACAAATGAAGGAATTCTGTCCATAAAAAAAACACTTGAGGGCATCTATTTTGAAGTGAAAGCAGGAAGTGTTGATTTAAAAATAAGCCTTTACTTTTTTCATCTCTGTAACATATTCTACAGATAGAATGTCAATATACAGTCAATAGATCACTTTCACTGTCTGTTGTTGCTGTGAGTCGTGTGCGGCATGCGTCAAAATTAGGCGAGACCTCTATTCTCTAGAAGTGACGCGTGGGCAGTGTGGCTGCTCTAACCTGTTAACAGGGACGCCGAAATAAAAACAGGTAACGCAGCCGCCTAGCGCTCCATGCCATTCCCTGTGTTGATGAGGCTTAAGAAACGGCATTCATTAATTCGTACATTTGGGATTTCCTCAAACTTATTTTAGGAAATCCTCCAGGACAGTTTTCCTCTCAGTCATATTGATACTGTAGCTTAAAGCTATTCAGTCCTCCGTCCACCTGAAATGGACTATGCTTGGAAGTCTGAGGAACATGACAGGAAAGCCTTCAAAGGAA
The DNA here is from genome assembly GCA_036937225.1 of Sebastes paucispinis. Taxonomy (NCBI): domain Eukaryota; kingdom Metazoa; phylum Chordata; class Actinopteri; order Perciformes; family Sebastidae; genus Sebastes; species Sebastes paucispinis. The sequence goes on from JAUPFX010000022.1 coordinate 353,583, forward strand.
AACAAAGCCAAGACTTGGTCAGACACTGTACCTTGCAGGGAACAAATAGTGCTAATCACAGCATTTCCCCCCTTCTGCCCTCTCTCCCTCTAGTCTTACCGGTCCAGCATCTTGGTGGTGGCTCTCTCCAGCTTCTCCAGGATCTGCAGCAGCTGAGCGTCATCGTCACAGAGGCCTCCCCAGCCCAGGACACGGGCAAGATCGTTACCTGTACCCAGAGGCAGCACGCCGAGCTGGCACTGTAATGTAAGACAGTAGGTCATCTGCAAACAAATTGACTAAATCCAATTTTCAATCAAAATCAGTAAGACTCATCAATCTAAATCACAAAGTCAGACACCACACATTTGTCCGCACAAATACAAACTAATCAAACTTTTTAGCCAAATTCACAGCAGAGCAACGGTGAAGTGTGGCCTGCGGCGAGCTGCTGTGCAATGTCTATGAAAAGCTGCGGCAGCCGCTCCCGAGCTCAGAGCACTGCGGTCGTTTGATTCTGTGGCAAAGTGCGGCCAAACAAAAGTTGGGAAAAGTTTAACTTTTAGTGGCGAAATGCGGCCAGAGAACCCACAACCAATCAGTAAACATATCCTGTGACTCCTGTGACATGTTGACCTGTGTAACAAAGAATGTCTTTCCATCTGAAACACATGAACACGCATCCCGGCCGCAGAAATATATAGCTATTGCTGCAAGCCACACTTTGGAATGAATTTGGCGTTATATCCTAACATTATTCCCTCTTGTCCTTTTTGTTATAAAAATGGGTTGGTAAGCATGAGCACACTAGTACATGTAGGGCTGGATCCGAATATTTGACTGTTCAGATGTTTGTTCGTTGGGTATTCAGTTTTCAATTTTGGTATTCGGGTATTTCTTTTTTCTTTTTTTAACCGTTCTGGATTATAAACAAGCATAAAACACACCAAACTTTTTGGAAATTTTTATTTACAAATAACACTGTAGAACAACAGAATCCTTAAAAAATTAATGCCTTCAATTAAACCAAAAGGCATAGTGTTGCAGCGCTATGCCGTTCATCTCAGCCGAGAACGGAGAAATGTCTGGCTGCTTCCCGTGTCATGTCATGGAGACAAGCCAAGCCAGAGGCCTCCCCGCTGTTGCTTGTGTCTGAGCGTTCTCCGATGCATCCCATGGGGGGCTCAGACCGGCGGCTGCATTATGCACGGGCTTGCAGCCAGGAGGTAATGCATGGAGACATCAGCCTCCGCCGTTTTGGGGGAGAGGGCCCGCATACTGACTTTGAGGTACGTCTACACTCATACACAGAGGGAGGATGAGAGGAGACGCTCAGCACAGACGGAGTTGTGTGTGCACCGTCTACACAAGGTGTAAAAACAGCACTCGTGGACTCATCATGACACATTTTGTTCGAAAAAATAATCTGCGTGGGTCATAAAGGACAGAGGGGGTCGTATGTTGTACAGACGTGAAGCCCCCTGAGGCAAATTTATGATTTGTGATATTGAGTTATATACATAAAACTAACTTGACTTGAATATGACAACAGTAGACACAGATTAAAGTAATGCAGGCGTCTTCTGTGCCAATCAAATCCTACAACTCAATATAATGGGTTGATTATACAGCACAGGATGGAAACAACTGTTAGTCTGCCTCCAAATTTCATCCTCAAGGACAAAAAATTGTTTAAAACTTTAACATTTTGTAAAATAACGACAAATGTTAGATGGTGATTATAGACGCAAGTCAGAACGTAAAGTGAAGTGAATATCTTGAGAAAAATGTGAGAAACATCCCAATGGCTAAACCCTTGACATTGACTGGTTAACCTGATATAACCTAAATTATTGTCTGTCTGTCTGTTAGCAGGATTACTCCAAAAGTCTGCGATGGATTTGAATGCATTTTTTTGGAGGGTTGGGGTGTGGCACAATGAACAATCCATTAGATTTTAGTGGCAATCCGGATTCAAGAGTTTTTTTAAGAATTCCGATTAGCCTGAGCATTAAGACCACAGGGTATAACACATGCGCAGTGTAACTGATGATGCGTTGATGATGCATGACCCCGCCTCCTTCTGAGAGCATAGAGATACGTGTGTGAATGTGTGTGTGGAGCTGCTGTCCATCCGCGGTGAGAAAGAACAAAGCGGTAGCTGACGGGATGAGAGACAACATAGTGTAACTTTATAAGAGAGAGGCATCCGCCGATACTTTACACGGAAACACACCGTGTTAATAATAAGCCGACCACCTCACAGTACCGCCAGCTGGGAGCTGTCATCTGTTTTTAAAGTCAGGCGTTGGCGGAGGTCTGTGCTCTCCGAGTGCCATTCTAGTTCAGATTGATTTGACATGGGGTTAGGTTTGGGGACCTCACAATTTCATCTCTGCTCTTTACAGATGATGTGGTTCTGTTGGCTTCATCGAGCTGTGACCTGCAGCACGCACTGTGGCGGATTGCAGCAGAGTGTGAAGCGGTCGGCATGAGAGTCAGTACCTCCAAGTCTGAGGCCATGGTGCTCTGCTGGATAATGGTGGACTGCGCCCTCCGGGTTGGGAGTGAGTTACTGTCGCAAGCGAGGGAGTTTAAGTATTTTGGGATCTTGTTCACCAGTGATGGTAAAATGGAGCAGGAGATGGACAGGCGGATCGGTGCGGCGTCCGCAGTTATGCGGGCGCTGTTCCAGACCATTGTGGTGAAGATGGAGCTGAGCTAGAGGGCAAAGCTCTCGATTTACCGGTCCATCTACGTTCCAACCCTCACCTCTGGTCATGAGCTGTGGGTAGTGACCGAAAGAATGAGATCACAGATACAAGCGGACAAAATTAGCTTCCTTCGTATGGTGAGGAGCTCAGCCTTAGAGAAGGGGTGAAGAGCTCAGCCTTAGACAGAGGGTGAGGAGCTCAGCCTTAGAGAGAGGGTGAGGAGCTCAGCCTTAGACAGAGGGTGAGGAGCTCAGCCTTAGAGAAGGGGTGAGGAGCTCAGCCTTAGACAGAGGGTGAGGAGCTCAGCCTTAGAGAAGGGGTGAGGAGCTCAGCCTTAGAGAGAGGGTGAGAAGCTCAGCCTTAGAGAGAGGGTGAGGAGCTCAGCCTTAGACAGAGGGTGAGGAGCTCAGCCTTAGACAGAGGATGAGGAGCTCAGACATCCGGAGGGAGCTCGGAGCTGCTCCTTCACGTCGTTTTTCTGGTCGTGGCCAACTGGTAATAGGCCCCGGGATAGACCCAGAACACGCTGGAGAGATTATATATCTAGTCTGGCCTGGGAACGCCTCGGGGTCCCCCAGGAAGAGCGTTGCTGGGGAGAGGAACGTCCGGAATTCCCTGCTAAGCCTGCTGCCCCCGCAACCCAGCCCCGGATAAGCAGAAGAAAATGGATGGATGGATGGATGGATGGATGGATGGATTTGAGATGGCACTTATGCATCCTGATTAAACGCTAATTTAAAATAAAAACCTTGTTATCCGACATGGCTTTCATGAAATCAAGTAATTGATTGATTTCATGGAATTAATCAAGAGTGACGATGGTAATGGGTAAATTACCAATGACAGTTAATCAGTGTGTCATTGGTAATTAACCCATTACCACCCTCTCTCTCTCTTCACCCCTGTCCTTCCCTGACATTCTTTATTTATTGATTCATTGCTCTTTTGTCTGTGTTTCCTAATTCACTTCCTTTTTGGCTTTAATATGGTCAAAATGACTACAAAAGTTACTCTCCAAATGCTTTAGTTCTGTTTTTGTTTTATCATTTACAACATTAGCACAAAAGGTAGCTTTGCTTCTTTCTCTTGCCCATCAGCGTTTTCCACAGTTACCTTCAATATTGTATCATCATCCCCTATTCCTTGTCCTCGTCCTCCTCCTCCTCCTCCTCCTCCTCCTCGTTCTCACCTGTTTATGGAGGTTAAGTTTATCCAGCTCTGAGAGCACCCAACCCACGCTGCCGTCTCCTCCGCACACCAGGATACGAAACGTCACAAACTTCTGGAAAAGCCGCAGGCTGAGGGAGAAGAGAGTGGGATGGGGCGGGAGGATGAGGAGCACAAAATGTTAAGAGGTAGATGTCATGAAAAGGCAGCTAAATTACAGCATCAGTACATCCATTAAACCAGTCATGACGAACTAGAAACTTCCACTAGTGAAGCATTAAACCAGGAAGAATAAAGCCTGTTAAAATATTTTTCTGCTACATATTAGGGCTGCACAATTAATCAAATACTTATCGCGATCACAATTTCGGCTTTCCACAATTAAATGAACATCCCCTGTGATATTGACGTTTAGAATGTGCGATCTGCTCATAGAAAACGCTGCAGCACATCAAATCAAGCGCTAAATAAACTAACAGCCATCAGCCGGTGATGTTATGGCTCTACTTTTAGGTATAGATATTGTCTATACAACCAGCGTGTTTATGATTAAATAAAGAGCATAACATAGTCTATCTAGCCTTTTAATGTTGCTAATTTCGCTCTCAAAGTGCACCAGATTGAAACATTTAACTAGCAAAAGGGTAGGGTGAATATTACTGTATTTTTTTCATGTTGCAATATAAACTGGAAAAACAAAGTTTGGAAACTTGTGTTTGGTCGATTATTTCTCTGTTGTATCAATGCTAATTGGCATTGTATTTTACATCGTTGGAAAGCCTGTTTCTTTACCTTCGCAATGATGTCCAACTTGTAAGGATCATGCATTTGTGGGATGAGCAGCACAGCCGATTATGTGGGTAGCGCCCAAGAAAAATTCGCCAAAATGCTCTAAACAGTGTATTCTCATAAGGCTACCAGGAAGCCTGCAATGACTGCCCTTCACCGTCAGGCCTGTTTGCGCTGCTGTCGACAACACAGACAATGGAACTTGAACATGTGGGGGAGTGTCATGTTCAGTGATGAGTCCAGGTTCTGTCTGCGAAAGTTGGACGGCAGGGTCAAAGTATGGAGACGACGCGGAGAACGCTATGCTGATTGTAGCACCGATGGAGTAACAGCTTTTGGTGTGGGCTGTGTCATGGTGTGGGGCGGCATCTTCCTCACTGGCAAAACAAGGTTTGTCATCATTGAAGGCCATCTCAATGCAGTGAGATATCGGGACGAGATTCTGCAGCCAGTGGCGATCCCATATCTCCACAATCTGGCACCTAACTTCATCCTCCAAGATGACAACGCTCGCCCCCACAGAGCCAGGGTTAACACAGACTACCTCCACAATGTGGGAGTAGAGAGAATGGAACGGCCTGCCAAGAGTCCACACCTCAACCCAATTCAACATGTGGGATCAGGTTGGGCGTGCTGTACGTGTTAGAGTGACCAACACAACATCGTTGGCTGACCTGCAACCAATCCTGGTTGAGGAATGGAACGCCATCCCACAGCAACGTGTGACCAGGTTGGTGACCAGCATGAGGAGGAGGTGCCAGGCTGTTGTGGCTGCGTATGGATCTTCTACCGCTACTGAGGCTCCTGACGGTGTATTAAATGAATACAGTGTAAAATAGCCAATATGTCTTGTTTGTTCCTTGTTACTGATAGAGAGTTCAATCATCCAATCCACCAAACAACTCAAAACAAGAGTCGACACCAACAGGAGAATACACTGTTTACCATTGGCAGAGCATTTTGGAACATTTTTCTTGGGCGCTCCCCACATAATCAGCTGTGCTGCTCATCCCACTATTGCATGATCCTTACAAGTTGGACATCATTGCGAAGGTAAATAGACAGGCTTTCCAACGATGTAAAATACAATGACCATTAGCATTGTAACAACAGAGAAATAATCCACCAAACACAAGCTTCCAAACTTTGTTTTTCCAGTATGTATATAGCAGACAAAAATATTGCAATGTAAGTTTTTTCCAACGTTTTGCAAGCTTAATTTGTACATTTGCAGGAATGTAGCATAGAAGTGAAAGCAGTGCTCTGTTTATTTAAATGTGAAATTGCAATAGAAATATGTCTGCGAATAAATAATCGTGATCTCAATATTGATAAAAAATAATCAGGATTATCATTTTGGCCACAACCGTGCAGCCCTACTACACATGCGTTTATCATTTCATTATTAATTAAAGTAGCGCAATGGTTCATTAAAAAGAAGCTCCAGTACCCGAGTTCTGGTCCTCCGTTCATCAGGTCAAAGACTTGAGCTGGGTTGAGCAGCTGCTTGAACTTGCGGAGGAACTTCACCCCCTGGTTGTCTCCACTTTTGGAGTTGACCAGGACCAGGAGAGGACTGGAGCACGACGCTGAGGTGGCCTTCCAGAAGCCTGAAAGGAAATTAATCACAAATTAATAAAATATGTGTTGAAAAATTACGATTGGAAAACATTTCTAACTAGATTTAAGTCCAAATGTTGGCAATCACACTGTTCATGTTGAGAAAGTCGTATTTGATGGATCCTGCTGGAGAACTGGGATTTTGTCAACAGTTTACATTTTGGATTCCTTTTTTTATCTAACACTGGGTATAAGTTCCTGTTTCTGTGTGATGTTTTGCAGTGGTTTTATTGAGGCAGGTGTCCACCGTAGTGGTTAACTGGCTGAGAAGTAGCTCCAGGGAGGGAAGATGTGTGTTATTTGCTACATTATGCACCAGAATGTGTGTCTTTTAAGTTCATTTAGAATTAGCTAACAAGAAATACCAGTTGAGAGGAGCAGAGGGTTAGCCTCCCTGTCTTCGTTGTGTTAATGGGAATAACCTCAACCTCGGGTTAGCTGTTGCTGCAGCTAGCTGGAGCTAGCACACGCACATCGCCTCCTCATCCTTCTTCCTCCATCCGCCTTGCTGCCCCACAACGTTACAATATGTTCCAAGAAGAATTTCTACTAGAAAGCTTTTTCAAAGCATGCTGAAATTTAAAATGTTCATAAATCCTTTTTCTCACATCAAAAGCATAAAAAAATGTAAACTTTATTTCTATCATCACATACATATTCAGTCCAACCTTTGCATTTAACCCATCCTAAGCATTTAAAGCAGCAGTGGTCTGCTGTAAAGCCACCGAGGAGCTACTTGGGGTTCATTGTCTCACTCAAGGTCACTACCAAACGCAAACAGGAGGAGCCGGGGATCGAACCACCAACCTTGTGGTTAAAGCCCTGACACACCAAGACAACGGTCAGCCATCGGACAGTTTGGGGCCGAAAAACACATTTTTCATCTTCATCTCATCTGATCGTTCCAACACACGGAGATTTTCACAGCGACATGAACATCTGGAATGAAGCTAAGTGGTAAGTGAGAGTGGTGTGAAAATGGTCGGCAGACGCCGCTTTGTTTCATGTACGTATCATAACAACGGCTTGTATATCCACCGTCCTCGGTCTTCCTGTTTCCCTTTTTGAATGATGAATACAGACTACCACCACCTCCTGGTGTGGAGAGTTATTTCCTCTCACGCAGGAGCAGAACGTACGTGCTAACTGGCCGTCGGCTGAAGTCTTTGCGTTGTGTTCGAGTATAACTTTTTGACCAAGACTGAGTCGACGCAACTGATGGCCTTGGTCGCTGCTAGTTCTTTGATGTCGGCTTGGTGTGTCCCCAAGCCAAAATGCGACCCGCTCTACCCACTGGACCACAGCCGCCCAAACAAAGGATAAATAAAGAATCAAAAGGATTACTTTGGAATTAACAACAATTTGTGCGACAGTAGAAAGAGCCAAGGGTCAGCTGCAATGGCACACCCTCTGCAGCCAAAGGATTTACATCATTCAAAACTTTGAACTTACTGTACATGCAATACTGTGAACAAAAGAGCCTGTATGTGTGTGTGTGTGTGTGTGTGTAGGAGGTGTCTCACCATCTGAGTCGATGCTGTTAAGTGCAGTGGGAGGGATGATTGACACTCGATATTGACCCATGGGACACACCTTCCCCATTTGTTCTTTACAGCTGTTGTGGACCTGCGCACACACACACACACACACACACACACGCACACGCACACGCACACACACACACAGAGTCAGTGGTCTCCATAGTAATTCTATATTTCAGTAGAAGCAGAAAGGTCATTACATCCCTCTGAAACCAGCAAATGTCAGGTCTGTAACCTTTACAAATACCACTCTGATTCATTTCTACGTGTTCTTGTGTTTCTGTGTGTGTATGTGTGTGTGTGTGTGAGCCAGGGATTTTTGACTTATTAATGTGTGTTCATCCGCCCTAAACACTCAAAAGTTCAGGCTTTGCTAAGTGGATTTGTGTGACAGAGTAAAGTGACTGTGTGTAACTGTGTTTGGTTTGTCTTCTGCAGAGGAACATTATTCTCTTCATGTTGCTGGAGGCAGTCAGAGCAATGGGTCAGACGGAGTAACCCTGGAGCTGACACAAATTCATCAGCCCTGTTTCATTCCTCATTCACTTATCCTCCTCCTTCTCCTCCTCCTCTTCACCTTGGAGATCTGTGCTGCCATCTTAACTGGCGTTCCTTCTCTATGATGGCTTGAGTAAACTTTTCAGACCTTGAGTATTCGAGGGACAAGAGAGCGAGTCAACAACAATAAAAAGTTTGGGATCGCATCTCAGTCTGAAAGTCACAACTTCCTGTGAGTATATCATAGACCGTATGTAAGAAGTGGATGTCACCATGATGTCACCTATTGGTTTGTGGACTACTGTTTTGATGCCTTGAGTTCGGCATTTTGGCCGTCGCCATCTTGTTTTTTTGCAACCAGAAGTGGCACAAGAGGGCGGAGCTAAGTACAACCAAACAACGCCGTGGTAGTGACATGTCAATCACAAAGTAGCCCCGCCCTAAAGCATCCCCTGCTTTATGGTCTATCTGACTCTAAATGGGACCATCATTTACTAAATGAACATCAGGCTGCATTGAAGAAGACTTGAAACTAGAGATTGAGACCATAAACTCATGTTTACAATGTTTACTGAGGGAATACATCAAGTGAGAAGTAGACTCATTTTCTCATAGACTTCTATACAATCAGACTTCTTTTAGCAACCAGAGGAATCGCCCCATGCTGGCTGTTAGAAAGAATGCAAGTTTAAGGCACTTCAGCATTGGCTTCACTTTTCAGAATCAGAGCTTGCCCAGTAGTAGGGATGTCCATAATTAACCGTTTAACCGTTAACCGACATTAAGTATTTTAACCGAATAACGTTATCGGTTAAAACGGTTATAAGAAATGTTAATAATTAACTCAAAAGCTGAGCGGCTCAGAGGAGCGGCTCGTCTCTTTAAGGAGAAAAGCTGGTCCATCTTAACAGCCCACCTTAAGAGGCGGAGCCGGAGTTGTAGGATACAGGAAGTTGGCTCTGGTCTCTCCAGCTCTCTTGAGGAGGAGTTGTAGTTTCGTAGCATTTATTCAGCAAATAATAAACTGTACACACACTGCTACACTTACGTTCACAGCTAGAACGCCACCAACAACCTCACACTCACCGCCAACACACACACACACACACGGTCTGTTGGAAACTCACTAAAGTTGCGCAGAATACGTGTGGCGGCAGCGGCAAGCACGAAGCCTCCGGCAATGCTAGAGTTGCTAACGTAGCACAAATACACACACAGTTTGTTGGACACCTGCTAAAGTTATGCCGGGCAGACACACAGCTGACAACCTGCTAAACTAAACTAAATGTGCGGTGGAGACTTTTACTGGGAAAGTGGCTGCATGTCCGCGACACTACACGCAGCATTGTAGCTGCTAAGTTAACACTCCCGGACGGTGAACTGGGGACTCCCGTCAACCAATATCTGTTGTGCTCCTGCAGCTGGTACACCGCTGCATGCGAGGCATAAATCTTGTTGGTTAACGATTAATAATCGGTTAATGAGGGTCGGTTATCGGTTAAGAACATTTTTCAAAATGAGCATCCCTACCCAGTGGTGTATATCAATATGTCAGACTGTTGGTTGAACAAACAAAAGACAATTTGATTTAATGTATTAATAATCTGAGATATTCCAACTTCTGCTTCATACAATTTTAAGACCAAAAAGACATATACCGTATATATATAGTGCTGCAGGGATGACGTATTTTTGTAGGCCAACCAGGAAGTCAGAATCCAATGGGATTTCTCCATTAGGCATTGGATTATTGCAGAAAAACAGTTCTATAGCAAACAAACATTTATGATAATCACACGTTTTGTTCAGCAAGATAATCTCCACAAATGAACACCACTTGATGAATGATTTTGAATGATTTTTGAAGTGTGAAGGCATTCGCCAGAAGTACAAAGCTAACGTTAGTTAGTTAGTTGGTTAGTATGTTAACGTACTAAGCGAACTACACCACGGACGCATGACTAAAGGCGGACTAGTATTCGGCATGATGGCGTTTAGTCGTCTCATTTAGCCACTTGTTAGCAACCGCCTTTTTAAAGACACATAACAGCTCCAAAATTCACCGAGTGGGATATTTACTGATGTATACTGGAAAAACAAAGTTCGGAAACTTGTGTTTGGTTAATAATTTCTCTGTTGTTACAGTGCTAATTGCCATTGTATTTTACATCGTTGGAAAGCCTGTTTCTTTACCTTCACAATGATGTCCAACTTGTAAGGATCATGCATTTGCGGGATGAGCAACACAGCTGATTATGTGGGTAGCGCCCAAGAAAAATTTGCCAATGACTGCCCTTCACCGTCAGGCCCATTTGCGCTGGTGTCGACAACAGAGACAATGGAACCTGAACATGTGGGGGAATGTCATGGTCAAAGTATGGAGACTACGTGGAGAATGCTATGCTGATTGTTGAACCGATGGAGTAACAGCTTTTGGTGGGGGCAGTGTCATGGTGGGGTGGGGGGCATCTCCCTCACTGGCAAAACAAGGCTTGTCATCATTGAAGGCCATCTCAATGCAGTGAGATATCGGGATGAGATTCTGCAACCAGTGGCGATCCCATATCTCCACAATCTGGCACCTAACTTCATCCTCCAAGATGACAACGCTCGCCCCCACAGAGCCAGGGTTATCACAGACTACCTCCACAATGTGGGACTAGAGAGAATGGAACGACCTGCCAAGAGTCCAGACCTCAACCCAATTCAACACTTGTAGGATCAGCTTGGGCGTGCTGTACGTGTTAGAGTGACCGACACAACCTCGTTGGCTGACCTGCAACGAATCCTGGTTGAGGAATGGAACGCCATCCCACAGCAACATGTGACCAGGTTGGTGACCAGCATGAGGAGGAAGTGCCAGGCTGTTGTGGCTGCGTATGGATCTTCCACCGCTACTGAGGCTCCTGGCGGTGTATTAAATTAATAAAGTGTAAAATAGACAATATGTCTTGTTTGTTCCTTGTTACTGATAGAGAGTTCAGTCATCCAATCCACCAAACAACTCAAAACAAGAGTCGACACCAACAGGATAAAATACACTGTTTACCATTGACGGAGCATTTTGGCAAATTTTTCTTGGGCGCTACCCACATAATCAGCTGTGCTGCTCATCCCACAAATGCATGATCCTTACAAGTTGGACATCATTGTGAAGGTAAATAAACAGGCTTTCCAACGATGTAAAATACAATGCCAATTAGCATTCTAACAACAGAGAAATAATCGACCAAACACAAGTTTCCAAACTTTGTTTTTCTAGTTTATTTTATATCGTAGAAGAAAACATTAAAATCTCTTCAGCTTGTGTTCACCGCAAACCTGTGCCTGTACTACGAAGCAGGATTTGGCGTTAACCCCTTCTGGGTTTTCCGTCCTACGAAGGTGGATCATTTCTTACCGGGGTAGATCGCCATGGTAACTGATGCTGAACGGCTAACCTGCTCCGGAGCAGGTTATGTCCCAGATAAGAGATCAACTCGTATAAAAGCACCGCCTACTGACCAATCAGAGCTCTGTGCGGTGATTGTATGATAATATTACACACATATGAAGAAGTTTAAGTCATAATCCAGACTGAAAACAACATAGTTTGAAACTGACAAATAGTAGGACAGCTGGATTTATGGTATGGGTGTTTAACGCTTTGAATTATGTTTTTATATATATTTATTTTTTCTTGCTCTTGAGTCCGTTTCACACCGCCAGAGCTGAAAGAAGGTTCAAATAGTCAAACACGCCACTTTTTATTCTCAGTTATTCTCTCAATTATATTTAGACGACTATATCTGAATTTTGAGTGCTCCGTTAAATTAATAATTCTGTTGATTTACGCATTCACACATCTGGAGTTTTTTCTTTTGCCAGCTGTCCTTCCTGCATTCAGCAGCTTCAACTGTGTTACTTTTAGCCTCGATTATGTGTTTAACTTCTTCGTATTTGTCTAATATAGTTTACTCTTCCTTTGTTAAATGTGCTGCTCTGCCTGTCTGTCTGTAGTCTGTAGACTTGTCCATGTCTGTGATTGGTCATAAACTGCAAACACCTACCCGTTCGTGTGAATGCGCTCATATCCAGACTGAGAAACCTTGGGTTGATTTACCAAGTTGATAACCAGCATCTCAGGACCCCTTAGCGTGATCTCGTTTGTTAGGGTAAGTGAAGCCAGATAACAAGAAGATACCCTGGGTATGTTGAACTCGCTTCGTAGTACAGGCCTCTGATTTCAGGCATCTAAATAAAAACCCATTGACTTCCAGACGAGGGAACAGGAAGTGCTCAAATGTGACTCATTTCAAAGTTTTTGGTCTCATTCCTGCAGCACTCTATTGGAAAGTCCGTAGTGGATGAAAACATTTTTCAAATGTTTCACATTTTCCAGTGACAATTGTTGCACTTTTGTTTTGAAGGCAGTATCACAACATTTCCTGTGTTATCCTGGATAGTAGGTTTGGCATTTAGAATGACTGGAAGTCAAGATTTAGGACATTTAGATAAAAATTCTGGCTTTCCTCCCACCAGAAAAATGTCAAATTTGGACCAACTGGACTGGCTCTGACTCTGTTATAATAGTTATCAGTGCATTTATGTCATTGAAGATTCATGTAGAAACTTTCTAGGTTAAGATCTAAACTGAAAATAACTCTCCCCTAGCAGTGATGCCCTAAATAAACACTGATTTGACGAGACAGGATAGAAGAAGCCATAATCAATCCCACTTACAATGGCCTTGCACCAGAGGCAGCGCCAGTCCTGCAGCCGCCGCACGCTGCCACAGTTCTTGTCACACACCACACATTTGGCACTGACCGGCAGGTTGCCTTCCAGCCACTGGTGGGGCATGAACACCTGAGGAGAACATGAGACATCATGTGTCCTCATTTGATATGAAGTCATGACAAATTGGGCTGGAATAATTCATATGTAAACATCTATGGAGATTCAAAACAGATGTATGATGATCTGCCTGCTTTTCCAACCTGGGGGATTTACTATCTAATATCTTTTTAGCACACAACCTGTAATTCAAATTGAAGGTTTCTATAGTCACAACATAGTTTTTGTTGATATTCTCTCACTGACTGAGTTGGATCACTCACCCCTTCCTCATCCTCGATGATGTCATTTCCTATAGAGGCCAGCGTGGTCCATTTGCAGTTGTTGGTGGAGCGAACTGCACAGCGCTTATGAGCCTTGAACTTACAAACTGAAGAAAAACGATTAATAAACGTCATGTTAGACAAACTTAAAGGACCAGTGTGTAACATTTTGGGGGATCTGTTGGCAGAAATGGAATATAATATTCATAACTGTGTTTTCATTAGTGTATTATCACCTGAAACTAAGAATGGTTGTGTTTCCGTTAGCTTAGAATGAGTCCTTCATGTCTACATAGGGAGCAGGTCTTCTCCATGTTTCTACAGTAGCCCAGAACAGACAAACCAAACTCTGGTTCTAGAGAGAGACTTTAACGTTTCTACGTTACCTGAAGGCCACCGTAGTTCTCTGACACGCTTGTGAAACTGAGGTAACGTGAACCGCAGAGTGTTAAACCGTGGTACTGCCAGCTGCCGTCTGACTTCAGTTGCTTCTAAAGTAGTGTTATAATGTTATGGATGGTCTCTGAGCGAGGTGAACGGCGTTACCGCGGTTTTGCTCTTGGCGGCTCACGTTACCAAAGTCTTGGAAAGGGAGGAGTGAGTGGAGGGTTACTCAGTTGGTTGCAATCTGCAACCACACCACTAGATGTAGACAAATCCAAGACACTGTCCCTTTAAATTAATAACCTTGTCAAGTAAAATGCATAAAGCATATGAGCATGAGGCACTGGCCAAATTATGGTACATCTATCATAACATATCTGTAATTTTAAATATTTTGCAACTTAAATGTGGACAATGGTTACTGTGTTGTGATAAACGTACCCACTAAATGTCTAGTATTTGTCTACTTGAGGCAAAATACTTTCAGTTTTCGTCTTCAAAATTAAAATCTCCACCACTGATGTATAAAATAAAATAGCAGAGTAGAGACCTTTTGATGCTGCTGCAGTGTTTATTGATGTATGTGAAAGTATTTCTTTGTTATTATTCAGTAGGTTTTAATTATCATTTAATTATTTTTATCTTATTTTATCAAGGGTGCTTTATTTTCCATCTTATTTGAAATGTTTTTATGTTCATTCTTTCTATTTTCCTTTATTGTGAAGCACTTTGTGCTGCATTTCTTGTATGAAAGGTCTTCTACAAATAACAGCTAATAATTGGATAATTTCCCTTTAAAAAAAATATTTCTTGGATGAGCATTGAACCAATTAATCACTGTTTATCACCTGATCTTTATGTTTTGCTTCTTCTGGTCAATAATGTTCAAATGAATCAGGATGAAATGCTGCTTAAAGATCTGCAGCATTGTTACTAATTATACAACATTTTATATATAATTTATACATTTCTATTAGGGCTGTCAAAGTTAACACGATAATAACGCGTTAACGCAAATTAGTTTTAACACCACTAATTTAACTTGCAATTTTTAAGTTGTAGCGGCTCAGTTTTAAATCTAGAATGAAGATACTGACATCATATGGAACTAGAAAGCTTCTGATTTCCAGATCAGTGAATGTAAATGGGTTCGAGTCTTCCCTTTACAGACATGCCCACTTTATGATAATCACATGCAGTTTTTTTGCATGCAGTATAAATGTGTTATTTTTCATTTGTCATTTATAATTCTAAAATACTGTATTTCTGGTGTGTTCTTTATACAATTAAATAATTGCAATATATCGCCTTGCTTACAGTATCGCAATATATGTGGGGGATAATGTACAGCGAGCCAGTCATTGTTGTGAAAGAAGGGCGATGCTGCACCCTGACGCGGAGTGGAGGGGTCTCTCATCGCCCTGAAAGGGATGTTTCCACCACAATGACCTGCTAGCTGTACATTATCCCGCTTATTACACCGCTACTTACTGGAGAAATCAATATTTTGACACAAGTCAAAATATTCACACAAGTGTGGATGTAAATGGGTTCTATGGGTACCCAAGAGTCTCCCCTTTACAGACTTGCCCACTTTATGATAATCACATGCAGTTTGGGGCGAGTCATAGTCAAGTCAGCACACTGACACACTGACAGCTGTTGTTGCCTGTTGGGCTGCAGTTTGCCATGTTATGATTGGAGCATATTGTTTTATGCTAAATGCAGTACCTGTGAGGGTTTCTGGATCAATATCTGTCATTGTTTTGTGTTGTTAATTGATTCACAATAAAAAATATATACATATATTTGCATAAAGCAGCATATTTGTCCACTCCAATGTTGATAAGAGTATTACATACTTGACAAATCTCCCTTTATGATACATTTTGAACAGATACAAAATGTGCAATAAATTTGCGATTTAATCGTGATTAAATATTTTAATCAATTGACAGCCCTAATTTGTATACATATTTTATAAATTTCTCTATTTTTTTTGTTAATTCTAATACTTTTGTTAGGATCTATAGGAATTAAGTGAACAGACATGAAAAAATCAAGAACAAATTAGGGCTGCAACTAACTTATTATCTATTTTCTTATTACTTATTTTCTAGATTAATCGTTTGGTATAAAATGTCAGAAAATAGTGAAAAATGGTAATGTCTTAAAATGTCTTGTTTTATCCAAAACCAATAGATATTCAGTTTAATATGATACAAAACAGAGAAAAGCAGGAAATAAACAGCATTTTCTGACATTTTTGCATGAAAAATTACTTTAACGATGAATTAATTATCAAAATAGTTGCCAATTATTTTTCTGTTGACTAATCAATGAGTCGACTGATCATTGCTGCTCTAGAATAAATTAACTGGTAGAGCATTTTAAATCAGAACAAACATCAAGATTTTGCAAAGAAGTTTAAATTCCCAATAATATGTGCTAGCAACTGACCTAAAACCCTTTTGTGTGTGTGTGTTGATATGTTTTACTGCCAGTATGAGGAATGTTTCCTAAATGTCAGTGGGTCAAAGCTGTGATGAAAGCAGCCTCACCCTGCAATAAAGAGCTATTAACCTCCTGCTGTAGTTTCACAGGCACATTCTCTCAATGCTTTTCTACAATGCCAAAACTGTCAGTATTGCTCAGAATATCTGTTTCGGCCAAAACTATTGGTATTGGCCCTCAGTGTGTCTTCAAGTGTGTGAGTGTGTGTGTGTGTGTGTACCTTCGCAGGACAGGCCGTGGGAGGTGACGCCTGGCAGAGCCTCCCTGCAGACGTTGCAGAAGGTGGGTCTGGCATGCGAGCAGGCATACCAGTTGTGCATCCCAGAGAAGTGCTCCATGTTGAACTGGCTGGCCTGGGGGAAGGAGAGGAAAACAACATCAGCACTCCGTGTTAAACTGGCTGGGCTTCAGAGGTGGAAACGAAAACCATCGGAGCGCTACATCAGAACATGCAGCCTGGGGACGGAGAGATATTGCAGGATGACTTCTCTTAAATTCCATGCTGAACTACACAGCCAGAGGAGGTGTGGATACATGGATAAGAAAATGACACAAGCAGTACATATTAAACTTTGTGGCCCCGGGACTGAGACGTACAAGGATGGAGACAATGATGTCAATGCTACAGCTGACTGGCCTGAACAAAAGAGATCCATACAGACAACATCCATTAGAAGCGTTAGCCAGTGCCTTAAACTGTGACATCAGTGCTGTCAAACCAAACTTCCTATACAAAATAATCCACTCTCTTCCTTTTCACAAATTGTTCATAACTATGTGAAATAAGGATTACTTTGGAGAAGATGCTATCCACGGTTTGATCTGCACCCTCACAAATGTGCAGAAGAAGAAGGAACAACACGCAAAGTAGAAATAACGAGGTATAGGACATAAATTAGAACCCTAAACACGAGAATCACTGAAAGCCAAAAACCTGAGAGAGTTTCAGCTCAGCTGGTATTGCAGCTTGCAGTCTTCAGCTCTCTTTATAGCCTATTAAAGCAGAGGGACTGATTTTATGAGCGACATTAATCTGCTGGCAAAGAGCTGAAATGAAAAGTACAGAAGAGAAAAGAGGAGGAGGATGAGGAGGAGGAGGGGAGTGTTTTCCTCCAAGAAAAGAATAGATGGGAGAAGAATTAAGAAGTGAGATGTGAAGGGTGTTCTCATCAGAATACATTAAACACGTGGCTTTTATCAAACCATCATCAATTTGGCAAATTTCTGATATTCTGATGTCAACGTCTGAGAATAAATAACAATGTTAGAATATGAAGAGACGCTGACCTCGTAGGTTTCCCATTTTTGGACGGATTTGAGAGCGCCGATCCAGTCCTCCATTTCCTTCCTGCTCTCGGCGCATAACATTAGTTTGCGGAATGGAGTGATCACCTGTGAAAAAAATGGAAAGATGGAGTGAAAGGATGAGCTTAGAAGTGAAATGTTTTCTTAATATCTCACCTGCAGCCAAATCTATGCTCCTCATTTATTCATTTCTCAACATCACATCACATTATTGGGATTCTACAGCCATGCTAGCAGCTCTGTGAAGCTCTACTTAGACATCACAGTGCTTTGAGGTGAATGCTAACATCAGCATGCTAACATACTCACAATGACAATGCTAACATGCTGATGTTGAGCAGGTATGCACTAACGCCGGCATCACACCAAGCAATGGCGAAGTATGGCCTACGGCAAGCTGCCGTGCAGTGTCTATGGAAAGCTGCGGCTCAGCAAGCTTTGATACTGCAGCAAAGTGCGGCCAGAGAATACCAGCAGCCAATCAGTAAACAGATATTGGAACTCCTGTGACATGTTTACCTGTGTTACAAAGAATTCCTTTACCCCTGCAACACATGAACATGTCTCCTGGCCGCAAGAAAATTAAATGAATTATTGAGCCGCACTTTGCCACTACTTGGTGTGTTTCCAGAGATTTAAACACAAAGGACCGCTGAGGCTCATGGGAATGTTATTAGTTTTGCAGGTACAGTATAAATTTTGGATAGCTCATAATTTTCACCTGATTATGGTTTTAGACAGGGCTGTAGTTCTCCAGTCCGGTCTCAAGAGCCCTTTTTTTAAATTCAATATCTTTTCAAATTTCAAATCTTTTTTTATTGTTTTTTTTGCAGACATGGCAAAGGTCATCTTATCAAATGTAGAACATAACTCAGTGTCCGTGACATGACATAAAAACAAATCAAGGAACCCCCCCCCACCCCATGTTGGTCTTGATCACACGAAAGGGAAAACAAATATACATATAAATAAATAACAATAATAATAGTAATAAAATAAAATAATTTAAAAAAGCAAATAAATAGAAAATAAAATAAAATAATAAAAGTCTTGCGCCTTGTTGGACTCGGGCTCGGTTATTTAGAACGATCAGTTGTACAGAACGTTGCCTGAATCCACCAACAATATTTATGCAATGAATAGTTTGATGTTAGAAGATAGATCAATATTGTTTATAGATAGATTATTTCTGTCTGTCCTAACTCATTAATCACTATATTAGCACTGGAAAGACTCTATTGCTTATTATGGTCTTAAACAGGACTCAATATGCTCTGGACTTGGTCTTAACTTGGACTTGACTTGGACTCAATTAACTTGGACTTGACTACTGACCTGGCCTTAGATAAAACATCCCGGATCACTAAAGTTATTACAACTCATCCTTAAGGAAACATGATGACTACCTGTACTAAATATCATGGCAATCCATTCAATAGTTATTGGGAGAGTTCACTCAAAACCACAAAAGTGCACCTCATGTTGTTGCTATAGGAAAAGTCAGAGGATCACCAAAGACAGTAAGATTCATCCTCAGGGCAATACGAATACTTGTTGAGATATTTCAGTCTGGATCAAAGTGGTGGACCAACTGGCAAACCAATATTGCCCTCCATAGAGCGACACCACTACCATAGCCACACATGATAACACCAGACAGTGTTTCTGAACTAACTCACTAACTGAAAACTAAGCCAAAAGTCCATTTTAGACGTTTTGAGACCAGTCTTGTTGCTTACCGTGAAGCTGTTGTTGATGTTCTTGGTGCTGGTCTCGGCCACACTGGCGTCCGATAAGTCCACTTCATCAAAAATTAGAGACTGATGGGAAGAAAGACGAAACAATGCAGACATCAGCTTCATCCAGGTACTCTACATACTGTAGAATCACACCTTTTCTTCCCCTCCCACTCCGACGCCTCTCAAACATATAGTATGTAAACCACTATTCAGTACTTCTGATTTTGGTTTCACAGCTCACTGAAATTGATTTGCAATGCTTACAAATCCCATAAACATTTTGTTCATTTAAAGCTGCTGTAGGAAGTTTCACACGTTCTTGTACCTTGCAGTCTTTGGCGTAGTAGAGGGTCCTCCCTCTGAGTTTGAAGTACCTCCTCTTCCATCTCTGGAAAGAACTGGTCTGCTTTAAAAGAATTCCCTCCTTAACACTTTTCTGTAGAGGACAAAAAGGAGGGAAACAGACGTTAGTGCATCCAAAATGACAGCTATTCTTCATGGAGTTCACACGTAAACAGAAGGAAGTTTGGATAGAAATACTAAGACGGCTCAGATGAGCAGAGAGGTGTTGACTGAATCTGTCAAGACAGGAGACACAGAAACCTTTACTTTACTTTAAAGATTATACCAGCGTTTATGTGCAGTTTACGAACACCTTCCAGTCATTTACTGGAATTGACTGAAATTATTACTACTGTAATACTGCAATTAAACACGCATATGTTGCATCCGGTCGAAAAGAGCAATTAATAATAATACAAATTTGATTTGCTTCAATCACTGAACTCAACGGCGTATATTTGGGACAGGCCTTTAATTCCTTTTGCATAAAACTTGTGAAAATTGGAAACAACATATAATGTAAAAATCATTCATTTGATTTAGCTCCGAAACAGTTAACAGCGCTCGTTTTTCAGCAGCTGACATACCGACACAACATCTCTCACCGACAAGCCTATCTAGCATACCGAAAAGGAAAAAGGGCGAAAACTAAACAGAGGGGAGGGAAAGATGCTGACACTTTTATTTTGTAGCCAAAAACAAGCGTACCCAATAACACAGTGCAGGAAGAAGAGAAAGTATTGTTCGTTAGTTAAAGTGCGGTGTTAATTGAGAGTGAGCAACGGACTTCACATGACAACATTCACAACTTGTGGATTCATTTTTATGAAAAGAAAATCCATTTGATCGGTGAACCCTTACGGACTAGAAGAATATGAATAATATCCTGACTTTATGACCACTTTTTTCATCTTTCTTGTTTACCATGGCGGTAAATATGAATGAATTGCACGATCTAAAGGTATGAGCATGTCCACATTGACAAAAATGACCCGGCATCTAATTGAGACCTGCGTTGTTTGTAGAGTTGTTCCGATACCAATACCAGTATCGAAAATGCGTCCGACTCTGCACAAAACTCGGGAACAGGTATCGTCGAGTACACCAGTCTATGCACCGATCTGATATCATTTATTAACACAGAAAAAAATCAACTTGTTAAACTGGAAATCAATTCTTCTTCTCCTAAACAGTAGCCTTCACTGTGCTGTCACCCTGGAGGTATCATGGCTGCCACTGGCTACTACTGTTTTAGAGCAGAAAAGAAGAACTGATTGCAGGTAGTTTGTCACGTGACGATAGCAAACAACAACACTGCGGTGCTGGTGGAGAGTGTAACGGTAGTCAGAGCGAAGAAAATATTAGCCCTTTGGAAATATTTCACTGTGGAAAATCTTGAACATATGCTGCAAGTTTGGAGATGAAGGGCCAAAGGCTTGTGAAGTTAGGTCTATTGATGTGCCCCGCCCTCTTAAAGTTCATTGGTCAATATCTTGAAAACGCAATGAGGTGTCAACAAGTTTTATGCAACTTTTGATGAGCCTGGTCCAATAATGATTCACAGAAACTTTGCCAGCAATTGGACCTACGGTTTAGGAGGAGATGTAAAAAATGTGTTTTTCAAAAAACTCAACATGGCGGAAAATGTAGTTGGTGAACTTTTGTGGTCCAAGAGACTTTTTTAAAGAAACACATAGAGCTGGACATGTCGGTGAAATTTCAAATCGATGGGACTTATGGTGTGAGGGGGCTGGCCTTGAAAAATGTTGTAGCGCCACCATGTGGCCAATTGGGATTATATTTTATGTGAAGCATTATGACATCATGTACAGTTATGGTACCAAGTTTCATGTCTCTAGCTCGTTCTAGCTCATAGCAAATTGAGCAAAGGCATAATTTAGGAAAAAATGCTAAATAGGCCATGCCCACATGCACCGATCAATATCACACTTCAGATCTTGGTTAATACTTGCCCCCAGAGCATGTGCACCAAATTTGATAAAAATCTGTCCACCGGATCTTGAGGTACAACTTATTGATATTTTTGGTGCCCCCTATGGGTCGAGCGGAAAATGCTTTGGTACACCTATTCCCAAACACATACTGAAGATATCTACCATGATTTATGATGATTGGGTTAATTGTCAGTGAATTATGGTCAATTTCCTGCTAAGCCCCTCCCACTGAGAAGTTCGTTGATCATTATCTTAAAAACGCAATGAGATATCAACAAGCTTTTTGCAACTTAGTCCAATAATGATCCACAGAAAATGTGGTAGCAATCGGACCTACGGTTTAGGAGGAGATGTCAAAAATGTGTTTTTCAAAAAATCCAATATGGCGGAAAATCTAGTTAGGCGGACTTTAGTGGTCCAAGCAGCTTTTTTGTAGATCACACGGAGCTGGACATGTGTGTCAAGTTTCAGGTCAATTGGACTTACGGTGTGAGGGGTGTGGCCTTTCCAAAATCGCGTGTTTGGGCGTTAATTACAGCGCCACCATGTGGCCGATTGGGCTCATATTCCTTGAGCAGCATTTGTACATCATTTCCAAATTATTATATAAATTTTCATGTCTCTAGCTCATTCCAGCTCACGGGAATTTGAGCCGCGGCATAAGACAACAAAAAAAAAGAACAAACCGGCACAAACATAGAAGGGTTCTGCCCCTTCGGGGCTTGTGTGTATCTTTTTTGTATCTCGCTGGTATCAGATCGTTAATACTCGGTTCAGGTATCGGTATCAGGAAGGAAAAAATGGTTTCAGATCATCTCTATTTATTTGGCAAAATGTGTGCCACCCCGCCGCCCCCCCCCCCCTCCCGCAAGTAAAAGGGACTCATTGGGGGTTTTAATTGACGTTTTACGGTAATTCAGGATCAGATGTGGGAAAGTCAGGGAACATCTGGACATATATTCCCTCATGTTTCCAAAAATAGCAAGAAATGAAGAAGCTACGTTTGGCTGAGAGTTATACAGCAAAAACACAGGAGGTAATGTCCTGTACTGCTATCATAGATAGATAGATAGATTGATAGTAACTTATAGGAGCAACGGGGAAGCAGCAGGTAAGAGGTGAAGCAGCAGGTACAGGGTGAAGCAGCAGGTAGGAGCTGCAGCCATCTGTGTCTGCATGGAAATTATTAACACGGCAAGAATGTATGGTTTGATTTGATACCTTGTATTCTATGTTTGACTTTGTCGGTGCTCATCATGCACTCGTTCTTCCTCTCTCTCTATTTATGAGTACATGCCCTGAGAGGACAGAATGCACCATGGGTAATCAATTTGAGATTGGACATCGGGTGTCGCCATGGAGATCCTCATTTCTCGAACAAGAGGATACCCAGGCCCGGTGATAGGCGCTGGTACGCACGCACCCACCCAAACACACACACACACACACACACACACACACACACACACACACACATACACACACACTGATGCAATCTTAAAACTCTGATCACGTCACATTCCTGCACAAATCACCACGGCAGCTTTCATTAGATCAGCAACTGACAAGCCCATATGTGTGTGTGTATGTGTGTGTGTGCGCCAGCATACTTTCAGGGCAGAGATATTGGCGTCAACACTCAGCATTATAAAGCTGGAGTGGATTAACTGGAAATATTGAGTAGTGACATCCTGTCGTTCCTTAAAAGAGGAATGTTGTTGCTAAAAATAGTTCTTGTTAAAATATAATACAATAACCTGTGCTATAATAACCTTCAAAGAGAAATTAATAACAAACATTTTCAATATATTTATGTAAAACCTGAAAATGTGTGAAATGTATTAGGATGACTTAGAGGAAATTACTCATTATGATTCTCTTTTGTAAAAGCCTCCAGGACAAATGGCTGTATACCATAATCAGCCAACACAGTGAATGAGGTCAACTAATTATCACTAATTATGATCTTTAGGTCATCTGGAAAAGAGCTTGCACAATTTGCACTGCCACTACAAACTGTTGTTTTCAAAGTGCATGTATCAGAGTTGTTTTCAATTTTGAATTAGTAACAGTGTGCATGCATACCAGTTGCAACTTGGTTTTAATGTTCAGCCTGAGTATTAGGGGTGGAGCAACAAAATCTATACAGGATAGTATCGCGATATTTTGTGTAATATTGTATCAATACACGAATGTCAAGTATCAACCTTTTATTGTATAAACTATTAACCTCTTAACAATCCAGCTGCTATTCTGTATTTCAGAGGCTGTAGCGGTCTCAGTCTTGAAGCTATAGTGAAGCTACTGGTATCATAATAAACCAGAAAATCTGATGAATCAATCGTTACCAACCATGTCATGTTAGCTTATCGGGAAGAATGCTGAATAACGCTCCAAATTTACACAAAATGTTGACGAGGAAAATCTGGCACGGCCATTTTCAAAAGGGTCCCTTGACGTCTGACCTCCAGATATGTCAATTAAAACTCTGAGAGGAACAGAGTGAAAACTGTATCTTATTAAATAAAACAGATTTTAACATACTGCATAATTTTCAGTTGAAAAAAGCGAATAAATCTTTATCTAATTGCAATACTCGGAATATCGCAAAATATTTAAAATCACAATAAAGATTGTATTTTGACTTAACTATCGTGATAATATCGTATGGAGCCTCTGGTGATTTTTTATTTTCACCTCAATCGGTTAATTTGTGCTATTGGGTGACTTTGGTGAATTCGAACTAACCAACCTCACACAACAACACAAACTAACCGATCAAGGCAGCGGTAGACCAGCAACTCCTGTGTTCTACGAGGTAAATTCTCACAAGGGTGAGACTTTTATTGACGTGTAACACAATACAAATTGAAATGATGGTGGAGGTGAAAAAAGGAAAGTGGGAGAGAGGTGTAACGGATATTGTTTTTGTTATCTCCATATCAGGAGCAGACTGCTAAATTGCGCTGTAATAAAAAAAAACAGGACAGGCAACGACAAAAGACTCTTTCCACAGCACAGGTATGTTGTTTATCCAGCGTAATCAACCAGAGTTGTCAACGGGGCTGACCCAGTGCCGTTGGCTCAGCTGGAACTTGGCAGGTTCTCCGGATCGGTGCATGATCCAGGAAATCTGCCCTGAAGGAAAAATTCAAGACTCAGATGGGGAGTTTGTTGCCTGCATGACAACAACCAACAAGCCACAAGCTGACAGCAGGACAAAAGAAAGTGTGTGGACTTTTAAATGGAAGACAGAAACTGAAAGTGTGTGTGAGACAAAGATCAATGTGATAATGGCTTGGATACAAGACACGTGAAATGACGAGAGTAAAGGGGGCCTTAGTTAGCGTTGCATTGCAGTTACTGGCGTTAATACAGAAACTAGGCTAAATGTATGTTCCACATTTTCATTTCCTCATAAACACAATACTGATCTAGTAAACATCAAAGCTGTCCCTTATGCTCTTGGAAGACTTCTGATACAACCCAATGACCTAATTCTAAGTGGTCTTGTTAATACTCTTTATGACTTTAAGTCACATTATCAAACTAAATGGATCAGAGTGTTTTGAGCACTAGCTTCTAAAGTTGCCAAAAAGTGTCCAAAAAGGGGTCAAATTTGTACTTTTGTTTACTTATTCTATGATAATATATTCATTCATTCATTATCCGTAACCACTTATCCTATTCAGGGTTGGGGGGGAGGGGGGGGGGGGGGGGCTGACATTGGTGAAGTCGCGAGACCCTGGACAGGTCTCGTGACTATCACAGGGCTGACACATAGAGACAGACAACCATTCACGCTCACATTCACACCTACGGGACGTTTAGAGTCAACATGAACCTAACCTGCATGTTTTTGGACTGTGGGAACATGGGGAGAACATGCTAACACGGGGAGAACATGCAAACTCCACACAGAAGGACCCCAAGCCGGGTTTGAACCTGCAACCCTCTTGCCGTGCAGCCCCTTGATAAGATATTCAAGGATAAAATAGAACAAAAGTTACAGATGTAACTACGGTTCTATGAATCCTGGATGACCGCCAGAGTTCTTAGTCACTTAGAATTTCGTGAACCCGCGAGAAGATTCTGTAGGACTGAACTCATGGATGACACCGGAACTTATACCTAACCAGGGTCATCCGAGGTCACACTTGACTTTGTTGATATTAATACTCGACCTGCGCACACGCGAGACAAAGATACAGTGTTGAAGCACTGCCTCTGGAGGTCATCCAGGATTCATAGAACCGTAGTTACATCCGTAACTTTTGACAACACTGTTGTATACACACTAGGGATGTCACGAGAACCGATACTTCGGTACCAAGTCGATGCCAAAAATTTTTTTTTATCTATTACTTAAAGGCTACATGCCTCTGTTTTTTGTAATGTTCAAATGTTTTTAATAAAAGAGTATGTGTTGAATTACATGGGATTTATTGTTGTTGTTATTTTTTTTTACCGTGGTATCGAATTGGTATCGAGAATCGAGGAAATTCACTGGTATTGGTATTGACTACTAGATTTCTGGTATCGTGACATTCCTAATACACACATGCAAAACCAGCTGAGTTAGCAGCTGCCAAGCTAACAATTACGTTGGAAAGGATCTCTCATTGGCTTGATCAATCATGTCTGAGTCTAAATGTTAACAAGACAAAAGGTATGTTTTTTTTCTAAAACCATGGTACAACCTCTTAATGCTGTTATTGTCATTAAAGGTGAAAGGATTGACAAAGTCACTGATTTTAAATATCTTGGCGTGATACTGGATTCAAATTTGAATTTTAAGAAACATGTAAAAAAAAATGGTTAAAACCATCAAGTACAAATTAGCAAATTTTAGACATATTAGACACTCTCTCTCTCTGGACGCAGCAAAGATAATTATGCATGCTATGATCCTTTCCCATGTCTTATTGCATTACGTTTTGGGGGCAGGCCGGGGAAACCGCTATAAGACCGTACAATACTGGAGAAATATATTTTACTGAGCTTTGAGAATTTTAGATTATTTAAAAATGTTTTGGGCCCCTCCTCTTCCACTGCGTGATTTTGTGCATTCTCGCTAAGTAGATTCTACTAGATCCTTAAGAAAAACTTCTATGCTAGATTGTACTGTACCATTTCACCGCACTGCATTTGGGAAATGAGCTTTTTCTGTAAAGGCCACAGATCAGTGGAACACCCTGCCTGACGATGTGAGGAGCTGCAGCTCTATCAGAACTTTCAGAACCAACTTCAAAAACGTCTGTTGAAAGCTGCTCAGCTCTCTACTCACTGATCTCTAATTCTACTCCATGGTCTTCATGACTTGCTTTTATTTGCATACTTTGTGACGTGCTATTGTGTGTAGCTTGGTATTGTGTGTTCTTTCTTGTATGACTCTGTAGTATGTTTCTTTGTTTTGAACTGCCAAAGGACTACAGATGTGAATTAGCTTAAAGCTATAATCTGGTACGGTGCATCAAATGGTGACATTTATTTTAAACTGTACATTGTCCCTTTTAAATAAAAATAAATAAATAAATAACACTACGAAGTTGTGCTAAACTTTGACGAGGAAAAATTGTCATGTCCATGTTCAAAGGGGTCCCTTGACCTCTGACCTCCAGATGTGTGAATGTAAATGGGTTCTATGGGTACCCAAGAGTCTCCCCTTTACAGACATGCCCACTTTATGATAATCACATGCAGTTTGGGGCAAGTCATAGTCAAGTCAGCACACTGACACACTGACATCTGTTGTTGCCTGTTGGGCTGCAGTTTGCCATGTTATGATGTGAGCATATTGTTTTATGCTAAATGCAGTACCTGTGAGGGTTTCTGGACAATATCTGTCATTGTTTTGTGTTGTTAATTGATTTACAATAATAAAAATATATATACATTCGCAATAAGGCAGCATATTTGTCCACTCCCATGTTGATAAGAGGATTAAATACTTGACAAATCTCCCTTTAAGGTTAATTTTGAACAGATAAAAAATGGGTGATTAATTTGCAAGTAATCACGATTAAATATTTTAATCAATTAACAGCCGTGGTAAAAACTACAACGACTTCAAGATGCAGCATGTTGTTTATGGGAACAGCACAGCGATCACAACTTTGAAAGTCATGTAGTGTGAACTTGGCTTGATGTATCACAAACTATTGTTTTGGTTTCAAGTAGGGGTTGGCGATATATCGAATATAGTCGATGTATCGCGGCTTGTCACACGCGCGGTATATAAAATGACTATATCGCGAACATTGACTAAAAATGGCCATGTAATGTTTTTAAGCCACCCCGCCGGCATGAGACTCGCTTTGGCATTTCCTTCTCTCCCTCCGGCAGTCTGGCTCCCTCTCAGACACAGATACACACGTCACAGACTCCGCCTCCATCCAGACCGCTCTCCTGGGTGAGTGAGTGTGACGTAATCGGCCGGCGTGTTTTGGTTTATGGAGGGAAGCAGCGGAGAGAGAACGCCCGGAGCCCGGAGAAAGCGAAAGAACTGAAGCGGCAAAGCAAGTACGGTAGCGAGAACAAGACCAAAGCAACCAGAACGAGCCCAGAGGAAAATGACTCTGGGTTCCTCGCTTTCCAAAGCAATCCCATATGACAAAAAAAATGCAAAAATGCAAAGAAATCACAGCCGCTGTAAACAACTACATCACAACGCTGATCAGCGTAGTTGAAAAGCCCGAATTCAAAAGACTCATTAAGACACTTGATCCAAAATATGAACGTCCAGCTAACACAACCAAAGCTGTGAGCCTGAATAAGTGGACCAGACTGCTTTGGCCACAGGCTGCACCTCGCGATTGGTGAGTCTTTCTACACTAGTGGGAAAATATTCATTTTTATTATCAGCAATGTTATAACAGCTTACTGGTAAACATAACAATAAGTTACTTTACACTTATTACACTCCATTAAAAATGGTGTGTGTGTGTTTGTTATGTATTTATCAAAATATATAAAGCATGTATTGCCAGATAACTATTTGGTTAAAGTGAATACTGTTGGACACTGTTTTGTTAAATTGAAATAGTGATTAAAATAGCTCCAATAGAAACCACTAATGAATATAAACAAGAAGGTTTTAATGCAGACATATGCAGCAGGAACTACAAGAGTCACGATATTGGTGTGATTGTATGCATCAATGGGTTATATCAAGCATTTATGAAGTGCTTAGAGGATATTCGAAAATATCGCGATATATATCGTGTATCGCGATATTGCCTAAAAATATCGCAATGTTATTTTTAGGCCATATCGCCCAGCCCTAGTTTCAAGCGTACTGGCAAAGATATCCAAACAACATGCAGCCCTATTGCTTGCTAGTTGCTTACTAATGTGCCTGTCTTGTGCTTATAGTACTTAGCTTTCATGTTACTCATATTTCATCTTGTCTGTTAGCTTGTAAGCTGTGTTGCTAGTATCCTGTACAGTGGTTAGTTAGTTGGCCAATTGAGCATTTTATGCTAAGGTTTTCCCGCTTCTTTCTTCCCTCTTTCACAATCTCCCCCCATATTTATATCTCTACACCTTACATCTATTAACCTCTCTATCTTTTTCTGTTTCTCTTTAGCTGCATTATTTCTGTTTGCGTGTCTTTTTCCCTCCTCATCTCTCTTTCCATCTCAATGTCACCCAACTTTCTTTCTGCTTTCTGTGCCCATCCGTCTCTGCAGTAATGGCCTTGGCTATCTGAGGAAGTAATACAAGGCAGAAGCACCTCCATCAAATGGACTTCATCGCTCCATCACTATCTTATCTCTGTGTGTGTTTCTGTACATGTGTATCCATGTGATATAACAGCTTTTCGTGCTCCCACAGTGCATGTTTCTTTCTTAAAATAAATGTGTTTTTGTACCCTGAGGGAGAGCAGATCTCATATTGTCACACTGTTACAGAGGTAGAGAGAGGAGGAAGAGGAAGGGAAGGATTGATGGTGGGAACCATGATAGATAGCCTAATGGTATGGATCATTAGCAAGAGGAGAGCTGTGACAGCAGCGAGGAGTGAAGAAAAAACAAAAAGGTAGGATGCAGGAATTACAGTCGACTTTAAAGAGAATGAAACAAAGGAATGCATGGAGTAGGAGGAAGAAAGGAGAAAACACACAAACAACAAGGTGCAAAGGTCTCTTTTGACTGAAGGTAACTTAACTGAGATAACGGCGAGGTGGAACACCCCTCTTGCACCAATCAGGCTTATCCTCGGTTGCCACAGCAACACCTACAGGAGCTGTCAGTCCGGGAAGCTAATCAGAGTGGTTTTGTTTGACAAAAGCGGCTAATGACATAGCAACCACTGATATAGCAGAAGGGCATACAGTACTGGAAGTTAGACACAACTCAGGATGTTGCAATCTAGGAGTGAAGCTTATGGAGGCTGATGGTTGTATCACTAAAATAGATTATAAAAGCAAAGAGGCAAAACTCTGGTGTGTTTTTGACAACAGCCGCTGCTGCCATTTCGGACTGAAACGCTTATTACATTTATGATATTTTATTGTTCAACACAGCCCACACAGGTAGAATAAGACAATAGAAATAATTAATTTAGTTTTGCTTTTGTACGGCACTTTACAGGCGGACGTTTTACTGGCGTCCGATAGTCATTTTCAGTCCAAAATGGCAGAAGCGTAGCTCTGCTGCTGGGTGCTGATGTTGCAATGGAACCAACAATTGACCTTCACTTCTTGGCGATATATGTTCTTTGTCACTAATCTCCAGCTGCTAACAACTGGCTAGGCTAGCTTACTTCCCTGTGAAAATACAGCGATCAGTCATAACATTAGGTCAGCACGGGCACCCTGACCGGTCCCCATACGCAACAAGCTGATGCACTGTGTGTTCTGACACCTTTCTATCAGAACCAGCATTAACTTTTTCAGCAATTTGAGCTCCAGTAGCTCTTCTATTGGATCAGACAACACGGGCCAGCCTTTGCTCCCCACGTGCATCAATGAGCCTCGGGTCTGACCCTGTCGCCGGTTCACCGGTTCTCCTTCCTTGGACCACTTTTGTTAGGTCCTGACCACTGCAGACCGGGAACATCCCACAAGAGCTGCAGTTCTGGAGATGCTCTGACCCGGTCGTCTAGCCAGCACTATCTGGCCCTTGTCAAAGTCCCTCACGTCCTTATGCTGGACCATTTCTTCTGTTTCCAACACAAAGTTCAAAATGTTCACTAGCTGTCTAATATATCCCCCCCACTGCCAAGTGCCATGGTAACCAGATAATCCACGTTATTCACATCACCTGTCAGTGGTCTGAATGTTATGGCTGATCAGTGTAGATTTGAGCCATTCAGCAAAACAGAAAATATGTAAGATACAGCGGGTAAAATAAGTATTGAACATGTCACCATTTTTCTCAGTAAATATATTTCCAAAGGTGCTATTGACATGATATTTTCACCAGATGTTGGTAACAGCCCAAGTAATCCATACATACAAAGAAACCAGAACAAATAAGTTCAGAAATTAAGTTATGTGTAATAATGTTAAATGACACAGGGAAAAAGTATTGAACACGCTTATTGATATTTATTTAATACTTTGTACAAAAGCCTTTGTTGGTAATGACAGCTTCAAGACACCTCCTGTATGGAGAAACTAGTCGTATGCATTGCTCAGGTGTGATTTAGGCCCATTCTTCGACACAAACAGTCTTCAAATCTTGAAGGTTCCGTGTGCCTCTTCTATGAACTCTAATCTTCAGTTCTTTCCATAGATTTTCAATCGGATTCAAGTCAGGTGATTGGCTGGGCCATTCTAGCAGCTTTATTTTCTTTCTCTGAAACCAATTGAGAGTTTCCTTGGCTGTGTTTTTGGGATCATTGTCTTGCTGAAATGTCCACCCTCATTTCATCTTCATCATCCTGGTAGATGGCAGCAGATTTTTATCAAGAATGTCTCGGTACATTTTTCCATTCATTCTTCCTTCAATTATGTGAAGTTTGCCAGTAACGTATGCTGAAAAGTAGCCCCAAACCATGATGTTCCCACCTCCAAACTTCACTGTTGGTATGGTGTTTTTAGGGTGATGTGCAGTGCCATTTGTTCTCCAAAAATGGTGTGTATTATGGCATTCAAAGAGTTAAATTTTGCTCTCATCTGACCAGACTATATTCTCCCAGTGTTTCACAGGCTTGTCCAAATTTTGTGCAGCAAACTTTAAACGAGCTTCAAAATGCTTTTTCTTCAGCAATGGAGTCTTGCGTGATGAGCGTGCATACAGGCCGTGGCGGTTGAGTGCATTACTTATTGATTTCTTTGAAACAATTGTACCTGCTAATTCCAGGTCTTTCTGAAGCTCTCCACAAGTGGTCCTTGGCTCTTGGACAACTCTTCTGATAATTATTTTCACTCCTCTGTCAGAAATCTGGCGAGGACAATAAGGTTGCGAAGGTCTTGAGAGAGCTCTTTGCTTTTACCCATCATGAGATGTTTCTTGTGTGACACCTTGGTAATGAGACACCTTTTTACAGGCCATCAGTTGGGACTGAACCAGCTGATTTTTGCACTGACAAGGGGCTGGATTGCTTTCTAATTACTGATAGATTTCAGCTGTTGTCTTGGCTTTCCATGTCTTTTTGCATCTCCATTTCTTCATGTGTTCAATACTTTTTCCCTGTGTCATTTCACATTATTACACATAACTTAATTTCTGAACTTATTTGTTTTGGTTTCTTTGTATGTATGGATTACTTGGGTTGTTACCAACATCTGGTGAAAATATCATGTCAATAGCACCTTTGGAATTATATTTACTGAGAAAAATGGTGACGTGTTCAATACTTATTTTACCCGCTGTATATGGAAACACTTAAGTTTAAAATCACTGTTGTATTTGAGTATAAAGTTGCTTATGACTTAATGTAAAATGATGTTCTGCTTCTACAGCAGATAATAGATGTTCACATGTGTCTGAATAGTTATGTCCATACGCACATCAAAGCAGTTACACTTTCTCTTTTATTACCTACTAGGGATGTTAATAATTAACCGTTTAACCATTAACCGACAGTAAGAATGTTAACCAATTAACGCTATCGGTTAAACGGTAAAATAAATATTAAAAATGTATTAAAAAGCTGAGCAAAACTCAGGGAAGAGGCTCGTCACTTAATGGAGAATAGCTGGTCCACCTTAATATCCCACCTTAAGAGAGTCTGAGCCAGTGTTGTTGCTAACGGCGGGGCTAACCACCTTCACTTTAGTCAGCGGGCGGCTGGCAGGACACAGGAGCTTGGATTGGGTCTGAGGAGTTGTAGCACTTATTCACTGACAAATAAACTGTACACACACTGCTACAGCTACTTTCACAGCTAGAACGCCACCAACAACCCCACACTCACCACCAACACACACACACACTGTCTGTCGGACACTCACTAACGTTAGGCTGGGTTGACCGGAGTACACCGCAGCCACACACACGCTCTCTCTCAACCAGACACTCGCTAAAGTTACGCCATGCTCACTGAGTACGCCAGACAGACAAACAGCTGACAACCTCACAGCTACAGTCAATGATGCGGTGGAGACTCACCGGAACAATAACCGCAGCATCGTGGCTGCTACAGTAACACCTCTCAGACGGATGAATCGGGGACTCAGTTGTCTGTTGTGCTCATCCACTGCAGCTGGTGATAAATGATGGATTTAACCTGTTTGTGCATCAACTTTTCGTTGCAGCTGGGCTAAAAACTGCACCGCTGCATAAAACGCACTAATAATCGGTTAACGAGGGTCAGTTATCGGTTAAAAAAAATGTTCTAATTTAGCATCCCTAGTCTGCCCGTCATCTGCCGCAACAGTTACAATTTTACAACGTACTCGAGACAATGACGGACTGCAAAAACGGAAGGAGTTGTTTCGCAAACACATCAGAGATCACGGAGGTTCCCGTAACAATGAATGAACTTCCTGTTGATTGGCACACAGAGCTCTGTGGAAATGAGGCGTTAACCTGTAACACTGTCATTTGCAGCTTTGTCATGAAATCTGTTAATTTTGCTGGCAACAAAACCTTTGTCTCCCACAATCTGGGTGCAAAGTTTAACCACATACACAGGATTACTATGGAGACAGGAGATATAGAATAAACCTTTACTCTAAACACGCACCTGGCTGCAACATGTGTGACCTTCTCACAACACGTCCTCTGGGCCATTTCTCTACCTAATAATGTTAATCAAGTTCCCTGACTGAAGGCTTCCTTCTGATTGGCTGCTGCAGAGAAGCATATCAGTAGAGCACACGTGTACTGTATGTACGCCTGCATAAACACAACTTATAGTGTACGCAAAGGTCAGGTTGTGCACCAGCTCGCCGTCACACTGTACCCACACTCGATGGTGTTCTCCTCTCCTTTCCTCCTCTCCAGCTGAGAGATGTTGTCAGACAGATCAGTGGATTCATTAGAGCAGGACTAATTACATCACAACAATCAGCCCCAGTATGCCTGATGTGCGCGCGCACACACACACACACACACAAGAGCACATTAACACATAAACTTACTCATCTGCAAAATGCACACACAGTCAGACAGAGCTCTGCAGAGCGCCCACACACACAGATCGGACTGATTCAACCCGTTCCCTCTGTTTAAGTCAGCTACATTTAACAAGCCAACGTCTGTCTGCCGCCGTCCCACCAAATCACACAGTCCTGCATGACTGACCAACAAATCACTGCATTTCCATTTAGTACCAGGACGGCTGAGTGGCCTGGAGACCAACATCTGGACATTTAACCACGTTTGTTGGCTGAGAAAAAGCTTGAAGTGGTTCTTTGCCATCCAGGAAAGTTAGACGTGATTTAGTGGAAAGAATAATAGCTACGGCCGCTCGATTATGGCAAAAATCATAATCATGATTATTTTGGTTAATATTGAGATCACCGTTATTTAACACGGTTACTCATGTTATCTATGAAGAACTAAGAACTAAACAATTGAATCATAAACTCATTGGTTGTGTAGATATGAATGTTGATGACACGGCTAGGGATGCACCGTTACCGATACCGGGCCGGATATCAGGCCGATACTGACTCAAGTAGCTGGATCGGATATCTGTGACAA
Organism: Sebastes paucispinis; assembly: GCA_036937225.1. Classification (NCBI taxonomy): domain Eukaryota; kingdom Metazoa; phylum Chordata; class Actinopteri; order Perciformes; family Sebastidae; genus Sebastes; species Sebastes paucispinis. The sequence goes on from JAUPFX010000022.1 coordinate 388,329, forward strand.
TAGGGCTGATCTACTCAATTCAGTTCTATGTTTATATGCTATTTACATTACAGACTTGAATTGTGATTTCTGTTCATTTTGAAGATTTTTTACTAAATTGCTGTTGTACAATTTATTACTTTAATAATAAAGAACAATTAAATAAATATATATCTGTTTATTTATTGGTCCCATTTTGTTTAACAAAGTTAGGAAAGCCATGTTTAAGTCCAGCCTGTTGTTTCCTTACACATAACAGAATGATCCCAGTCATTTCCACACAGTGAGGTATACAGCTCATTAATTAAACACGGGTATTGGATCAGTACTCGGTATCGGCCGAAGCCAAGGTATCACAATCGAGACTGAAAAAGTTGGAACGGTGCATCTCTATACGCGGCAAAAAAAAAGCTCACAAAGCATGGTAAACAAGACGGGGTCCGTGTTTCCAGACGGGTCTGGTGGATGGTCAACATCGCCACACCGAAGACAATCCGGCCCGGTTGACACCCGCGCTGGGAGCAAGGAGCCCAGTCCCTCCCCGCAGGAAGAGAGGGCACAGCGAGCATTATAGGGGGAGGTACGGGTGAGGGGTGCTGTAAAGCGCCAACTTCACCTCGGGCCTTTTCCAAGTTTATCGAAATACTAATACTACTATAATATAATTAGTCTGTAATGATCTTACTCCATTCTGTTTCAGTCTGAAATAATCTCACTCCATCCTGTTTCAATCTGTAATAATTTCACTCCATTCTATTTCAGTCCTTAATAATCTCACTCCATTCTGTTTCAGTCTGTAATAATCTCACTCCATCCTGTTTCAGTCTGTAATGATCTCACTCCATTCTATTTCAGTCCTTAATAATCTCACTCCATTCTGTTTCAGTCTGTAATAATCTCACTCCATCCTGTTTCAATCTGAAATAATCTCACTCCATCCTGTTTCAGTCTGTAATAATCTCACTCCATTCTGTTTCAGTCCGTAATAATCTCACTCCATCCTGTTTCAGTCTGTAATGATCTTACTCCATTCTGTTTCAGTCCGTAATAATCTCACTCCATTCTGTTTCAATCTGTAATAATCTCACTCCATTCTGTTTCAGTCCGTAATAATCTCACTCCATCCTGTTTCAGTCTGTAATAATCTCACTCATTCTGTTTTAGTTGCACATGTTGAATTTTGCACATCTACATTTGCTCATTTATTACCTCAAATATTTTTTATTAAATAACAAAACATTGTAGCTTGCACACTTTTGCTAATGTATATAGTATGTTGTTGCACACTTGCTTTATGATAGCTGTAGTAGGTTTGGTATATTTATAGTGTATTCCAATATTCTTTAGATTTTGTATTCTATGGATATATTTCCAGAGTGTTGTCATGCACATTTATGTACTGTTCCTGTGCATTGCCTGGATAACCTGCTGCTGTGAAACAACAATTTCCCAATTTGGAATCAATAAAGTACATTCATTCATTCATTCATTCATTCATTCATTCATCCATCCATTCATTCATTCATTCATTCATCCATCCATCCATCCATCCATCCATCCATCTCTCATCCATCCATCCATCCATCCATCCATCTCTCCATTTCTCCATCCATCCATCCATCCATCCATCTAGGGTAAACTAACCCACTTCTCTGCTACAGTTTTCTTATTGTCAACAAATCCCATGAAAAGACCAAAACCAATGATGAATTGATCCAACTAAGCAGCATGGTGTGTGTAGCAGAGCCTGGTATAGCGTATTCCTCTGTGTGATGTGCTCCATAACTGTCCAAAAAAAACTTGTGAATGAGCCACAAAGTAGAAAATAGTCTCCCAAACGGCACTATATATTGTTTGTAGTGTTTGCTCTAATGATTTGCTCTTATATTTGTGACCTTATTAGTGAAGATTGACGTCTTCAGTAGGAGCAGATGGGCTTGTGTCTGACTGTTATAGACAGGGTAATGCTTTATAAAAAGTAAAAGGTTCCTTCTCCAGGAGACCACACAGACACAATGTAAATACAAAAGCATCCTGTGGTGTCAGATTAAAACCACAAGCTACCTGCAGTGTGAATGGAAGCAACACAACCTTTCAAACATGCTCATAATATTCTCTATCATCTGTCCAACATATCTTCATGTAGGGTCAGTCTTTGGATGTTAGCACAACGTTCTGTCTGTCATACACTGACCTCCACCACTAGCCGACCCTCCTGGGACTTCTCAATGTGACTGGACTCCAGCTGGTCCTCGTGGCTGAGCTGGTCGTTGTCCCCCTGCCCTCCTCCCTCGCAGCGAAACAACAGGGGCGCCATGCAGCACCCACTGGTCTGACACAACCCCGGCATCGGCAGCGCCCGCCGATGACCTCACTGTCTGTACTGGCTGAGCAATACAGTGCTACCTCCAGTAGCACAGTGAGGTGTGAGGTAATGAGGAAGTTAGGAAGCTATTTAGATCCTTCTCTACCCATCTTTCTCTACCTTTCCTACACAAAATGACCCTTTAACACACTCCGGCTCAGCAGTAACTCTCCTTTCACAGCAGCAGCTCCTCAGACAATACAACCCTACTTCCTCCCTCTCAAACTTCCCTTGTCAGGTAGCCACGCCCCCTCAGGTGTGCTGCAGGAAACACACACACACACACACATATCCTAGAAATAAGGTGGAGCATTCAAATCAGCTCTCCTGCATGACACACACCCGAGGGGAGTGGTGTCTAGTCTAGCATGTGTGTTCAAGTAAGAACAAGCCTATTTCCTTGAGGCTATAAATAGAACTGGAAGAACCAGTCTGATTGGCAATGAGAGCACACACACGCACACATACACACACACACACACACACACACACACACACACACACACACACACACACACACACACACACACACACACACACACACACACACACGGAGGATAATGCTGCTACTGCTTGAATGCTGATATAGACAGGTGAAGTCCCGCCCCTTCCGGTGTACCTCATGGAGCCTTATTTTGGAAAGAATATGAACAGTAGTCAACGGAGAGAGATAAATAATGTTTGATCCCGTTTGAATAGCTCCATGAATCACACAGATCATGATGGTCAATTTAAAAGTTCATTTTGCAAGTCCAGAAAGTCGCAGTTTGTCATAGTATCATTTAATCTTGTGTGAAACCGCTGAGTGAACTACATCTCTCGCCTCGCACAATATACATCATCAACACTAGCTAGCTAGCTAATTTAGCTATGTTCCACGTCACCAACACTAGCTAGCTAACTTAGCTATGATTACGCACAAATGAAACGTTATCTTAGGTTTGCGCCAATTTATCAGCCGAACATCGGCATCGGCCAACTTTCGTTGACTGCATCGGCAGATTATCAGCAAATAAGACAACATTCATCGATGGCAGTGGCCGATGTTCATCTTGTAAAAATGTTGCGTTCTTAACTGCTAATTTAATTACATTTAATTTATGTTTCACAAAATGTTTTTGTTGGGCTGGGTAATAAATTCCTCTCATTGAGTAGGTAGTTCTATATAGGCTAAAGGGCTTTTGAATTTCTCATGTGAAAGAAGGTTATTTTAAAGCTTGTTTCATAAATGTATATTTATATTGTATAAATTTGTGCTCATTGAAGATATGAATGAAGGCTGAATGACTTTAAGAGTGAAGAATAAAGATGTCTTTGTTTCCTTGGCACCAAAGGGGGAATACATAACAACAAAACATCGGTATCGGCAATCGGACACATTTTTATTTAAACATCGGTATCGGCCCATAATTTTGCAATCGGTGCATCCCTATTTACCTAATGTGTTTTATCCAGCAACTCCTGGTGTTTTTATCATCCGGAAAGAGAAAGAATGAGTACCTCCCGGTACCAAACACACAGACATCGTAGCCTCAGAGAGAGAGACGTCACTCAGACAGCTTTTGGGTGTGTCATCGTTCTAATGACGTATTTTCACAGTCTGATACTTCAACAGTTTTACAACAAACTGACACTGTCATTTCTGTATAGTAGACTGTTGCTTGTGTCAAAATGTTGATTTCTTCAGTAAATAGCGGTGTAATAAGCGGGATAATGTACAGCTAGCGGGTCATTGTGGTGGAAACATCCCTTTCAGGGCGATGAGAGACCCCTCCACTCCGCGTCAGGGTGCAGCATCACCCTGTCGGGGATTCTTTCACAACAATGACTGGCTCGCTCTACATTATCCCCCACATATATTGCGATACTGTAAGCAAGGCGATATATTGCGATTATTTTCATTGTATAAAGAACACACCAGAAATACAGTATTTTAGAATTATAAATGACAAAAGAAAAATAACACATTTATACTGCATGCAAAAAAACTGCATGTGATTATCATAAAGTGGGCATGTCTGTAAAGGGGAGACTCGTGGGTACCCATAGAACCCATTTACATTCACTGATCTGGAGGTCAGAGGTCAAGGGACCCCTTTGAAAATTGTCATGTCAGTTTTTACTCGCCAAAATGTAGCGTAACTTTGGAGTGTTATTTAACCTCCTCCTACAAGCTAATATGACATGGTTGGTACCGATGGGTTCTTTAGGGTTTTTTTTGGTTCATATGATGCCAGTAAGGGTTAAAACTCAGCCCATTACAACCTCCGAAACATCCAATAGCAGCAATTTGTATTTTCAAGGTTAATTAAAAATGGGTATGGTGTTTTGGAGAATGGATACAGTATCACAATACCTCATGTTTATCATTATTTTTCTTACACCCCTACTGTTAACTACCGTACATATTTATTTATTTTTTACATATTAAAGTCCCATGGTGGTCCACCGGAAGTGGACCACCATACCTCTCTATAGAGCATGAAATATGTCAGTCACATCAGGTCAAATTGATGTTGAGGTAAATATGGTGCACGACTCTGCTTAAAAGAGCTGAAACGTCACTGTGATCAAACAAACTCCTGTCCTGTCAGCCTGCATGAGCTGTCCTCACTCTGTGTGTGTGTGTGTGTGTGTGTGTTCACGTCTGCTGCCTACACGCTGTCATCGGACTGCTTTCAGTGTCAGATCAGTGTCTCATCTGCCAAGGCAAATTACAGCGAGTGTGTGTGTGGGCATATGTGTGTTTTCTGCCAGTCGGCATATCATTCTGTCTTTAATGAACAGAAACATGCTGTTCCCTGCAGACACCAACTCTCTCTCTCTCTCTCTCTCTCTCTCTCTCTCTCTCTCTCTCTCTCTGTCGGTCTCTAAGTCTCTCTCTCTCTGTCTGTCTCTAAATCTCTCTCTCTCTCTCTCTCTCTCTCTGTCTCTAAGTCTCTCTCTCTGTCTGTCTCTGTGTCTCTCTCTCTCACTCTCTCTGTCTGTCTCTATGTCTCTCTCTGTCTCTGTCTCTACGTCTCTCTCTCTCTCTCTCTCTCTCTCTCTACGCCCTCCTGTCTCTCCCCCTCAATTCCCTTCAGTCTTTTTTTTTCCTTTCCAAAAACTTTTTCTTCCCACCCCCATCTTTCTCTCCATCCAAATCACTAGTGGTTAAAATCAATTTGTAATCAAGTCAAAGAGATTCATTAGCGACTTTAATGAGTCATGTAGCAACGTTATTGAGGTGAAATGACTGATAATAGGGGTGTTATCTCCGACTAGTTCATTTGTGCTGCTGAGAAACATGCAGGCCACTCTGGGTCCACACTGGTTTACCTGGGATAATACGTGGACCTCTTAAAGGGATAGTTTGGGTGTTTTGAAGTGGGATTGTATGAGGTCATTATCCATAGTCAGTGTATTACGTCGCGGTGAAGTAATTTCTCCTGCAGTGATAATAATTGGCTCAACAGCACAACATGCAGTATTATTGTATTATTATTAATCTTAATTCATCCTGATTTTGGTGCTATAAATAGGATTTATTGTAGGTATATTGTTGCTTTTTAAATGACGAAGATGACAGTTTTAAAGTGTATGAAATATTTGTTTATTATTAAATGCAGAACACAGAAGGCCCAGCGTTGTTTTCAGCTGAGACACTTCGGTGCGTCTGGTTGCTATGATACAGAAAATCCACAGAAGTACAAATGTTGGCACAAGGTAGAGTACTTGTTCTGGACGGTTGGTCGTTATGTGTGGGCTATCCTCCATACTTATTGGACAGCTGGGTAAAAAAGTGACCAATCCAATCCAATCCAAATTTATTTATAAGGCACATTTAAAAACAACAAAAGTTGACCAAAGTGCTGTACAATTATACATAACACATAAAAACGACACAATAAAACACTAAGACCAACTTAAAACCAAAAGGACATTAAAATAATAAAAGCGTTAAGACCAATAGGAAAGGAAAAATAATTAAAATAGTCAACTCTCATGCCGAGCCAAAAGCCAAGGAATAAAGTGCGTTTTGAGGTTTGATTTAAAAACAGGCAGTGTGGGGGACAGCCCAACACGTGGAGGCAGAGCGTTCCAGAGCTTTGGAGCTGCAACTGCAAAGGCTCGGTCACCCCTGAGCTTCAATCTAGACAACTGGTTAGTTGATCTGAGGGTCCTCGATAAAAGATATGGTTTTAAAAGATCAGAGAGATAGGTTGGAACTTGCCCATTTAATGACAGTGACGAGCGCAGCGTTTTACCCAAAGTTGATCATTTTACAACTCTCAGCGACCAGAAAACAAACATATGTGCAGCGCTCAGCGTAGAATACTTCGTCAGGCTGCCACCATTTTTAATATAGCGTAAACACGGGTGCTCCCATTTCAAAGAATTCAGAGAAGAAAAAATTTGAACATAGCGGTTGTGGCGGTTGTTTGCCATCCCCTGCGGTGTGACCGCCCTAGCAATACCTACAGTAGATGACGGCCGACATGCTCCCAGTTTAGAGAAACAGACAAGAGTTACCGCACAGGAGCAAAGCGATGTACTGCTGTGGACGAGGGCAGCAGCTAAACAGATTTTAGACACCTAAAAAAATCAATATCAGTTTGGGTGTACGCTATATTTAGAATATTTTCACTGCTCTACCTCGCCGTCAGACAGCCCTTTCCGACGGGGAACTGAAGCTGTTATCTATGCTCTCTTCAAAACAACCAGACTCCTTTGACAAATTAGTGTTTTGACAAAAACACAAATTTGACCTCTCAGAACACGGGAGGTACTGGTCACCGCTGCCTCGATCGGTTAGTTAATTTGTCTTACTGTATGACCTCTTAAAAAAATCAGTGTTCATGTTCAGACCATCATTACCACTGTGTCAAAAAGTGCAGTCTCCTCATTCATTTCAATGAGACCAGCACAGAGATCTCTGGCATCTCTGGCTCTTTTGCAACGTCATCAGGCAGTTCAATGCCAATAAAACATTGTTTTACAATGTGAACAAGGACAGTATGCTGTTTACTTTGGGATCATCACGATGAAAGATCAAATTGTTAAGTTATCATGCAGACAGAGTTGTAAAATCTTCATCATATGAAACTAGAAAACCTGATGAATCCATCGGTACCATGTCATACTAGCTCGTCGAGAGGGGGGCTAAATAACGCTCCAAACTTACGCAACATTTTAGGAAGGAAGGAAAAACTGTCATGGCCATTTTCAAAGAGGTCCCTTGACCTCTGACCTCCAGATCAGTGAATGTAATGGGTTCTCTGGGTACCCAAGAGTCTCCCCTTTACAGACATGCCCACTTTATGATAATCACATACAGTTTGGGGTAAGTCATAGTCAAGTCAGCACACTGACACACTGACAGCTGTTGTTGCCTGTTAGGCTGCAGTTTGCCATGTTATGATGTGAGCATATTGTTTTATGCTAAATGCAGTACCTGTGAGGGTTTCTGGACAATATCTGTCATTGATTTGTGTTAATAATTGATTGATGACATGATATATACTTTTTGTTCATTCTAATACTTGTATTACGATCTATAGGAATTAAGACAACGGACATGACAAAGCAAGAACAAATTCGGGCTGCAACTAACCATTATTTTTATTTTCAATTAATCTGTAGATTATTTTCTAGATTAATCGTTTGTTATAAATGTCATAAAATAGTGAAAAATGGTGATGTCTTAAAATGTCTTTTTTTTATCCAAAACCAAAAGATATTCAGTTTGATATGATGTAAAAGAGAAAAGGAGGAAATCTCCATATTTCTAAGAGGCTGAAAACAGCATTTTCTGACATTTTGGCAAGAAAAATTACTTTAACGATGAATCGATTATCAAAATAGTTGTTGATTATTTTTGAACAGATAAAAAATATACAATTAATCACGTTTAACTATGGACAATCGTGCGATTCATTGCGATTAAATATTTGAATAGATTGACAGCACTAGATTATATAATCAAGTAAATCTGCATCTTTAATGTTTTTAAAGATGGAATAAACTTGGTTTATGAGATACTAAATTTAAAGACCATCTACAGTATGAAGTTTTTCCTGAACAATGCAACAGAAGCTGTTTATTCATGAGACACACTTTCAGGTGTGTCTTTGCCAGAACTAATTAAAACAGACGTACGCTGGCTGTTGCAGACACTGAACCCAATGACCTTTCAAATATGGCTGTTTTTGTAATCCCGAGGCCAAACTGTCCCTGGAAGCACGTCGCAGGAATGCTAAATGAAGCTCACACAATGTCACCAGCTGTGATTTAAAAAAAGTTATGCAGTTATTAGTTTTCTCCAGCAGATGGCGGACTGAGAGAGAGATGGGGGTGGGAGAAAACGGGGAAGAATCAAGGTGACGGGGAGCACGGGGAGGGAAACAGAGAAATGAAACCAGGGAAAGGGAAGAAAGACATTAAAGAAAACATGGAAGGGAATGAAAAAGAGGAGGAGAGTGGTGCAGCCATTTCTATCTGTCAGATTTGGCATGACTTTAACTCCTCACAGCCTCCCAGCTGTGTGTCTATAAATAAAAACACACTGGGTTCCCCTTGTGGACACACAAATCCTTTAAACATAAAAAGCTCATGTTTCTGTAGGGTTAGACGCGTTTGTTTTAAACATTTTGCAACACCACACGGGCGGGGTTTAATACATGAGACATCAAAAGCTATTTAGGCAGCAAAGACACACATCTGTTAGCATGTTTAATGTACTAATTCACGCCAGAGACACAAGCAGACGCCACCTGGATTGTCCCGATGCTGCTAAACCCCACCCATCTGGCACTCGGAGGTGGGTAAAACAAACACATTTGTGTTATC